>VFFE01007696.1:46825-57398 GCA_008921705.1 Burhinus oedicnemus
AATTTGGAAAGCACCTGCTGATTTCCCTCTGGCCCTCAAGGAATAATTGCAGCCCAAGAGCATAGGTTCATTTAAAAACTGTTGCACTGCTCAAACATTTTTTGAAAATTTGAGACAGCCTCCCTGGAAACAGGGTCTCATGAAGTAAATATTTTCTGGGCTTGTCAATATGGAGGGAAATATGTGACTCACCTGGAAAGGATACTGGTAAAACTGCTGCCTGAGTAACCAGGAGTAACCTATGAGACTTGCTACACATTCTCTACTTGTCTTAGGTACTAGCTGCATTAAATGAACAGGGTAGCCTTAGTACAGGGAGCTTTGCCGATTTTGATAGGTTTAATTAGAGTTAACTTTTTTCCAAGATGGGTCATTCCTGGTAACTAAATCTGGAGGATAAAACTAAGCATCAGTGAACTCAATGGCAGAACTCCCACCAACTTAATTGGGATCAGGATTCTTCACATGTTTGAAATATTTTCATCTTTTTAAAAGCTTTTCTAATAGTGTATTGCTTGGAGAAGACTTAGATGTTCATGAGGAATGTGGATTTTGTTAAAGGGTGATGAATATTTTAGTTACCAGGAGAAAAAGGCTGAAAACTTTGAAATCTGTGCACAAATCCAGTTTTATTTCCGTTACCTTTTTCAGTAGCTATACAGAATACTTTGAAACTGGACATTAGCTGAATTAAGTATGATTAGTCTTTTTAAAAACCCAAATCCCTACCCAATCAGTTTTGAGAATCATTGTGCATGAAGCATTTCGCTGCCTTTATTTAAAACAAGATCTGACAAATGAAATTGTAAAAAATAAAAAGTAAAAAATGCACAAAACTATCAAAATGGCCTAAAGCATTAAAACCTAAAAGACTTAATTAAAAAAAAAAAAAAAAAAAAAAAGCTGTTAGTTGTATCTAGTGTACTACCCATAGGTACAAGTGACTGGAAGCTTAGAAGTTTATATAGTTATTAATTACAGTGAGAGCATACATACATGTAGGCCTATTAAGTAGTGTCAGATGATGTTTAAAAAGCCTATTTCTGATATTCTCAGTGGGGTATCAGAAGTGGAATTAAAAGGAGGCTAGAATCAGAAAACAAACTACTTAATTCTGACAGGAGCCTAAGAAAAGGCATCTAACCTCTGAAGTAGTTTATGGCACTAGTTAGCTTAGTGTCCCATACTTGGCATTCGCTTGGGGGAACGGCAGGTGGCCTGGAAGCTGCCCTAGTGTAATCCTATGTACAAGGTATAGAAATATAGCTGGCTGTCAGCCTTAGCCATGCAAGTCTTCTGTCCCTGGTTAAACATTCAGCAGGTCTTATGCAAATGCGTGCTGGTGCTTCTCAGTTGTTCTCCTGCGGCACTGCTGTTGCCTAAAAGGAAAGAGGAGAGGTTGCTGTTTTAAGGAAAGAGACAGTCACCACCTACTTCATGTTCTCAGCATGGGCCTTTATTCCCAGAGTAGCCCAGCACCTTAAAATACTTAGTGTATTTATTTTCAGTACTTCTTTGTACTTCCTTTGTACTTTCAGTACTTTCTATGTACTTCCATAGTTTTACAGAAGGCACTGTGCACCTGACAAAATCTCCCTGTCCATTGGCTCTGGTTCACCACAAGCAAATCCACAGCAGAAGCGACAGCTGAGGAGTCCTTCCTCCTTCAGGCTATCTTTTCTCCCTGATACTCTGCTCTACTTCATTTTGACAGAAATTGCTTGGAAGTCCAGCTTGGAAGACAGGCTGCTCCCAGAAACCACCTACCCCAGCGGAATTGCTGGTAGCAGGAACTGATGTGCTGTGACACCCAAGACGAAAATCAGTTTTCCTTCTGTGCACTTTGGCATCAGCATTCTCATGGTTTGTACCTGAACTGTGTAAACTGTTACTTCTGTGGGCAAGTCCTTGGACATACTACATGCTGTTTTAATTATTAGGCCTATATAACTTACTATGTATTTTACTGGAGATTTAGTTAATTAAGGTTTCATCATGGCCAGAAACCACTAGGGATTTGCCTGCAGAAAAATTTAAGACAAAGAAGCAGCACTGAATGTGCTTTAGGTAGGCAGATCTTCTCACTTGTAAAAGATGCACAAGTATACTTTACATTACCCTCCTGGTGTTTTTAACTTACAGCTCTCTGTCTTCCTATGTCCTTCTGAGATCTGGTAAGCAGAAGAAAGTTTGATTTTCCAGTCAGCTTTCCAGAAACCCTGACTAAGACCAGAAGAAGGTTTTTGTAGTGTGAAGTCATTTCAGGCGGCTGGATGGCCCAGACTCACCACCACTTTCCCTCTTACTGGAATTCCATTTACAGGAATTCATGAAAGAGACCAAATGATCAAGAATTACCTCTCTCCTGTAAGCCAGATCCAGTTTCCCACAAAAGGTAGAAACACTGCCAGATGGTTACAGGTCAAGAGTAGGAAAACAGTCCAAGTCAAAACATCTAGTCTCACTTGTTATCTTACATACTTCATATTCAATAAACACTTAAACCAAAAAGAAAGCAAGCAAACACTGAATTCTTCTGTGAATTTTGTTCAACATTTTTCCATGTTAATTTCCCTTTAAAATCTGAATTATAAATTTGAGTTTACTTTCTCAAGGACCTTTCAAACTCAGGAAGGTCAAAGTTTGCGTTTCAGCTGTTTGGTAAAGTTGTAATCATGTAATGTGACAGGCTTCAAAGAAATAATTTACATGGTACTTGTTGGTTATATAAAACTTTAACTGGATCTTACTAGGGGCTCACTCCAGGAAACTCCTGAGCATTGAATTTCTGGCTTCAGTGAAAGGTGAAAGTGTTCTGTGTCTAACAAAACCAAACAGTCTTTGAATCTATGTGGCTAAACATCAAGAATCTGTCTTTTCTCCCTGTATAAGTAGTTACGTTTCCCAATGCATGGAAGAGTGCTAGAAGGAACTCTATTAAACTCTCCCAGATGTCCTAGCCTGGTCCTCCAAAGCTGATCTTAAGATTTTTTTTCTATCCAAATAAAATCTCATGCCATTGCTCAAGAATGCAGGCAACAGCCAACCAGCCTGCTCTCACTCTCAGAGCAAATCTTTCTGTGTCAAAGTTTTGATTTTAAAGAATTAAATTAAATTTATTAAAGAATTCTTTACAGTAAGCTACAAGGTTTAAAACAACTGACTTGAAATGTGATGCTTTTTGGCAGAACAGTTTAGGCAGGAAATGTTACACATGACTTAAGTTGGCAAAGACAACGTAGCTGCTTCACAGTTTTCCATTGACTAGGTTGCATTTACCACCATTTGCTGCCTGAAGACTCTTTGCTAGTAGCAAAACTCTCATTAATCCTCCTCTCTGCTCAGAACCGATCTCCTGCTGATGAAGGGGAGGCAAGCTACAAAGCAGGGAACTCCACACGGGGGAAGTGCAAATTGACAAATCAAGTAGTATTTGGAAACAGGTTTTATGCTGGTCCTGGACAGGGATGCCCCAGGAAAGAGGGTGCTGCCGGATCTTCTGCCTGTCCTGGGGCACTGGCACTCTGCCCTGCAAGAGGGCAGCCCCTCGTCCCTGTCCCCGCGGGGGCTCAGAGCCCGGGGCCAGGCGGAGAGGACGTTATCTCATACTTACGCAGACAGTCCTTTCTCCAAACTGGCTGTAGAAGGTCATCTTGACTTTGTGCTTGTGTCCAGTCCTCTGATCAAAGGTGTTACAGCTGTCGAAGGGTGGGCTGTACAAATGCAGGCTAACGGCAGGCTCTGTGTGGCTTATGTTCTCCACACGGTGCAGGCCAATGGAGTCTACACCAGTGAGGGCATGAAAGGAGAGGTTTGTGTTAGCGGGAAGACTTAACAAGATCTCAGATGCCTGGAAAAATGTTTTCTAAACCAAAACTCATCAGCAAGACAGTTAGGCATGCCTGCACTTTTATGGGCAACCAATAACTCGGTACAGGGATTCTGACTACTGTTCTCTAAATACTGCTGTATTAGATTCCTAAATACACTGATAATTCAAAATACATTATTGCCTTGCACACTTCATGTAAATTCTGGATTATCTGCTACAGGATAGAGGCCAATAGAAATCTAGAGAAACTTAAGGAAGGCCACACTGTCAGTAATCTTCTAGTCATCATTCTCAAAGGACTCCAAGGTTATTTACTTTCCTAGGAGATGCTGCTGTTATAGATGCAGGAAGGTTTGTGTTTCTAAAAATTAGCAAGACATTTTACAGTGGAAGTGTTTTATATTTCTAATTCTTGGCCTGGTAACAAGGATATCGGTCACATTAAAAGTCAGCCACTTGTATCTGGGGCATAGACTTACAGAGATAGAGTTGTCTTCTACTGCAGGCATCTGTTGCCTAATTTATCCTTCCAGTTTATTAGTTTGGAGAACAGGCTGCTCTTTTGACTAAGGTGACAAATTAGCAGTGACTGGCATACTTCCAACCTTAACTGAATAGTAAGCCTAATTGAACACGTAGTAAAACAAGGCACTGTCTGTTGTGTGGTTACTAATGAAGTAATGGCACTTTCTCCAACAGTGGAGTAGAAATCAAGCTATTGTGTAAAAATGTAAGGTATGAAGAATGACATCTACAAAACAAACCATTTCCATTTTACACTAAAGTGGAGGTTTTGAGTTACTTAAAAGAGACCTTGAATTTAAATTTATGACCCTGCTGTAAAAACAACTCAGGCCTTTGTACTTGAATTAATATGTTATATAATACCTAGACCTGTATTGTGCAATGTAGGCACAATACCCTGAGAATCATGAGTACACTCTTAACTCTGGTACATTTGAAGTGTAAGCCCTAAGTGTTGTTAACATAGTTTACCCAAGTAGAGGACAGAGGGGCAAAAAGTCCTAAATCTGTGCTCATCTAATGGGAGACTCAAATAAACACTGTTTAGTGAGTTCTAACCTTAAAAATAAAGTACAAGAGCAACCAAGAAGCACATAATAGAAACATGAAGGTCACTCATTACTGAAGTAGTTAGGGCAGTCAACACACTGTCAGTTTTTTCCTTCTACTTGTTTTACCTGTTTCTTTTAAACCAAAACACCTGTTACAAAACATGGCAGAGATCCAGACTGCCTCAGAGAATTGGATACCAAGTTTGTTTAAAACAATCAAGGAAGCTTTAGATCAGATGCACACAGGGTGCAACTGCTTGCATTAGAAAGAACCACATAGGTAGGAAAACATGACTGAGTCTGAGAGCCCATGTCACTGGCATGGGAGCATCAGCAGACACGTCAAGCTCCTTCGTGCATTTCCTCTCCTATGGATTCCTCTCCTGTGTCTTCATTTAACATGGCACACCTTCAATAGAGGGCTGCAGCGCACTAGTCTTTCTTCCTCAATGCACTCATCCTGGCGTAGTCTGTAACCCAACATGAGGCTCCCTCCAACTGGGGAGTTCCCAAGCTCAGCCCCACAAGGTGTGTGCTCGTTTTTAACTCATCATATAAAAGGCAGATGGCTTCCTTTTCTGACGCTTTGCCTTTGTTCTGCTGAACTCATTGCTGTTCAGCATGATGTGCAATGTCTTTCATAGCATCAGAATACATTACACCTAGCCGGCCACACCAGGATGGTCTCCAGTGTAGCACAAGGCGGGGATAGTTACAGATACACGTAATGGCATGGATTTATGTGTGTAGGGAGCCTTACTGGTAGAGACTTAGTTGTCTCTCAGCATCTGTGGAGTGAGGCAATTTTTTTGTAGATTGGGTAGACTTGAGCATTTCAATTCTGGTGGCGCTGCACTTCAGCACTAGAGTCTTTTGTTGATTTGGACAAGAAGTAGCACTGAGGATAGGCACCTCTGCTCCTGGCTGGTCAATTTATTCCATTGACAGCTTTTACATTTTTTGATCTCAGATGTCCATGACTGACCAAAAGGATTATTTCTTTGAAAAAAATCAAGATTAAGATATCTAAACTTTGGTTCCCTTATTTCTCACAAAGTGCTATTCGAGGTCTATGTTTACAAGCAATTTCAAATAGTCATTAGGGACACAATGCTGAAGGCTGCTTGGTCTAGAGGAGATACCCAGCATATTTAAGTATCAAGCTATTGCTGCAATGTCTTAAGAGTGAGTTAAAAGGACATGTTTTCATTGTTTGTTTTACTGAATCTAAGTACAGGTTTGTGCAGAATCTAGAGAGCCATGTTCTTAAACAGTTCATAGAGGCATTAGTATTATACTGTTAAAGGTAGGAGACTAGAGAGCAGATGAACTCTTCTGTTAGGAGTAAGACTCATGGATGGGTAGTTGTCAAAACAAGCTTAATAGCTTACCATTAATGTAGGCACATTGATTTTCCCTCAAAACTCGTTCCGATTTCTTAATCATTTCACCATTTCCTTTCTTCTCAGGCCATTCAAACAGAGTCTCCTTTAGATTTCCCTGGAGGATCTTCATAAAGCAGTGTGAGTCAGTGTGATCATGGATGCTGCTATATATGTAAAAAGAATAACCAAACTCAGTGTGATATACATATTTAATTTCAGTACAGCTAACAGGACAGATGGCATAGCATATTGTATCTGGACATAGCCCTAGAATGAAATGCCATTGCACATAGGTCATGCACAAAAGTCTTAGGAAAAAACATTCACAATGCCTAAGCTATGCCTACTTAAAACTGCAACTTTAGAAATGTATTGAGATAAGCACACATACAGCAGGACTTGGAGAGGAGTCAGGTATTGATCAACCTATGACTTTGCCACAGAGGAATACAAAGGAAGTTTGGAAGAGGGCAGAAAAATTCTTCAGAACACAAAAACTCTTCCGGGCCAAGAAACCAAACAACACTTTCCACAGTGACGCCAGGCAGAGGCTGGTAGAAACTTGCAAGATATTTGGAGATCCACTATGCTTGCTCCCAAAACATGCTCTCACATGGGAGAAATGAGCTGCTTCTGCTTAATTTTTATGGTCTCTTTACTGCTGGTGTGTGCACAGGCATTTGTGAAGAAAAAGCGCTGTACCTCTCACTCTGATAGTACTAAGCACAATGAGTTACAGTAAGCTGTTCATTTCACTAGTTTGGCAAAACATGAACAAAACAGCAGGATCTGATATGGTTTGGCTGCTTGCTTTGTCTGTCTCCTTGCTCTGAACTATGTCTTAATGGCTACATTTGGAGACATATGGGCTAGATATGTAGTTCAGTTTTGGTTTTATGTTTTTAAATAGAGGATTAACTGTTATAGAAGCCAATGGGATTAGGACAAAGGGAGAGCTCCACTCCTCAGAGGCGAGGGAGAAAGAGGAATTTGACCCTTTTGGAAGTACAGTGCTAATGAGTTTCAATCAAAAACTTGGTACTTGTATGTTACTGTTTTCAGTAAACAAATGTCAGGGTTTCTTACAAACTGAGATGCCAAGAGAGCAGAGCTTGCTTCAGGCACAGAACAGTTCACAAATGCCACGTTGTCATGCTGCTTCCACAAGCCATGAGAACAATCTGATCCTCCTCATGTAGGAAGGAAAAACAACTTGTGGTCTCAGTCTAGCTCTAGCAAATGCTCATCCAACTCAAACACAGTTTGACATAAATTACAGGCTTTGTGGGTATAGCCCAGAAGGAGTAGAGGTGGTGGGCTTGGTTCCTACATCCCTCTGAGTATAATGTCATGGCACCCCCTGGAGAATACTGCCAATGTTCAATTGCACGGTCAATTAAAACAAAAAAACTGCTCCAACATCTCCTTAGGTTTTCTATTTATATGTGAGAATAATCCGTCAAAACCTGCAAGTTTTGTTATTCTACATTTTGTTTTAGCCACCATTTTGTAAAAGACCCTCCAAGGGACAGATCCTGCCCTCACATTTGCCCACTGTACGGTCCACGTACACAACTCAGGAGGCCACATCAGCAGTGTGGTCTATTTTGAGGGAGGAAATGGGATGCATGAACCTAAAGAAAGCCAAATAGTCCTGGAAAGGGGCTCTCTCCTCACAGCCTGCAGTCCCAACTCAAACCTACTTTTCTCATCTTGTCACAGAGGTCAGATTTGAACACCATGAGAGAGCAAAGACTATTTAAACTGCACCAACTCCTGCTTTTGCAACTAAGTGTTATATGGGTCTGTTGTACGGGACAGGTTGAACTGGGTCTGTTCAACCTGTCCTGCCCACAGGACCCGCTGTATCTCTGGGGCTAAAATCTTGCTCTGACAGAAGGGAAGCATAGATTTGGTAGAAAACCAGAGCATTTTTAAAAGCGTGCTCTAAAAATGTCCATGAGGTACAAACTTGTGAAAGATACAGCAAACATTCAGGACTGCTATACCAATAGGAGCTCTGCACTGCCTAGTTCCCAGACGCTTTCTGACAGCTCACATAGGGCTGATTATTCTTCTCTTTTTGTATGACAGTGAAAGATACAGTGGCTTTGTATCTGTTTGTTAAAACTACAGTCTTTGGATACGAACCTGCCATGCCCTTCACCCCAGCACAAGATCATCAAGTTGAACTTTCCATTTCCATTGTCCACGAGATTTCTTGTATACCTGAAATACAAGATATTTGCTTTTTACTGTACTGATATCCTATAAAAGACAAAATTATACAAACATGTTTATGAAGGAAGGTTGGGACATAAAAATCCTTTTTGTTCTTTTTGTTGAAAGCCAAGTTTTACTTGGAAAAAATGAAATTGTATTTTTAAGCTTCTTTTTTTGTAAGAATTCTTTTTCTGAGAAGAAAAAAATGACATATTTAATATTTTATAATCATATTGCTTTTAAATTATATAGATGATTGGAGTTTGGGAACTGTGAGTCTAAGACTAGAGTGGTAGACGGGATCAAATCAAAATAGTTATTGAATGAAGTCACTTCAGCAGCTGGCTTATAATTAGAAACAGAGGACTGCAATGAAACAAGAAAAATACATGGTTACATTGTTCTGCAGCTCCTTTTCAGATATTCTTGGCTTTCCCTCTGTTACACAGCACTCATTTGTACAAAGCCAAAAAAGCAAAGAAATAAGATGTCAGGCTTTCCGTACATGATCCTTCTATTCTGTTCCTGAAAGTTCTATGTCTTGTACTGCAGCATTCATATGTGGATAAGACACCTGTGGGGTAACTTCTGCCAGTATTTACTTCTAAACAAAGTTTATCAGAGCAAAATTTCTTAAAGAGATTTTTCACGTTGCCTCTAAATCTTGCTTCTAAAGGCTTTTTATCAATATGTGTGTTCTAGACTGTGATTTGTTTTCAGGGCTTGAAAACATCTTTAATAGCAACATCTTATGTTTCTTTCCTGCAAGCCGCCCCATCTCATTCTATGGAAGAGTTCACTAGAGAAGGGACTGGGATATTGCTCATTAATTTCCATAGTGGGCTCTTCTGATCCAGGACTGGTGCTTCTAGCTGTTATGGTGCAAGTAACCCAGTGGGACCTTCTGATTTCAGTTTAGCTTTAATCATGACTATTCACACTTTACTTTGCCAAGTAAAGCAAGTATTTGTGCCAATGACAGGACACCTCACTCTCACCTAAAAGATGCAAGCAGGGGCACACAGAAAGGGCACTGATGTCAACTGAATGTTTTTTAGTTTCCCCATAAGACCACTCTATTTTGCTTAAGATAGGGTGCTCATAATAACTTACTTTCAAAGCATAACATGTATATCTATATGCTGCTTCCCACTGCATCCACAATTTGTGCATACATTAGGTAGACATATTTTTCCTAAGATGTCAGGATATAAGCAATCAATGCTGGCATTTGACTGAACTTTACAAGTGCTGTTATTTCTGTACAGCAGGTCTGGCTGGCCAAAAAAAAAAGAGGGCTGCCATGCATACTTCTCGTGTTAGCACACTTTGTTTTTCCAATTCTTAGTTTCCTATGTTCTGTTACAGATTTTGTGATCTGTTCTGAATGAAAGATAGTCAACGTGAGGTCAAAAAAGGCTAAAAAAAGGCAAGCCAGAATGATGCTTTCATGATAGCAAGGTTAAAAGGAAAAGTTTGGGGGGTTGGGTGGGTTTTTGTTGTTGTTGTTGTTGTTGTTTTAAAGGAATTGCTCAAATAAAATGTGTTTATACTGAGATTTAAGACAGGGAAGCCACCAATGGCAGGAATAAATCAGTTGTTACCGAAGTAGGAGCGTCTCAGAACCCTGACAAGTATTATCCTTCCTCCTGGCGAGCAGCAAAAAGCCTCGACCTGCAGTACCCCGGAGAAGGAAGGGACTGAGGCGTGGGGGGCAGACAGCTCCCGACCCCCGGTAAGGCCGGCAATACACGCACCGGCTCCCCTACCGGCACCGAACACCTACTCTGGGGCGGTCTGCTCCCCCATCCCAGCACCCCGCGCAACTCCCGCGCGGCGGTTTTTGCTGCCGACATGCTGCTCTTGGGATGATTTCCACCCACCCCCCTTTTTAAAAAAATTTTTTAGTCTCTTCAGAATGTGTCTGTCTCCTCCGTGGGTTATCCCTGCGGACCGGAGCGGCACCAAGACCCGGCGGTTCCCCGGCTGCGGGCCGGTTCCGTCGGGATGGGGGGGGGGGGGCTTCCCCCCCTCCACCGGCGTGACCGGCCCACAGC
>VFFE01007696.1:57418-71592 GCA_008921705.1 Burhinus oedicnemus
GGGGTGGGGGGAGCTGCCTGCTCCGGGGGTGTTTTGTACCTGTACTGGTCGAATTTGGCGTACTGCAGCCACTCCTCGGGGTTGCTGTCGTACGACTCCATCAGCTCCTGCACTTCCTCCACGCTGACTTTGTCCTCGGCGAATATCCGATGGAGGATGCGGACCAGCTCCTCCAGGCTCCGCGCCTTCCACGTCTCCGTCTGCACCGGCTGCTCCATCATCGCCGGTTGCTCCATCGCCGCCAGCCGCTGCCCCCCGCCGGTCGCCGCCCGCCTCCCTTTATGCGCCGGGAGGCACGGCGGGAGCCTACCACCGCCCCGGCGGGCGGAGGGGCCGGGCGGCGGCGGCGGGCGGGCCCGCGGCCAGCCGTGCCCGTCCCCGGGAGCGGGGCCACCGACCCCGGCGGGCGGGGGCAGCCGGAGCTGGCTGCAAGGTCTCGCCTCGCACCGCCTGCTTCTGCCTCCCCTCCGGCCGCCGCCAGTCCGCCCAGCGAGCCGAGGCGGTGCGGGGCAGGTCTCGCTTTAACCCCTCGGTCGAGCAGGCAGGCAGGCAGGCGTTTGGCTCCGATATCCCCGGTGGAAGGAGTGCGAAGAGAAGTGGCTGTCGCTGCCGGGCGGAAAGCATCTCTCCCGCAGCAGTCTCCACGCAGCTCTGCCTCTCCCTGCCAGGCTTCTTTGTGTGCGCATCTTCATCGCCTTCGGACGAGGTCTGCGGCTTGCCAAGCGTGGCCCGCCGCTGCCTCCCTTACTTATATGGCAGAGGAAGAAGCCTCCAGGCAGAGAAGCTGCAGCCAAAAAGTGTTAATTTGAGGCTGGCCTCGCATCTAGAAGCTCTATTTAAAAGCAAAACAAAGCACACCGGTACCTAATTCACACAGGAAATTGCTGCTGGAGGTTAGATGAACACAGCCCGCCTGTTGAAAGTGCTGGTCCTTGAAAACCACGCACTCTGCAGTCACATTTAGGGTTGCTTGTGACCGTTAGCACTCAGCGTGACACGCAGAAATGTAATGAATGGGACAAAGAGGGCCAGGCTAAGAGGACAGACCTTTCTCGTGCTCCTCAGTCTGTCAAATCTATATACTGACTGCAGAGCAAGCAGATGCCATACCAGCTGTCTTCGTTTCCAGTTCAACTGTTAATCGGAAGTTTATTATCCATGAATTCAGGCAACGGAATTCACTGTACATCAGAGAATTGTGCTTTAGAAAAAAAATATCCATTTTTTCTTTCTAAAAAAGAAAATAGTTCAGCTATTTAGATCTGCCTCATGATTGTGGGGCTGGAAGTAAGCAGGTTGGTGGTGTGGTCTGCTGTACCTCTGAGGCTTAAATGTGCTCACAATACTGGCAGCTTGTGATTTCCCTTAGAGACAGTTATATACAGGGATTTATAGCGTGCCTGCTTTCCCTTCCCTCTTCCTGACCTGTGCATCAAGCAGGTGTGAGAAAAAGAAGCACTATTAATACAGTAGCTACAATTTGAGAGACTTGATGAATTCCTGGCTCCACTGCAGTCCGGAATACGTTCCCATAGATTTAAATGGGGCTGGGATGTAGTGCATTGGAGTGAAATACGAATGAATGTAATGAACCTTATCACTACTTTTTTAACAACTTGTATTTGTGTGTGCGTGTCTGTGAGAGAGAATTGTGATGATTTCAAGCAGACTTTTTAAGGTCTGAAAGAACCTAAGACCATCCTGAATCTCTGAAATGCAACTAGGATACCCCAGCAGTGATATCAACAGCCATTGTTTGGTTAAAGAAGAAAGCATCCAGCCTTCCTGGGAGAACTGTGGGTAAAGAACAAACACATCACTTCTCTTGGTAACTTGTTCAACCTCAGTTAAGAATGTGTGCCGTATTTCTTAATGAAATTTGCCTCAGGTCCATTTTAGCTATCAGTTGGTGTCAAAAGATTGTATGGGCAAGTAGCGCTTCTTTCCAGTACTCGCTTGAGTATTCCCACACTGGCACCATTAAAACTGCTGTAGAATTAGTGTGAAACACCCTATGCCATTTATTTCAAAGGCAGCACTCACATAGTTTTAGAGGTTGTTGGAAACACTGCCCAAAGGAATAAAATATCTTACAAGAATAAGTTGTGTAAGAAACACCAAAATGGGTTGTGAAATTGTGTGAGGTAAGCTTTCAAACATTTTTTTGTTTTATTCTGATATTTCCAAGATCTGATTTAAATTATTTTCCAGCACTTATAATGTCGCTCTTCTTATCTGTGCACCTGTGTGTTTGGTGATGCTCTGATATTTAAATCCAGAAAAAAAAAAATATGAAAAGAATTATGCTTCTGCTGTTAATCCCAGAAACCTCAGAACTTTGATTCCTTTGCCACAATGTTGATGGGATCATTAGCGAAGTCTTTAAATACTGCTATTAAAAGCAAATGGACATTTTTTACCTTCCTGTTAGAACTAAGGGATCAGGCTCAATGTACCTATTGCAGTTTTAAACTGCTGTTGTTATTATAGCTCACCTATACTGCTGTACCAATTTGTCAAAGTTTTTTCCTTGATTACCAAAACCATAAATTTCTCTAGTAGTAATAGAAAATTTTATACTTTTGTTTCTCCTACTCAAAAGTGTTTGCACAGTTTTTAATTTTGAATCTTTCAACATAACTTGTTGATCCTGAAAACTTCTACAGGAGTCGAATGCTTGACTGCATGAAAATCACTAGGAACAGTGTTTCTGGCTCTCCAGCTTCTGTTTTTACTAATACCCCGTTGACAGAAATGGTGCAAGGATCTGAGCACGTACAGCACTTAAACTGATTCTAGCTTCAGGTACTGAGGGTATCTGCCACTGAAAATTTTATAAAAAGAAAAGAGAACATTGTAATCCACACAGCACAGGAATTGTTTTCACATGCTCAGTTGTGTTTCTTATAAAGGAATGTACAGCATTTTACCCATTTGTTTTTGTTTCCGAAAATCATATATTCATACCCCTGTAGAAATTCACTATTGCGCATATTTCTCAACTGTTGTATTATTAGAGAATAATAGTCTGTAGGAGGCTTTATTTCAAGAAGTGTAAGGGATGTTGTAACTTTCAATTCTATAGCAAAAACCTTAGGTCCCTTTCAAGACCAATTACTTAAAGATTATTTGAAAAATAAGTCCAAAGTTGAGGCAAATGGCACTGTGATTCACATCTAGGTATCTTACAACACAGGATGCAACACTGCAACTGGTGATTAGTTCCTCAGGAGCTGGACTGCACACTGGTAATGGTATCACAGCAAGTCACACATCAATCAAGGTTAAAAAACTACCGAAAAAATAATTTTTGATCAGATTTCTACTGCACCAACATGCCCCACAAATTAGGCCTCTCACCCTGTCTTGGGTTAGCACTGGTTCCCAGTCCTTGGCTTTTCATGATTAACAGGTACTTAGTACTATATTCCCGTTAAATGATTCTGCAAGAATTACATTTGCTAGTGCCTGTAATCAGGGTCTCGTATCTTGTTTCTTTAATAAATGAGCTATTGAACTTTGCTTAATGATGGCACACCTTGGTATTTCTTGGAGGAGATACATAATCACATTTGGTTCTCCCGAATCTGTGTGATGCTATGACATCCGTAGGATGACACATGGATACTTCATACTCGTGTTCAAATACCACAGTCCCTAAAGTGGCTATATATTCTTTGGACTGCAGAGAAAGAGCAAGCATGTAGCTTCAGGGAAGAAGCAAAAAGGTCTAAGGTCTTTTCCTGTATTTCGCATTATGCAGCCCTTGTGAAAAGCACAGAATCTCAGAAGGTTCACAGAGAAAGTGAATCATTCTCGCATTCTTCGTGACATAACTTCATTGAGACGCAGAGAGGAAACCAACAAACCATTCCTGCTGATACCCTGCCAGTTAAAACCTTGTCTTGGAAAATGGGAGTTTGTGCTTCAACCACAGAAACTTTGCTTTATGGACAAATGCCCAATCACTCAACTATTATCCAAAAGACAGGGGTAAACACTTCAAGTGATCATTAGACATGACCTCTAACTCTCCAAGCATATATTGGCACCTCATGTCCTACTGGGGTGCAGCTCACAGGTTTTTTCTCCTGACTTATTGAGGAAAACCTTCAATTAAGATTGATGGAATTAATGAACTCCAGTGTTAGACATTTTGCACCATGTATTGGGCCTGAATATGTAGCCTGGGATTCAAGATTTTATGATGCATCTTGTCAGTCCAAAGAAAAATTGTGGGCAAGTAGAAAGAGGGATCTAAGGTGTCTGAATCCTCAGACTATTGCAGCAAAAAACTATACTGTGTCTCTTTGGTCTGTTAGACTGGACAGATAGTAGCACTTCAACCCAATAACGAGCATTTACATCTCCTCCTCCAGATAATATGACTTTCTTCCCTTTACCAGTGGTATTACCTAAGTTTCTTTATGTTTGTAGAGAGGGCTTTTTTTAAGGGGAAATCTGGATCTGCAGCTGTCGTGCAAGTTTTGGGGCTACCTGACTCTATGGCAATACCTCTCTGAGGAGGCTTAAGAGATGAGAATACTTCATCACACAGATCATAATACAGATAAAAGGTTAATAACCTGCACCAAGGAAACTGACCGTACTGAAATACAACATTGTGTTGTGTAGTCCCAAAGCATTACAAAAGGATTACTGCCTGTTCCCTTTAGCTTTGTATGGTTTAAGGAGGACTGCATCCTGCATCTGAAAACCTGAAATGCCTCAGTCTATGACAGAGTTCTGTCCCTTTTATTTCACATAAAGGTCTTTGAACTCTTGGAAGGATACCAACTGCACAGAAGAGACCTTTCGGGTTATAATCAGGAGGAAAAGTAAGTAAATGTTTGTTGCAGATGTCACTCAGACTGCTATTTGGAAGCAATGCACCATCTAAAGCAGCAGTTCCCAAACTCTGATCTGGAAGACCAAGCTAAATGATTATGGAGCTCTACATCCAAGTGAGATGACTCCTTCTGGGGCTGTGGAACAGTGCTGCAGCTGTTCCTCAGTCATACAACCTGGAAAATGAGATTGATCACTCAGTACACAACAGATTTTGCATGAGAACCTGCTGCTTGCACAGTGATTGACAAAAAAAGCCTGAGAACAAGTCATATCAAACAGATCATGCAGTGAAACATCAGACTACAAAATGCAGTAATCAATGAGTGAAATGAGGTCATCACATACTAAGTCATGCCACACACTGAAAACACTAACAACTACTAAACAGCATGTGTACTGCTGAAGGAAAAAAATAAATGGCACTGAAGAGCTGTGAGGCGTTAAACCACTCTTGGAAGAAATCAGTTTGATCCACTTTTGGAAGGAGGTTAGTACACTATGTATGTGTTATAAATAAAATATAAAATATTTACATTTCTCTCTGTGAGAAAAACACTTTAAAATAAGTTTCCATTTCTTTCAACTTGTGGTGTTTATATGAAAAAGCTAAAGTGCTGGCTAGTCTTCTCTGCACTGGCAATATTTACTGTGTAGTTTTCTGTTTGGAGCCCTTCTCTTTGAGGTTTCCTGTTTCAGAGCTGAAGAGCTCTTAACGCGTTTTAGTTCCCAAGAGTTGCTAGGGTTATTAGTTCTCTTACCAAACTGGGTTTGAGGAAAAAACACTTTTGTCTACTTTAACACCATATACTGATTTTTGCAGCTGGAACATGTAACTCCAACCTCTTTTTTTTTTTTAGTGGTTAAGCCCTCCACACAATTATATTTTAACACTATATTCACTCAGTCCAACTGATATATATGGTCTTTTTTATATATATAAATATATATAAAAATAATTTTCATGTGGTGTTATTCCATAAGAAGATACAGAGCAAGGACATTGAGACTCCTGTACTTTTTCCTAAATCGTACTAATTCATGTTTTGTCATCTACTTCTAATAAGGAAAGGTATGAGTGACTTGAGATGTGTAAGTAGTACTTCCTTACTATCTACAATCTGCAGCTTTAACAAAAAACATTGCAGAATTTAGCTATTGGTAGGCATTTAGAGCAAGCAAATAGGCTACGATTACATGGAGGAAAAGCTGGAGAACCATTTAAAAAAAGTTCTGAGATTGCTCCTGAAGTTTGAAAAGGGACAATGTTTTTCTCCCCAAAGTTTAATTCTTCTCAATGTGCATACAAGGGATCAAATCCCACCTGAAATTGGGGCTGTGTATCCACTAACAAATATCCCAAGGATTGCCCTCTGGCACAGAGGCAAACTTGCAAAGAACAGTTTACATCCACATTATTTACCTTTTAACCTCCAGAACAGGCTGGTCATGTCCAAAGTGCCCACCAGAAATGGTGCCTTGCCAACTCCTGAATTGTGCACAGGCCAAAATCTGTGCCGGTGACTGTTCTACCAACTAACTGTACAGATGACTGAGCTACAGAGCCCCAGAAATTTTCCTAGCACTAATGAGTCTACTGTAGTGTGACTGGCTTAATGTTAAGCTTTTAACATACTTATTTTGGTCCCTCTTTAGTCAATAATGTGAATCATTCAACCTTTCTTAACCTCCTATTTTAGGATGAAACAACCACTAAATGAGCTTTTGTCTCTCTAGATATTTTGGCCTCAAGTCAAAAGTTTTCTGACTAAAATACAGTGAGATGCACCTCACACCTCATGGCATTATGGCTATTGGATCAAGTGCAAAGCAGGGACAAGAAAAATATCTAGAATTTTATGATGATTAGCCTTGGGAACATATTAAGTATGATGCTGGCAAAGCTGAAGCGTGGTCTCCACAAATAAGACCACACACATTTAACGTGCTTTCTTGTCAAATGTTTTTGTTCTCTTGATGATCCAATACAAAACAAAGCTGAAAACACTTTTTGGGTTTTTTTGTTTGTTTGTTTGGGTTTTTTTAATGCACATGGCATTTTATAAAAGCTTGTAATAGTCTCATAATCATCACAACCCCCCCAAACAACCGGAGTTAAAGGTATTTCCTCCCCTTTTTTGTCTCATCTCCAAGTCTGAAGATGTTGTAGTATGATAAAGCCTCGAGTAACCTTTCTACAACATCCCTGAAGAGTAATTAAGACTTCAGGATAGTCAAGAATAGCGTAAGGCAAATGCTTGTGTAACTAAAAGCAGAGCTCAATCTGCAAAATGAGCATGAACAGCAGCAACGGATAAACAGAAGCTGCTTTAGAGCTGAGGAGTTTGCAGAATGGATGTGTGAATTTCTAGCCCCCCCACCTTGACTGTACTGTAGACCAGTACCTTCAAGATTATGTTGTGGGGATAAGTAACACAGGCACATCTTCTGTTAATATTTTAGCAGTAATTCCTCAAGAGTTAAAAGTAAAGATGACATTTGCTCAATATGCACATAGGCGATATGACTATGTAATTTATCATTTCACTCTTGAGGTAACTTCAGTTTTACTTAGCTCCTTCATGTTTTCCATGTGCTTTTAAGACTAATTCAAGCTACAAATTAGAAATTTATAATTAATGCTAGTCTCTAAACCATTATCTGAATAGCAAATGAACAGTAGATGTCATCTACCTTGACTTCAGCAAGGCTTTTGACACTGTCTCCCATGATATCCTCATTAGGAAGCTGAGGAAGTGTGGGCTAGACGAGGAGACAGTGAGGTGGATTGAGAGCTGGCTGTGTGACAGAACTCAGAGGGTTGTGATTAATGGACCAGTGTCAAGTTGGAGGCCTGTAACCAGTGGTGTCCCCCAAGGGTAAATACTCGGTCCAATCTTGTTCAATATATTCATCAATGTCCTGGATGAAGGGACAGAGTGTATCCTCAGCAAGTTCGCTGATGATACCAAACTGGGAGGGGTAGCTGACACCCCAGAGGGCTGCGCTGCCATCCAGCGTGACCTGGACAGGCTGGAGTGCTGGGCAGAGAAGAACCTAATGAGGTTCAACAAGAGCAAGTGCAGGGTGCTGCGCCTGGGGAGGAAGAATGCTAGGCACCAATGTAGGCTAGGGGTGCAGCTGCTGGAAAGCAGTTCTGAGGAGAAGGATCTGGGGGTCCTGGTAGATAGTAAATGATCCATGAGCCAGCAATGTGCCCTTGTCGCCAGGAAGGCAAATGGAATCCTGGGCTGCACAAGGAAGCGTGTGGCCAGTAGGTTGAGGGAGGTCATTCTCTCCCTCTACTCGGCACTGGTGAGGCTACAGCTGGAATACTGTGTCCAGTTCTGGGCTGCCCAGCTCAAGCTGGACAGGGCGCTACTGGAAAGAGTCCAGCATAGGGCAACAAAGATGACTGGGGGATTGGAGCACCTCCCTTATGAGGAAAGGCTGAGAGAGCTGGGACTCTTTAGCCTGGAGAAGAGAAGGCTGAGGGGAGACCTTATTCTTGCTTAGAAGTATCTACAGGGTGGGCTGAAAGAGGATGGAGCCAGACTCTTTTCAGTGGTTCCCAGCGACAGGACGAGGGGCAACAGGCACAAGTCGGAACATAGGAAGTTCCATTCAAACATAAGGAAAAACTTCTTTACGGTTCAGGTGCCAGAGCACTGGAACAGGCTGCCCAGGGAGGTTGTGGAGTCCCCTTCTCTGGAGATTTTCAAGACCCGCCTGGATGCAGACCTGAGTAATATGCTCTAGGCATTCTTGCGTCAGCAGGGGAGTTGGACTAGATGATCTCTGGAGGCCCCTTCCAACTCTGAAAATTCTATGATTCCTTGAATTCATATAAATGCCTCCCAGTTTAGAGGGTTTGAACTTGGCAATTTTTACCTTGGAAACAGGGTAACTGAATTTTGCACAGCACTGTTTTTTAGTATCGGGATGTTGTGAAGTACTAAGCCTTTCATAAAACCAGTAAAACAATCTTCCTTTTCAATACTTATCATAATTTCTTAATTTTTAAAAATTAGTTTATTTACTGATTTTTTTCAGTCTGCCTATTCTGCTAATTCAATTACATAAAATCAAGTGAGTTATGAACATTACAAATATTGGTAGCTCAGTACTGTAGCATCTTTGGGTGGAACACAATATTCTTCTAAGTCTACACTTTTTTTTTTTCTTTTACCACTCTCACAGACTTGCCCAAAAGGTCAGCCCTTACTTTTATATGCCTTTTGCCTCCCACTGTGGCAACTGAAGTCACTTAAACTATACAGTCAACACTTTTGCTCAAGACATATTGAATACACAGAACATATTTCATGTTCTACTTAAGCTTCTGATGTTTCCAATTTACTGGAATTATTCTTTTTAAAGAAATAAGTACATACATTTTAAAGCATATCAGGATCATCTGTGATTTTAGATGCTATAACTTGTCACTTTAAAATATGTGATTTAACATGTCTTTTGCAAGCTTTGTCTTTTGCAAATTCTACAAGCAACATGCTGCTAATTATTTATTTGTTCACCCGACACATTATCTACGTGACATGTTTGCAGTCTAGCCTTTTATTTAAGAATATGCACATGGAAAAGTTTCTGTCACTTCAGTCACACCCTGACTACAGACAGAGAGAGCCCATGGTCCTTAAGGAGTTACCAGAGATAAATAAACACTGACTACCATCCTGATGCAAGAAGGTAGAAAACTACAGAGAAAAGTGCCAAATAGGAGAAGTCTCTCCATAAAGAAGGTACAGAATCTACAGGGGGGAAATTAGTAGAATTGGAACTGGCAGTCATTAAAAAGAAAGAGACAGAATAAAGGCAGCAACTTAGAGCATTCAGGAAACAGAAAGCAAGAGCTGGATCAGGTGAGCAGTCACTGTATTCTGGTGAACTAGGGGCCAAGAAATAATTAGTTGGGGTTGGAGAAAAAATTAGAGCAGAAAAATGCTGGAGCAAACAGTAATAAATTGTATTGTTCAAGGAATAAGCTGAATCTTAAATAAACAAATAATCCAAATCTCCACGAGTAAGTTATCCAAGTTCAAAAATGCCTGTGGTGAATAAAAGAAACCCAAACATTAGTGTGGGTTTTATGCTGCTGGACTGTTACTTTTGAAGGGGTTGAGGCAAACCATTTTTTTTTTTTTCCCTCAACTCTAGAGGATAAAAATTATCTATACATGCAACATGAAGGACACCCTTCTACCATTAGCTGGCAAGATACAATGACCTACAGTCCTCCTTCACTTCGAGATCCTAGTGGGTTTTTATTTGTTCTTTAAAAAACACAAACAACCCAACAAAACAAACCATAAAACCCCCCAAAAACACACACACAAAACCCAATCTTCTTGCATCACTTCTGAAGAGCACGTTTGCAGCATATCAGTAGTTTCATTTAAGATCAAATGAGGTGAAAGGCACCAATAGAACATTCTTTAAAAGAGAGGCAGACTAGTAGCTTATCTTAAGTAAACATACTGCCACACAGGAGAACAAACTACTTATATTTGTAAGGCCAGCAAGTGGACATATTACGAAAAAGACTGGAAAAAAAATCTAGGAAAAACTATGCAAATACCTTTGTCCTTGTGTACCCTCTGGTGGCTGTGCAAGGTTACGCTGGCCTCACAGTAACTGAGCAGGCAATTTCCTCAAGAGACAGAATCAGAGTGCAAAAGTTCTCTTAAATAGACAAAGATTCATGCGGTCAGCGTTCTGAGCAGGCACAAGCATGGATTATTTGAAGTGTTTAATTTTACAACCAATTCTGCCTTGTTAGCTTAATCCAATTAATTCAGGTTTTCCACTTAAAAAAGTGGTAAAATGTATCAATCTATTCACATAGCAAGCATTCAAGACATGCGCCTGTGTTACTCTGCCATATAAGCAGGCTGCAGGCAAACTGCAGCAACATCAGTAAATTAAGCTATTAGTTCTCCAGAAGCCTTCTAAGGGTGGAAACAATCTGATACACAGGTTGCAGAGACCACATAAAAGCCACTTACACATGAAACGGCAATGAACAGCTCAAGAGTATCGTGCAAGCATGGTTTAAACCAGAACAGGCTGTTTTCCCTGTATGTGCTGAAAAAGTAGATTATGTCAGGGACCAAAACTGTCATCCAGCACAAGAACACTCTGCAAGCCAACAACTAACATTTAATTTAGTACAGCTTAAACAAACATAAAAGATTGTACAACAGACATTTAAAATAAACCCACAAAAAACACCCCCCACATCCAAACCCTCCAATAAATAAAAGCAAAGGTCAGTACCCTAGTCAAGGCACCAAGTTCTCTACAAGATGAAAAAAAAAAAAATCCTCATTATGTTATGACAGTGAAAGGATATAAACTGCATTGTATTTTATTGATGGAACATGCAACTGGTGAAACAGGAAAATAACAGCAGCCAAAAGGAGAATATATAAAGTAGGTTTTTAGCACCTTGTGTCTATTTCTTCATTAACTGAAGACGCAACAGCTAGTTGCATCATTCAACTAACGATGCTAGTCATTAAACAGTGCCAGAAGAAACACCTTGGCAAATGCTGAAGTGTTCAGCCTTCAACAAATCACTAAACAATTTGGGCAGGAGGAAAGTATTTCTGAGGCCTATCATGTTTTGTCATATAAATGAGGTACTTAGACTACCAACACGATGAAGGCACAAAGTGCAGTAATTAGATTATATACCAATACCTACATATTAATTCTAAGAAAAAATAAAAATACTGTCTTGAAATGACATGAGTGTGTTCAAGATGAAGACTTCACAAAGAATTGAATGCACATAACAGAAGTAGACTGAATCCCAGGCTACATGTACAATAAACATCCCTTTTAATAAAAAGGAACTTTGATCTTCAGTACAGCATACAGATCGACAGAGCTGTCCAGTCCTCCAGACAGCTATGAAATAGTTTCCCTTCAGATACAGCAATTGAGAACTCAGCAGCAAGACAGCTAGCTGGCTCTACTCTATAGGTGGCAGATGCAGATTTTTTTTTTTCTGTACCTCAGGTATGCATCAAAAAAAAGCTACATGATCAGATAGCCTAGGCAGCTCTTCTTTTATGCTATTCATCTGCATAATTTTTATAAATGGACAGTCATAAGCAGAAACACAAAAAATCCTTTTTTCTGTGTGTTTACAGGTTGAGTTTAAGAAAGTTAGTCCTTTTTCCATTTTTGAAGACAACACCTACACAATTGTACTGCTCGTCATTCATCCCCATGCCTGGGTTTTACAATAATGCAGGACAAGCTTGCCATCACTTCCAAAACACTGCAAGAAAAAACACAAAACAAAAGAAGAGCCTTTAGATTATACATGGGCTAGCATATACATGAAGTGAAACAAACAAAAAAGCCCCCCACCAGATAGCTGCGTCATGGAATATTGTTATCTATAACAAAGGTCTCCATCATAATGGGAAGCATGACAACATACGGCATGTGAAGGAATGCATTTACAGAAATTGTAAGAAGTCATGTCTCTTTATATCATATTCATACAGATCTTACCAGCATGGTTAGGGACAGTAACAGATTTCAAGTGCCAGAAGTGTACTGACAAGTTCTCCTAAGCACATTTGGAAAGGATATTTAAGATGAAATTCACCTCATAGAGGGTTCCAACTTCTTGGTCTGGAGATGGAGCAAAAGACTGGTTTACATATATGAACTGCAAGAAAAGAAAACAGCAGATGGGGATCTCCCATAGATCATATAGAAGAAACATTCTGCAGCCAGAGGTGGATAAATCTGCCCTCTGTTCACCATTTATTTTATAATCTTTACAGTCCACAACAAAATACCATGAATTAGTATTTTCACTTCACAGTGGAGGGGCAACATGACTTTCAGGAGTCACCTCCAACTGGCCAACCAGACCAAGCCAAAGCAAGCATACTGACTGCCTTCTCTGGCAAGAGAGACCTATTAGTCTCCCATACAGCAGCACAAAGTGAACTCACTGGTTTAATTCCTGCTCTTATTTCTAGAACCTAAACCATTCCTGCTACTCCAAATTTGCTCAGTTAGAACAGCAGTCACAGAATGTAGAATTATTTTGTTCTTTTTTCAAGTCATCTTTCTCACTTCCTGCTCCAAACATATATGCATATAGTAGGTAGTCCGTAATGTCAAAGAGGGCCTTGGGATCCGCAGTGTGAGATGGCAATGTGTAGCAGGGTATTATGTGCTACTTCCAAAGAAGTTATAAAATTCCTAGGGCTTTGTTCCTGAAGTATGGAACTATTACTCTTCTTTGAGATATTTAGCCCTGGCAAAAAGAAACTCTTCATGATTTCCAAGTGCAAGAGATGGCTACTGAAACTGTTTATGCCTATATGCTTAAGTAAGAGCCACCAGATCGAGAACAAAATGATTTCATCTACACTTTAGCTACACATTTGACTATTTTAATGAGTCTAGCTTTAACTTCATATCTTAAATGAAACTTTGGAGTGTATGGATGTTAAAAGTTTATCGCTAATTACAAAATTAGTACAATCATATTTCTGAATTTGTTCCAGCTCTTCCAATGTTATCAGAAGACCACTTGGGCTTCATAGGAAGGCAGGCATTAATGTGCTGCCAAACTGCGAACATTTCCAAGCTACCCATTTTAAAAGATAAATCAGTTCTATGACAGTAGTTATAGAACTGTTTGAGAAGTAAGTTCTGAATGAAACAGACACTAATATTCAGAAAGTCAACCCCAAACACTTTAGACTTACTCACCAAATACTCCTTCCACATACCTGACTTCTACAGCTACACTGTGCATATGACTGTTTCACTGAAGTGCATTGCTGCACAACATGCATACAGCTCTGGGCTTCAGCATCAGAAAATAAGAAATGGAGACACTGCAAAAAGCCCAAAGGTTGGAGCTGAACACCCAGACACATCCAAACTGCACGACTACACTCATCTCAACTTTATACTGCGGTGTTGTCCTGGTTTCAGCTGGGAAAGAGTTAATTTTCTTTTAGTAATTGCTGTGAAAGGAATGTCAACAATATCTATTGTTTTTAACTGTTGTTAAGTGAGGATGTTTTTCAGCCTCCCATAGAAGCATAGCCAGAAGGATGGAATGGCCAATGGAATATTTCATTGGCCACTCCATCCTTCTGGCTATGCTTCTACACTCAGTATATAAATGGGAGTAAGCAGGAGCCGGAGGAAGGGGAATCTACGATCACTGCTCAGGATCATTCACCAGTTGGTAAGAGTGACCTGTGTCATTATTATTTTTCCTTTTCTGTTATTGTTTCTATTAAACTGTCTTTACCTTAACC
>VFFE01007696.1:71612-95336 GCA_008921705.1 Burhinus oedicnemus
AGGTGACGGGGGGGGAGGGGGGAGCGTCACGTGCGCGCGGGAGCTGTTCCGCCGCTAACGGCTGCGCATCGCCGGCGACGTGGTGCGCGCGACCGGCTGCCGCCGCCGCGAGAGCGGGAGGGGGAGGGGGGGGAGGAGGAGGAGGAGGAGGAGGGGCACAACGCAGCGAGCCCGGCGGCCGCCGCCGCCCCCCGCCCCACCATGATCAAAGCCATCCTCATCTTCAACAACCACGGCAAGCCGCGGCTCTCCAAGTTCTACCAGCGCTATGTACGGGCGGGCCGGGGCTGGGCCGGAGGGCGGGGAAGGGCAGCCGCCCTCCTGAGGCGGCGGGGGTTTCCTCTGGGCCGGCGGCTCGGTGTGTGTGCGCGTGGGGAAGCCGCCAGCCCGGTCGTGCTCCGGCGCCTGTGCTGCTCAGGGCTTGAGGCGAGGGCGTGGGGCGGGAAGATGGAGGGTGCTGAGACCTTGTCAGAGCCGTCAGCGAGGAAAATGAGATTTCGGAGACGGCTGTTTTGCCAGACAGCGTTCTTGTCACCGGAAATCGTCCTTTAGCAGGGCTGAAGGTGAAGGAAGGGAGTCTCGTTCAACGGCAGACTCGGTTCTCTGAGCTTATTTGTGGAAGCGCTGCTCCAGGCTGTGCCATGCTTTTCAGCCAGACTTTCGGCGTCTCTGATGTCGTGTTGCCTGTCTCCATGCTGTGGCAGAGGTGTTAGAGTTGGGAAGATGAGTTTTATGGGGCTCATAGATTCTGTAAGCAGAGGCTTTTCCTTTGGAAACTTTCAGAGTACTGTAAAAATATAATTGACACGAAAAAGAAATGTAGTGAAATAGAATAGTGTGTTCTTTTACATGGGAGAAGGCAAGTAGCAAGGCAGCTCTGAAACAGCTCTCACAACACTTGATCTGAATGAAGGGAAAGTGCAGCCACAGGGAATTAAGAAACAATGTGGAAACAGTTTAATTCAAGGCAAAGAGATTTTCAGGTAATGTTTTGATCATGTGCTGTATTTCGTAGCCGATAGCCTAAGCTCTGCTTGGGCTGACCTTGGGCATTAGAACACAAGAAAACTGGCGCTTCCCAGAATTATGTAAACAAAATACTCTTTTTCATTAGTGCTATTACTTACTTGGTTTTGAGGGTACTCACTTTAGATGTTGGCTATTACAGAAGTCGTGTTTAACTTTATTGGAAGGGATGTATCTTCTACATCTCAGAGCAGAAATGATGACTCTTGACACTTCAGTTTGCACTGTCAGGCATTTAATTAAAGGAGTATAACTGATACAGGTCATTGCTATGGATGACTGAATTTGATCCCTTCTTATTAGAAAGGCAATATTGGGAAATTCTAATATGTTTGTGAACCTGTTTTCTTTTTTCTCACCAGTTCTGGGTTACCAAACATGTCTTTTGTTTACCATTTTGAATTTAGAAATTAAAATGGAATATTCTTGCCTGCACATATTGATGAGCTTTCCCCTTGTGTGCATCCCCACTCTGTTCTTGATAATTTCCATTGCAATGCTACAGTAACTTACTAAAGAAGTTTCTTTTTTTTTTTTTTCCCCCCTTTTCATTTTTTCCTGTCAGTGTGGAGGTAACAATTAAATAGGTAGATGAAGGACTTTGGAAAGGTATACAAAACTTGCATTAACATGAAACAGTTAACTTCCATTATAATTTTCCATTCAAATGTAATTATCTTTTTATGTCTTCTGTTCCTATTGTGTAATCAAAGTCCTGGCAGGGAGAAGAAGCAGGAGAAGGAGAGGAGTGAATGGCAGGAGGCTACCAGATTTTTCTTGCCAACTCTGTTCTGCTCTGCTACTTTCATAACTGGAATTAGAACAAATCCTCAATGCTTAATGTAGGGAAATATGCCTGTATAAACAGAACAGCTTGAAATTTTGAAATCGTGAATAGCAAATGAAACTCAGAAATTAGATGATTTCTCTAAAGCTTTGTGGTGCACAGAAACAGATGCAGCTGTCTTGATTATCTTTTTGTGTGTGACTTCAATAAGACAGGTTTATTTATGGACTTTTTGAAACTTATGCATACTTTAATATCAATTGAATCAGTACTGGAGGCAAATATCAGTTTTTTTCTACAAGTGGAATAATCTGCTTTCTAGAGAAATTAATTTGGTCAGATCTGTGAAAGAGGTATTTGTTTGCTTCATGATATGAAAACATAAAATGTGTGTAATTTTATTGCATGATATATATGAAAATGGAAAGAGTTTCTACTGCATAAGATGAAGCTAATAATCTTTTGCAATTAGGTAGAAAAATAATAATTCATGGCAATTAAATAGAAAGACATACGTGCCATGGTTTTATGTTTTGGGATATAGAGCAGTAGCCGTAATTTCAAAGTCAAAAATAAGTCTCTGAACAACTTTGTGAATAAGGGCAGATTCTGAAAACAAAAGTTATTTTAAATACTCAGTAGCTCGGTTTCCTAGGGAAAAACCCCACATTTTCTCTTTCCTGCTACCATAGAAAATATGGTGGAAGTAACTGAGATAACTGCAGCTGAGTAAGGCAGGCACAATTTAAGGAACACAACTGTAGAAGCAGAGGAACCTGCACTTTCTTGTTCTATGTTTTGTGGAGCAATTTACTTCTGCTGGAGCTGTTTGCCGATGTCTTTGTGGATTCCAGAGGTTTTTTGTAAAATAACACATGAATTTAAGGTGATGAATGCAAACCACACTGATGCCAGGCTTTGTTTGCATAGCTGTCATGCAGGGTACTGCACTGTTCTAGCTGAAATCACTTTCAAGATCTGTGCACCAGTTCTGCTTAGAGTGTTTGCTCATATAGTGGTTTAAAATGCTGACTTAGTGCTTGGGCAGGGGTGGGGGCTATCTATACCTGATAACTTTAGGGTTCTGTGCTATAAAAATGCGGGATTTTAGGAATTCTATCTACATTTTTTAATGATGAAAAGTACAGGCTTGTTAAAAATGCTACTCTTACAGAAGGGTAGCAAAAGTAAGTTCAGGAATGATGGAGTTGCAGTGGGGACTCGAGTTAAGCGAATTCAAACTCGGAAGTGATTCTGATCTGCTAGAAGGAAAATTAATGGCTTAGGAGAAGCTGTTGCTCATGATGCTATTATATTTTAAGCTATTTCTGGAAGAGTTATGTATTGTGGGATTTTTAGCTTCCCCATCCCCTTCAAGCTTTTGAGACGTTGTTTTCCCCCCTGTTCATGGGTGAAAGTAGTTTCAAACCATGTCTGTAGCTGTTCAGGCTATGGTGGAGATACAAAGAATTCAGAATACTTGAAAAGACTTCCTGTTTACTTGAAGAAACTGTTTTTAGATGGGTTTTTTTTAGAAGTTTCTTAAAACAAATCCCTTTCTTCATAGTTGTTTCTCAGGAATGTATTCATCTGCACTTTGACTTGTAAAAATGTCTTTTTGTATTGAAATGACAAAAACAATATGCAGCTAGTTAATTGACAGATTTAAAGCTTCAGAAGTAGGTAGTTTGAGGGTGCTGATATACTTTGTGTTCTATTTATTAGCTGTGTGTACTGTGCCTTGTTAATTAATCCATTTTAGCTTGATAGCAAAATGTGTTTTCTTTCGTAGACTGAAGATACACAGCAACAAATTATCAGAGAAACTTTCCATTTAGTATCGAAACGTGATGAAAATGTCTGTAATTTCCTAGAAGGAGGATTGTAAGTATCAAGTTTGAAATAAATGCCCAATACTTGTTGGCTAGCAAATACTATTACTCTGATTGTAATATAACTGTTTTTACAGTTGTAATGTAAATGCCATGTCACTTGAGATATTTTAATACACAAAGAATAGTATCACGATGCACCAGGTATACATATTCTTTACTAACTGAAGCATTCATATATATATATGTATCAAAATGAGTTAGGCAATAAAACTAATTTTTTCTAGTGCTATAAATGATACAGTGCCATATCTAGTGGTATAATTGTTTCAGACACAAGATGGTGAAGAAACAGTCAGATCATACCTGACCAGTTTCTCTATAATCAAGCTAAAGATTTCTGGCTTCATCTGAAGAGGCATTGGCGTTTACCATACCCATTGAGAAAATTATAATATTTTTTAGCTGGTGCTTTGGCTTGAGCTCCTAAAATTTGAGTGGACAGCCTCTGGTAGCCTTTCTATCGGGGTTCAGGCTTGCTATATAAACTAGGAAGAAAAAAATAAGTTTTAAATGTGCTAACTAATGCAGTTTCAGCCAAGATGTTTTATTAATATAGGTAGAGTAAGGTAGGAGTAAAGCCAGATTTGCGTCTGTCTCTAGATTCTTTCTTGAGTCATCTCAGTTGTTTTTAATCTGGTCCTGCTTTAGTTGAAGAGAAGAAATACTGAAATGGAAAAGTGTTTTATTTTGAGATATTAGTCATCAAGAGTAAATAGTTACAAAGCCACCTTCTAGGAAAAGAGGTTATAATTGATGTAGTAACGTAGAGATTGTCATAGCCTGTTAAATCCTGTAATTATGGAAATTCCTGATTACTGAAAGTTAGTATGTTAATGCCCAAATTTTCTGTGTGCAGTCAGTTAAATGCATTGCTGTACCCTGTCAGCTGTGGTGTCTTTTTCCTGATCAAGATGATTCGTGATTTTTTAAATTTTATTATTTTTTAAACTAAAATCGTTCTCTTCCAACTACTCAACTAGTGATTCTATTGTTAGGTTCTTGGAGGTGATTTCAAGCTGGAAGCACGCAGGCTTGAATTCTGTAAGTGAAAGACAGAAGCCATTTGGAGCCTTTTAAAAAAATCACAGCTGTGCAACAAAAAGAAACAAAGACAGAGGACGTAATTCTGACTTTCCTCCTACTGCTCAATTCCAGAGTTACCATTTCAGTATATTTTTTCAGTATTTTTTTTTTTTTTTTCAGGACAGGGATCACTTTATAGTTTGCAGGTTACCCAAAGGCCTCAACAGTTTATGTATACTAACTCTGTATACTGAAGTATTTTAAAGAATTGGGTAAATAAAGCACAAAAGAGACCTTAGTTGCCGTTTCTTTCCACTTTCACATTTGTTTGTAGTATTTTTGTCTGATACTTCTTAAAGGTTGTTGCTGCTCTTGAGGAACAAAGGGTTCCCTCTCCCCCCACCCAAGCATTAATGCAAAGCAATGTGCTTAAGCAAAAGCAGCCTAAAGATTTCTCATTCTTTTTTATTTTTTTACATATTCTCTCCCTGTGTTAAAGGCAGAAACTAAAGGGATGAGTTATGATACACCAAACAGGTGATTCAGTTCTGGTACAGAATTAAGGGAGAATTATGATGTTGGTAGCCATGTAAGTTCAGGCTACAAGATATTTTCATTTCTATTTGAGCGGGCCTCCTACTGCTCAGAGCAAAGATCAATGATCTGAAGAACATCTCTTTTTATGATTTATGTGCTTTCTTTGGGAAGGCTATAACAGAAGAGTGGATTTAGACCTCTTCTCTTCTTGTTCAGTAACTTGATGATTAGTGAGTCCATAAAAATTTAATTGTTTCTGTGAATTTAATATTGCATCACAAACTATTGGTTGTACTATGGTCTTATTTCTCAAGATGTCAAACATTTTGTAGCACAAGAGTGTTACATAGTTATTAAGTGGACCATAAGCGGACCATTTAAGGCTCTTTCCGTAATCCAAATGCCAGTCTGCATTTTTCTTTTTCTGTTGATACTCTTCTGAGAAGGGCAAGGAAGGATTCACAAGCATATGGTCGGTTAATCTGTAAAGCAGATTAATCCATGTACAGTGCCCACTAGTGTGTAATGGAAGTACATTTAATACCTATTTTTTGATGAAACTGCATGATCTATTTGAATTGATTCTAATAAAAAGGTGCATACGTTAGTGTAATTATTATCCATATGGATAACAATAACTGTGCTTGTGTGGTAAATGTACCTGGGCTGGTTTGGTACTTAGTATTCTTCTGTTGTAATTATATCGCAAAATAAAAGTTGTGACATAGTTGGATTTGAGAAAGCTCCAGCCAGCCGTTAACAATAGGCCTCCTGTTAACTGAAATAACTGTGGGGATTTGCCCAGCTTATCCTGAGATGCTAACTAAACTTTCCTGTTTTCTTTCCTGTTCAGATTAATAGGTGGATCTGATAACAAACTAATTTACCGACACTATGCCACCTTGTATTTTGTCTTCTGTGTCGATTCTTCAGAAAGTGAGCTTGGCATTTTAGACCTCATACAAGTAAGTTTTTTTGCTGCTTTATTTTTGTAATAAGTTGAATTCTAAGTACCTTAGAACTTCAATACTTAGCTGTGTCTTTTTCTGTAATATTTGGGAGTGAAGGTGGCTTTCATACTGCGAACACACCCAAAGTGCTGAGTATTACTTTTAGATTGTTTGCAGTTTTCTGGACTTTCTTTGAAAAAGTTGTTTCCCAAGTTGATGAGAAAGTAAGGAAACAGTTTGTTTGGAAGCTACTGAACAATCAGCAGCTTATTTTTCTGCTGCAGCCTTTCAAGGCCTTGTTTTGCCTGCAGGTAAAAATGGTGCAGTTCAAACATTTGCTAGACAAGTTTCGATTACGAGAACCTTGATACATAAAGCTCTGTGTGTCTGTGTGTATGCACACACACATAGATATATATGTATTCGCTACAAATATATAAAGGATTAACACATCCAAAACCTATTTGCATGAAACTTTGCTTGTGCCTTATGAGCTTTTGGTCAGATATAGCTTAGAAAATGAGTGCAAATGCTGCCCTAGGCATGTGTGGGGCACTGAGGGGCTGGGTGAGGAGAGATGAGGAGAAAGAGAGCCAGTATAGGTTGTTTCTGGATCTCAATAAGTAAGACGTGACAACAAAATGGCTTAATAAGATAACTGTTTGATAAAACAGAATAAGAGGAGGAATGTAGACAGTAAAAATCTCACACACTTTCAGATGCTGGGCATCCCATGTTCATGCAGCATCCAATGGAGCCCAAGTGGAGTTTCCCACGGTGAGCTGTGCAGAGCAGATCCTATCCACGGAGAAAAGCTCTCCCTTTTTTGGGCCTTTGAGCTATTACATAATTTCCTCACAAGAAAGCAACTCTATTCCTAAAGGATGTTCTCTCGAGAACTTCTTGCTGCACTTTGAGGTACAGGCAAGGCCATGAAGGTGGTATAATCACTGGTACCAAGTGGGAGCTACCTGCAGGCTCTTCTGTTACAGGGAGCTGGCTGAGTTTATCCTGCAGCCAAGGAATTTGTGCAGCACAGCACAAGCCTGTACCTATTCAGGTTAAGTGTTATGTGGGTCACCAGCTCCTAAACGTGCTTCGGTCTCTTGGTCAGGATCAATACATGACACTCCTTGATCCACCTACAATTTAACTTTCCCCAAGACATTATAAGTTAGAGATTACATTAATAAGATACAGGCTTCTCAAGCCTAGTAGAGCAGACATGGCCTGTTCAAGATCACTAACTCCTTGGATACAATGTCTTCTGCAAGGCTCCCAATACAGCATATATCTTTTAAGCTGTTAAATATGAACACTCTTTTGTCAAGAGAACTCTTGACTACATCACTGGTTTTTCAACTTAAAATTTGCACGTAAACAATTTCACTGATGATTGTTTGTGTAGTCAGATGTGGCAAAAAATAGTTTTACACCATGCAGTGATGCATGTCATTACATTAAATGGGTCTCGCAGATATATATATATATGTATGATTCACTTACTGTTAAGTCTTTCAAAAGCTTGCACATCAAAAGAATTGATTTATTAGAGAAGTAAAATCTGTGGTATCATGAGTCATTGGGGCTGTATGTATTGATTATTTTACTGCAGAAAGCACTATGAGACTTAGAGGCATCACAGTTCCCTGCAGACTTTTCTCGGAGCTGAATAGCTTCTCATAGTCACCTGTTAGTGTTCAGAACAGCTCTTCAGTGTTCAGTGCTCTTCTGGACAGTAGATCCAAACTGTCTTCCTGAGTGGCCATGTGGGTAGCAGGGGAGGAAACTCTTTTTCTAGGTTCTTATGTCATCTTTGGTCATAGAAACATTCTGCAGTAGCTGAACAGTGCAAGTTACTGAGTGAGGTACACAGTGGCTTTACTTAGCAGTTTGTTATGCAGAGTTGTGTAATTGCTGGTTGCTTAGTGTGTCTTCTTACTTCAAAGTGCTAAAATATTTATGAACTGAGGAAAGAAGCATGTTAATGTTTCATGTGACTTAGGGATGTTCAGATGAAGTGGATCTTTCAAATTTCTTATGTCAGATAAGGATAGGAAAGACTATCAGTCTGATCTGTTATATTTTGCAGGGCTACTATGCAAGTTCAACTAAGATTTTATTCATGATGGTATATGAAAAATATCACATCAGTAGCTTCATTTATTTCCAGTTACATACTGTAACCTAAATTTTACTTTAAGGTGTTGAAGCAAATTGCTTGACCTTACTTCTACCTATATTTGTATAGCCGTCAAACTCTGAATTAGGGAGATCTTAAACTTTTCTGTAAATTGTGTTGCTTCATGTGCCAGAACTACTTTGAGGGGTATCAGTCTCTCAGTCTTTGTTTCACATCTTTTCCATTACACCCAGTGTTTAAATACATGCCAGTATAATTACTTGAAGGAAGCAGAAATAATAGAAATGCTATTTCTATTTATAGAAGTACTTTACCTTTTTCTGACCTGTATGATTTTTTTATAAATACAGTTTCACCACAGTACCCACAGCTGTTATAGTATTCTCATTTCTCTAGATCATTGTAATTCAACTGTTTGATTATAGTAGAAAGTATACAGAGATTAATTAAACATTTTCAATTTCTAGTCTGGCTCACAAAAAGGATCTGTTTAATCCTCTTAGAAATAGCAATCAGAATTAAATGTATCTTACACTGGAAAAGCGCCCTCAGAAAGTTTATTATTACGTCTCAACCCCACCTGCAACACAGACTGGGAATATATATGCATACACATCTACTCAAGCAAATAAGCTTTGTCTGTTTTTTGTTGGGAAGCGTTGAACCATTTTCATACATCTTTGTTTACTGTAGTTCCGAGACAACACAGGTAAGAGTAAGCCATCTGGAGTTTGTTATGAATCATACTGAGTATATCATTATGAATATACAGAATTGTTTAAACAAGTAGTTATGTAGAGGGCCAGTTTATGATCTCATGAAAATGAAGTGGTGAAATGGACCTGGAACTCAGTCTAGCGCTTAAGAGTTTTCTGCCTTGTAAACTGAATAAATCTATAGTATATTAGATTACATATGGCAGTCTGCAGTTTTTTTCAGCATAAAGGTTTTGTTGTAATACTTACGATGCTTCTGTGAAGGCCACTTACATGACCATTAGGTCAGAGCTGTTTCACAGGTAAGTCTTCTTGGCTCAGGCTTAATGAATGCATTGTATGTGTTACAAATCGTAGACTCTGCCTCATATTTTGTACTGTGTTCCAACTAGATGAGTTTGAAAACCTGAGGCAAATTCATACTGTTAATTTTTTTTCCATTTTCTTCCTCTGTTTTAATACAAACACAAGATTCTGTTTATTGTTTTTCATTAATTGGATGAATGATATGTCAGCATCTGTGCTATTCTTGGTAGGTTTTTGAAGTCTTTTGGATGCAGTGTAAATTATGTCATGAGTTGTAGCTATTTCAGACTCTTCTCGTTAGCCTGTGAAGTGTAAGGTTGTAGTGCATGGAAATAAAGTACGTAAGAAAATATAATTAGTTGTGGACTGCCATGAGGAAAAATTGAGTGACATTTACAATGGTACCTAACTATCTTATGAACATAAAAGCCTATGTCAGCTCTAAGCATTTTTGAGGATTTTAGCCCACTGCTGTACTTCCAAGATGTGTTGGCTCGGTAAGCAGCTACATCTGTGAGATCAGTCTTCCATGAAAAGTTGTATACAGCCTTGCAAGATAATGTTGTTCAGTAAGATGCATGAGGGAAATGCAGTGCAGTCCATGAAAGATGTTTTTTCTCAGTTCTTAAAGATAAATCATCCCTGGGAGAGGCATATGACTTGGATACCTGTTTTGGCAGAAAAATCCCTAACTAGTTCTCAGTTAACACTATTAGTTTATTTTAGAGTTGGATGGAAAGTAAAGGCAGGAATTAAGAACAAATAGAACATTTTGGCTTAAAAAGACTTATTGGTAATGAATTAAGTCTATTGGTAGGTCTGTGTGAAATACCTAACACAGCTATGTTTTGACTAATCAGCAGGACTTGTACAGTCTTTCCCTTACACTGTAATCTTGGCATTCTCTATATAAACTATGAGTAGTTTTAAAAAAAAAAATATTGAAAGAAAACTGGGATGTCAGCATAAGTGTAGGAAAATGCAGTGGCTGTGCCAAGGATTTAGGAATTAGAAAGGCTGTGGAAACACTGTAATTGATTTCATGTGCTTGCAATGATACAATGACTTATTAAAGGTCACTTTCAAAGCAGAAGAGAAACCAGTCTTGTGCATGGAGAACTGGCTATATGATCAAACTATTATGTTCTAGTTGGAGTCTCAAGTTGCATTTGAACTGTCAAAAGGAGTGAAGGAAGGGAGTCTCCATGGGCAGATTGAATTAATTCTGGCTTAAGGTTTGCCATTGCTGTTTAGCCTAGGAAGAATGATGGAATATTCTTGATATGAGTTACTCCTGTTCTTTTTACTTCATTTTTTGTACCTGCTTTTGTTAGTATTTGACATTATCTAGCATCAGATGCATGTAATTGGTTAGGTGTTCTGATTTTTCTGCTAGCCTTGTTATCTTCCCAGTATTAATGCATGTTTTATTCCTTTGTTGTCTTATTTGCCTAATTAAAAAATGAGCCCTTCGTGGTTAAAGTGGTGGTTTATGTTTTGAACATATTGCTGAGTATTGGAGCTCCTGGTTTGTATATATCCAATAACAATATGGTATTTTGATTCATATACTTTACTCTCCAGGTTTGTTTCTGGTTTTATTAAAGCATATTTACTACAAAAGAAAGGTGAAGGGGGGTTTTCCTTCTTCTTTTTCTTTTCTGTTTACTTGCATAGAGACGTGCATGGGTTTTTCTTTGAACTGTAAAAGATTATGATTTTAAAAAGGAAGCACAAGGGGGAGCTAGTAATTCATTGTACATGCATCCTTATTTTCCTCCTATTTGGCTCACTTATTTATGTTTATTTTCCAGTAACATCACAAGGTGCATTTGAATTCATGTGTATGTGGGGCGGGAGGGGGTGTCCCCTGAAACAACTGGTGTGTTTTCTCTTCTAGTTATTTTGATCTACAGGTCTGCAGCATCTGAAGTAATTACTGAAGTGCTTAAATTCTAGCACTGCTTGCCATACTGTGCAATTCATTTGACTCTCAACTAAAATTATGATGCAAGTGGCTCTAATTTTATTTACCATATTGATTGTTTGAAGGTGTCTTAAGGTGTTAAGGTGACCTTAAGGTCATCTTAAGGTCAAGGAATGTTAGTGTAAAAAATCTGGTTTATCTTGTAGACTAGTCCTTTTAAAGACCAGTTATTTGTAACAGATATTATGAATGCACCTTATCAGTGCTGGCATTGCTCTGAGTGAACTCTCCATCATGAATGGAAGATTGAGAAAGTTTCCAAAGTTTCCATGAGAAATCTCTCTGAATACTACTCAGTGCCAGCTGATTTCCCTTAGATTAAAAAATGTTTGTGTGCATTACTGGTCATGCATTTCAGACAGAAGTCTTTGAGTTCATTCAGTGTGTGGTGTTGCCACTATGGGTAAAGGTTTAAAAGTGACCATTGTAACAATGAATCGTGTTGGTATAGGAGAAGCCCTAGTTACTGGAAGAAGGTCACAAAAATAGAACTTCTGTGTTGTTGATGTGTGGGCATACGTACTGCTACTAAATACACATATCTGTGGGGGCCTTTTTTGAGGATTTTTGAGTTGTTTTTGTTTTTAACATGTTCCTTTGTTTTCCAAGGAACTAGATGGATGTCAAAGTCAGAGTATGTAAATTTATATGGAAACTTGGTGATGTATATGAGGAATATTTTCTGCCAAAAACAGCGTCAAACTGTTAGCTCTTTTAACTCAAACCTTTGGATAAAGGTTACGTTTACATTCTATTTCCTATCTTCTTCCTGCAGCTAATATCAAACAGCACTGTCCTTGTAACCACATTCTTCTAAGGTACAAGGAAAGTAAGAGAACGTCTCTGGTCATTTGCCTTGCTGCACATAATTGTGAACTGTGTAGTTTGTTCTGCTTAACACATAAGTTTTTTTGTTCGCTTGCCTCCCTTCTTTATAGAAGACTGTTATTATCACAACAAATTAACAACTACTTGAAGAAAAAAAAGATCAGCTTCGCTTAGCTTCAATATAATTTAACCTAAGCATATTCATTACTTAGTTAACTGTTGTCAGTGAACCTTACTGTCTTGAGTCTGCCTGTGAAAATGCTCTATGTTCCTAGTTTAAGTTATGAATTGTTATTTTGGTATTAAAGAATAATCCTTGTTCTGAATGCATGGAACATCAGTTACATGTGGTTTGGCTTTAAAATGGAGATTGATAACAGTAGTAATAGCAACAGCAGAGTGTGATCCTCTTCTCCTTTGTAGTGTAAGCAGGATCTGAGACCGGGGAGTCAGAAGTAAAAGTAACCTTTTTTGATATACAAGGTAGACAACTGGAAAAGGCTAATGTCAAGTAGACCTGTTTCACTGGGTCTGTAGACATAAAGTATGTATCTGTGGAAGCAGGCCTTTTATCCACTGTATTTTTGTCAGCAGAACATGGTTTCTCATTCCTATTTCTCTGTGCCTCAGCAGTTTGAATTCGGGTTCCTCTCAGACACTAAGATGGGATTAATAAACCATGTTGAGAAGAGAGAGAATCAAAACCAAGTGTTTAACATCTTCCATATTGCTGCTTTAGGGTTTCAGTTTAGAATCGAAAAAAAAAAAAATTACATACACTGACAACTTAATAAATAATATTAAATGCATATTTGACAAAATAGCCTTGAAACATATAAAACTGAGATTAAAATTTCCCACAAGTTTCATCTTATTTACTGGTCATTAATAAATGATCTGTAAATCCTTACAGAAATTCTTTTTGATTTTGAGGACCCTAAGCTCTCAAACTCAAGCATGTGTTTAACTTAGAGGTCTTGACACATCTCAAGTCAGTAGGAGTTATCCCTTGCCATAAAGGGAGCTGTGCTTATACCTCTCTAAGGCTGGAGTCTTTGTCAGCACTCACCAGAAGCACATGGTGATAGGCATTCAGGAGCTTCGGGAGTGCAAGTACAGTCATCTTTTCATTATCTTGCCTAACTGGGGGCTGGGATGCTCCCAGTGTACCAAAACTGACTAACATAAGTACCATGGAATCTGTTACAGAAGTACCCAGAGCAGGGTAACATACAGTCCATATGTGGCAGAGATCATCAGTGGCTGGACTTCAGCAGCTGCTTGGATTTTTCCACTTTGTGCACTTAGAGTCTAGATTCAGGGAGGGGCTATTTGCCTTGGTACAAACTGCTGGACTTCTCTAAATTTATGTGGTGGTATGCCTGACAGGATCAGCAGGTGTAACATTAAGACAGCTACTTTTTTCCTCAGTCCATTCTGAATTCAGCAGGTCTAAATGAGGTGAAAGCTGCTGTACTGTTGCTGGAAGCCATAATGCTGCCAAACTTTCATGATGCTGACAGTTTGCATTGCACGTGTCTCTGTGGCAAAGTTGACAGTAGCCTGGTTAACTGGGAGGTGCCTGCAATGTAGTAATTATTGAAATTAATAATAATAATAATGAAAACCCCTGATTGTTGCCTAATAATGGGGTTCTAATGAAATGGGAAGCAACACTTGGAATTGTGGCTGAGAAAATTGCAGCATAGAAGATGTTACTGTTTTTTTCAAGGTGCAACTATTGTTTAAAACTGTGTGACTTTTAGCAGAGTTATAATGTAAACTGACTTGTGCATATAGTTTTCCCCTCTACATATAACATATTTCTGACATAATAACATTATCCACATAATTTCTATAGATGCCTTTAATGTCTTAAAATCTGCCCAGTCTTTATTTTCTGTATTTGCTTTTGTTAAACCTCACATCTAATGGAACTATTGAGTTTCTGTTAAAGCTTGACCTCTGGCTTTTTTTTTTTTTCTTCTTTCCAGGTATTTGTGGAAACACTAGACAAATGTTTTGAAAATGTCTGTGAACTGGATTTAATTTTCCATGTGGACAAGGTACTGTGATGAGCTTCTGTAATACTTCTTGTCAACTAAAATATTTGGTTCAACTGTTACTTGGTATTAAACTCTGCAGTGATTCTACTTTTATTGTTAGTGAAGTCCAGACAGTTTCTGTCAACATACTATTTTTAAGACTTGAAAGCTATGGTGGAACATGTCTTTCTGAGAAAAAATAAAATAACGTGGGAGATTTGCATAGTGTTATCACACGAAGAATTGTCAAATTGGAGACATCTGAATATTCTCAGAGTAGGACTTAGTTTCAAGAAATAATTTATTCTGTTTTGTTTATAGTTAGGTGTTATATTACTCAGAACCGAAATTGTTACGGAGTTTTCCAGTTAGGCCAGGTAGCTACCTTTCAAATACTATGATTATGTAATTTAAATGCTGTATGGATCTTTCTCTTCTAAATCTCAAAGAGACATTATGTCTAAATGTGTCTTCACACATTTAGAAACAATCTTGTTTGAATATTCCTAGCTATCAGGGACAAGTGTTTTATTTATTAATCTAGTTTTGAGAAATGCTATTACTATAGTGATCTTTCATTTAAAAGGACATTGACACCTCTTAGTGCAATACCTAAAATACTGAGAATTGAATATACAAAATTTATTCCTTCAGTTGCATTTTGTACTTAGTATTGCTTTCTGTGCAGTCACCATTCGCTATCTGTGAACATGTTTTTTGCATCAACATCAAAAAATAAATGAAAGGAGAAAGGAAAATAAAACAAAAATCAATAAAAGTGGACTAAAAATAGTAACAAGTTAAGTATCTGAAATAACCATTTGGAACTGACTCAGTTTGTTTCAAAATCAGGAAGTTCTTTTGGAAGAAACACTTGTACCTTGACCAGAGAGTAAAATGCAAATGACCTTGAGTAGGTGTTTGAACTGATATTGTGCTCATGACAAGTCATTAGGATTTCTAGCCTGGCTGGAACATGTTGGCTGTATCCAAAATGGCAGACTAAAGTACAAAAGAATTTGAGTTGTTTATATATTGGCTTCTGAGCTTAAAGAACCCAGATATTGCAATTGTTTTGTGGCAAGGAGTTTGATCTTTGTCTTTAGCTGCAGAATACATACGCTGCTGTGCAGTTCAAGTTGTTGCTCTGTAGCATGTTTCATTCAGTAGCATTCCTCAAAATAAGTAGTCTTTTACACTTTATAGGAGAAACATCTTTCTAATAAAATTTAGAGAACTTAGGTGCTTCAAAATGTGAAATTTCTTGAAGAATATTTTACTTCGTGTCAGATATGAGATGGTATTTTCTCGTTGAAAACAATTTGTCAAAGGGAAGCTAAAATTTAAGTGTTTCATTTGATTTACTAAAAACCTGCATGAGAATCCCATTAAATGTTTAGGCTAGAATTTCCAAACTTTGAGGAAAATGTGAACCCTAAAAACTAATTAGGTATTTTAGGTAGACAGACAGCTGAACATGAGCTGGCAGTGTGCCCAGGTAGCCAAGAAGACCAACGGCATCTTGGCCTGTATCAAGAACAGTGTGGCCAGCAGGAGTAGGGAAGTGATCGTGCCCCTGTAACTCAGTGCTGGAGAGGCCGCAGCTTGAGTACTGTGTTCAGTTTTGAGCACCACAGTATAGGAGGGACATTGAGGTGCTGGAGCGTGTCCAGAGAAGGGCAACAAAGCTGGTGAGAGGTCTGGAGAACATGTCTTATGAGGAGCAGCTGAGGGAATTAGGATTGTTTAGTCTGGAGAAGAGAAGGTTGAGGGAAGACTGTATTGCTCTCTACAGCTAGCTGAAAGGAGGCTGTAGTGAGATGGGAGCTGGTCTCTTCTCCCAAGTAACTAGCGACAGGACAAGAAGAAACGGATTCACATTGTGCCAGGGGAGGTTTAGGCTGGACATTAGGAAAAATTTTTTCCCTGAAAGAGTTATGAAACGTTGGGCCAGGCTGCCCAGGGAGGTGGTTGAGTCACCATCCCTAGATGTGTTTAAAAGTCATGTAGATGTGGTGCTTAGGGACATGGTTTAGTGGCAGACCTGGTAGAGTAGGGTCACTGGTTGGACTAGATGATCTTAAAGGTCTTTTCCAACCTAAATGATTCTATGATTCTATGATTTAGCAAAAGTAACCCATTTCCAAAATAAAACATCAGTGAAACCTTAAGTGAAGAGATTTTTGAACGTGTCATTAACCAGTGCAGTGATTTTGAACTTGAGCGTAAGTCAACAAAAGAATACAATACAGAAAGCTGAACTTCTGCAGTAATGCCAAGATACTACAGCAGTACAGTAACATCAGTTGTGCAGTTGTGACTAATCTGATGTCATCTTCATTCTTTCTTTTTTTTTTTTTTTTTTTTTCTCTCTAGTGTAATTGGTTTGTAAGACTTGCTTTATACCATAATGTAGGATCAAAACATTTGATTTGGTAGAGTTTAAGTTCATTAGTATTCTTGTAGATCTGTAAGAAAAAAACCCAGGAAGATGTATCTGTGAGAATGAAATTACAGCATTAAGTTCTCTTTAAATGCTGATATGGTCACCTTGTGAAGAAGCAAAATGCATTGAGTCTTCTGAGTTACAACAGATTAACTTTCTCTTGTCAGATATTTGTGGCCTGGCATCTTAATAGATTTCAAGTGTGCAATAGGGAAAAACAGCAAATGCTGCTGAATGTTTGGTCTGGACAGAATTTTAGTTTTAGTGGATACTTCCATGTGGAAGCTGTTTGGGGTGAAACATTTCAAATATTTGTATTTTGAGTGGTCTGGTGTTGGGAAAAATGAGGATTGACTAATTGATTTGGATCAGAGTTGATCTGTGTCTTCAGTTCTTGATGGAGTTGTGGAAGATGACTTTCTTCCAATCCTCTTGCCAGAACTGCCTAAAAACCAAGAAATACTTTTCTTGTAAAAAAATACTGTAGCATGTGAAAGAGTTAAACTGTGTAATTTCAACAGCTATTGCCTCTTTAGTAGCATTTTATGTGGCATTTCTATAAGGAAACATCTACCTTCATCAGGCAGCCATCATTATACAGGACCCAGTGATGGCTTATAGTAACCTGGAGCCAAAAGAGATGTTTTTTCAAAAAGAATATTGGTATAGTACTAGAAATTAATTTGGAGAATGGAATATAGGTGGGAATGAGATAGTGTCTCTTATGTGCTGTAGCAGGTGAGGACTTGGAGTGTCGGGGAGCATAGTTTGTACAGGAGAGAACTGTGCTTCTCTTTTACAGATCAACTGTATTTAAAACAAGCAAACAAACAAACTTGCTATAGCAGGAGCAAAATGTTTTTCAGAGATGGAGGTTTATTTCAGTCCTGTACTGATTCCTACATCGAGTCGAGGAATGTAATGCTTTCTGGTGGAAAAGACATCATAGAAAGCTATCATAAGCATCAACTAAAATACTAGAATACATTCAGTTAGGGCTGTAAGGAAATACTTTTATTTTTCCACGAGTTTTTGACACCTATTGAAATATCTGTGGGAGTGTCATGAGCTCTTCCAAGAGATCTGACCAGAACAGTGGACCCTGCAGAATCAGGCTGCAGCTTGAAGACAAGAAAATGTTTGCCACATCTCCCTGGGGGAGTTTTTTCTTGATGCATTCCTTCTCCACATTTGTTAAAGCATGCATTTATACTTCTAGACAGCACATGGAATAGAAGTAGGAAGCACTCTTGATTTCTGTAAAAAACCCTCAAAATTATTATTACAAAATGGCAATTTCAGATTTTGAGAAGTTGATGTTCTCAACAGTTTGATCTCTTTTAGGATATAAATGTAAGAGATGTATTCCATGTGCCTTCTGTCTTTCACTTAAACTCTATTTTGAATACACTGTTGACGTCTATTTTGCAGTCCATTGCCACTTAATCCTTTCAGAACTTTTTTTGTTTCTTTATGAAAATAATTAGTGAAATTTTAATTAAAGTAGAGAAAATTACATGTATTTGTTTATATATATACACACACACATATTTGCAGTGAAAAAGAAAGGAAAAAATAGTTAATATTAAAAATTTATGTCTTGCTATTGCTCATATTTGGGCAAACTTTTGCTAGTACTGTTTTATTCTTATAGTGTATTTAAGAGAAGGGAGTAAATTAATTACAATATTTACATACTATTACTGGTCACAGGTGTGATTTCGTTTCATTACAGAATAACAAGTAAAATTAATTGTATTCTGTTATTTAGAAAATCATCCCTTTAGAAGAAAAATGGGGAAAAAAAAAACCCAGTTAAGCTACTGTGTCAATCTGTGCTTTATAAACATTTTTAACTACTGTATGTTAGACTTGCATATTGCTTACAAAAAATAGGAAAAAAATACAGAGAAAGGTAAGAAGCATGATCCAAGGTATGGAACAGCTTGCATGGAAGATGTTGTTAAATATTCAAGATACTGGAGGCAGAGAAGTAAGAAAGGTATAAAAAAAAGGTATTGAAGAGCCTGAAGAAAATGAACAACTATGTTTCTCAGAAATAAAGAACAGTGGCATATCAGACGACATTTCAGGAAGTAGGTTTGAAACAAAGAAAATGTATTTTTCATGAATGGTAATTAAATTATGGAATGCCATTGTCCCATTTTGTCATAACATCAAGAATATATAGAATAATACATATTTTGAACTGAGGTTCAAAAGTGATTAATCATATTAACCACATGAAAATCTGACAGGGGCTATAAAATACAGTAATACAGCAAGAAACAGCAAACAATCTGCGTTTCAGGAATCCTTAAGTTGGAAATATTTGGAAGCAGAAAATTTATGTCAGGATAAATAGTAGCCTTAAGATTACTTGCATAATTTTTTTAAGTGTCAATTGGTGAATTTTTGAAACCAGTCAATAAACTAGATGCATTTTGCCTCTAACTTAAAAATTTTATTAATTTTTTATAAAATTTTTTAAGTATGCTTGAGCATAAGTAGAAATTTTAACTTTCCTCTTTTTTAAACAACTTGCATGATGGAAAGGTGTATGTTAATGATGTATGTCTTCTGTAAGGTAAAACACTGAATGTGAAATACTGAAACAACTGCTCAGCAGTAATTAGTTGTGCTTTAATTTGTACCGTATACTTACTAGAGGACTTTCTGAGGGCAAAATGATAATAAAGTAATTCTTTATTTCATTACTGTAGCCTGTAGTGTTTTAGTTTCTTTATGACTAAAAAGATTAAGGAAGGTGTTTTCTTAATGTTTTGATGTGGAATACTAGGACTTCTTCTGTGGAATCTGTATAAAGCCCATTCAGAAACCACAAAAGGAAAAAAAAAGCCCAAATTTCATAGCATATGAAAAGTACTTGCTTAGTGAATTCTTGATAAAATAAAATATAACCAAAATTGTGAGATAAATACTGTATTATGAAGACCTTTGTAGTTTTCATGTTTTGGTTTTGGTGGCTATGCATATTGTAATAGCTAGTCTTTCTATATTCTGAGGAGAATCCCACATGGCCTAAAAGTTGTGGCAGCAGCTTAAAAACATAACTGATCATGGAATGGAGTGTGATTGTGATTGAAGCTGCGAATCTGTCTAATTCTAAAACACATCCCTTGTACAATCTGCTCCCTAAGGAGTTATGAAAGCTAGTATTGTGTTGATCAGCTTAAACTCTGATTCTGTAATACCTTTAGCCAGACCTCTTTGAAGTGTCAGTCTTCATGACCATCACCAGTGGTAGACATGTGTTGTGTTCTAAATGCCATTAGTGGTTATTGTTAATTTTCTGATTAAGGAAAAAAACGATGCCATTTTTGTGTCTATTTTAATATTCTTTTTTATAATAGTTTCCATATTAACATCTTTGATAGTTTGTTTTTGATACTAACAACATCTTAACTTTTTGCATCATCAACTTATGTTATCAAGCCATCCATAGGAGTAAAATTGACAATTCCCTGAAAAATCAATATTTTTTTCAGTTGATTCTGTTGAGTACGTTGTATCTTTCATCAGGTGTCTGTGAAATAATTCTTTGCAAATTTGTAACCAAATGCAAATTTATGTAAGTTTTTTGGGTTTAGTATTTCAGGTAGCACATACAATGTATTTACTAACTCCTGTTTGTGTACAGCTATAAACTGTTTCCTTATGCTGTGAGTGAAAACAAGTTTTCAGTAAAAAGAAGTAAATATTGGTAACCTCTTTCAATGCATTTGGATTGTCAGTGTAGAGTAAATTAATGTTAGATTACCATGGTTTTCATCTTTTTTTCTGGTTGTGATGCTAAAAAACTTTTAAATTCACCTAATAACAAGCTAGGAGAATTAATTCTTTGGCACCACTTCTATATTATGCTTTTTAGCTTTGTATGTTACGAGTGATATACATATGCCAGGACTAAGAGAGTGTCTCAGTAAGGATTGTTAATCTTTCTCATAAGTATTTGATTCTTAAAGCTCTACTCAGCAGCAATAGGCAGAGAGGAAGAGCTGTTTTCAGCCTCTCTGAACACATTCCTTGTAAGTTTCTGCCGAAATACACTAATGATTTATCAGGGAAACAACTCTTCAATTTTCTTTTTGAGGCATGGCACAAAAATGGGAAGTGTGGTCGTTTTTGATATACTACTTGCAGCTCATCTTTAGAATTTAGAGATTGACTTCTGTCCTTGATCCACAGGGAAATTGCAAGAATATCCAAAATAATAGCAGAATTATGCTTTGAAGTATCAAATTGTACAATGTGTTTATTTTAGAAAAGTAATAAAATGTTCCTTGTCTTCAGAATTATAATGGGATTAAAATATTATGCATTACATATTAACTCTGGATTTTTACTAGGAAGTATGTGGAAGCATTTAAAAAAAAATTAGGCTTTCGATAAAGTATGAATACAGACTCTGAAGCAGAGATTTGTGAACCAGGGCTCGCATCCCCAAATCAGGGTTGCAGGGAAGAGGGATTTCAGACATAGCCGTTTCATTAATGTCCTCAGCTGGCTTATGTAGTCCTTCAGTTTGAGTCCTAGTTGTCAGTCTTAGTCCTAGATGCTGAAGACTCCTTGTTTATGATGTGGCTTAGGTATGGGTCAGCTCACGTATGTTAATTCTACTTCTAAGCCTGGTCTTGGTACCTGTGGTGGGTGAGCATCACTGTGTCTCTCTTCCTTCACAGATGTAGCCCAAAGTAGTTTTTACACATCTGTTTCTGACCAATTTGTTTAATCTTGTAGAACCTGCTCCTTAGAGGTATTACTACTATTGATATTAATTAGAACTCTTTTCCATAGTCCTTGGATAGAAAACAGACACCGAAAGAAACATGAATGTCAAATTTTCTTCTAGCATTGATAAGCAAAGTGGTATAGTTGATGAGTTTGTAACAACTGTGAGCAAAGAAGATACTGGAGAAATGAACATCAAGTTATGAGCTTTGTTCCCAAATGGTTTGAAATAAATTGCTAACATTAAGTGACTTACAGAATATATGTGTTCCAGTATTGATGAATCTAGATATCTGTCCAGATGCATGTAGGGTATTTTGCATTTTTTAATTTTCTTCTGGTCTTTTTTAGGTTCATAATATATTGGCTGAAATGGTTATGGGTGGAATGGTTTTGGAGACCAACATGAATGAAATTGTCACTCAGATCGATGCTCAAAATAAACTGGAGAAATCTGAGGTAAGAGTGATGCACAGTGTAGTTTCTAAACTAAAAACAAGGTTGTAGTAAATGCATGCTATATAATGCTGTTTGTCCTTCAGTAGCAAACTATATACAGCTGATTGCTTATAATGCTAAAAGTTGACAATATATCTTTAGGCTACGATGTTGTACCTTTCATAAGTAATAGTTGCTTAGAGTCACTGCTGATTAGTTTTTGCTATTTGCATCTGCTAGCGTTGTGCGCTATTGCTATTGAGATACTTCTGTAGTTTTCTAAGTTTCTCTTACAGAAAGCATCTTATTTCTGATGTATGTATTATGCTATTACACTTAAATGAAATCAGATGCAGAATCAAAGTGTGTATACAAAGACTACATATTCCTGTCTGCTAGTATGTTTCTAGCACCTGAAATAAATGGCAGCATATTTAGTATAACAATAATATTGCAACACAAAATAATAAATTGGACTGAAATGGACAAGGTAGAACTTAAACCCCAGTTTTAGACCCTTTAAAGTAAATACAAATTCTGCCATTTTGGTAATCAGAATATTTGATCTTCAGCTGAGTAGATTCAACCGAGAAAATTATATTCTGTATATGCCTGTAACAGTCTGAGTGAGGGATACTCATGTAAGTTGTGGGAATCACTTTTCAATTCAACAATTGTTGAATTTGTGTTTAGGAAAGAAACTTAGACTAAGAAAGGATTTTAGAATTACTTTAGCTATGATGCAGAATACTACTGTTCTTTTAACATCACCAGACATGCCTTGTAAGCCAAAATGCTACTAGTACATCTTAGCTCAGTCTGTGATTGATTCTTACTGGTGAGAGTAATTCCACAGAAGAACACATCATCTGATTTTCAAAGCCTAATATTCAGATTTCTAAACAAACCTTGGCTTGAATTGGAGACTGTTTCTAAATTTGAAGTCAGCAGAGTAGATTGAAATATTGCAGGTGGCATAAATATGAACTAAATGACATTTTAGAAGAAGACCCAGAGAGCTTCCTAGTTTTAACTTAAGCTGAAGAATTCATTTCTTTCTTTCTTGCACTTTTTTGTGGTACAATGTATACTGTTCTCCTAATTCTGCAATATCACAGTGCACCACCTCAAGTCTTTTAATACATTTAATTGTCGGTTTTGCACAAGTTCCAAACTGTATCCAAGAACAGGACAACATTGTGTGAAAACGGGAAGAAACTAGGTATGATATGATACAGTGCATAGCAATATACATCCAGAAGGATTGTATTGTAGGTTATGAAGATATCCAAAATGTTCATTTTAACATTTTTATAAAACTCAGAATTAGCCATTGGTCACAAAGATGAATATTTGGAATTATTCTCCTAAGTTTTTACTATATTTGAATAACTGCTATATACATATATTTTTCTTTATTTGATGGAAAAGTAACATAGTTTCCCAAAAGCTGAACTTACTGAGCAGCTATGTTCTACTGTGTAATATGTGCATATCAGTTTTACCTAAAATTATGTGAATTCTGTTATCAAATAAACTGTAGACCAGTCTTTGACTAGTCATCTGAAACATGTCAATTCAGTGCAGCCAGCTGCAATACTTGCTGTTTTCCATTATTCATCAGTAAGTCATTCTTTCTTTTAAGATGCTTTTAATAGGTGGTAGAAGAGATAAAAAAACGTGTAGAGCTCAGAGCATATGCAAGGCTGTTCCTTTACATTCAGCAATGAATTATAGAAGGTAAAGAAGTAGCACTGATAAATTAAAACACTTGGTGACTGGGATGGAGTAGAACATTTCACAGTCTGCTCACCACAAATGCTTTTTTTTTTTTTTTTTTTTTTT
>VFFE01007696.1:95356-128288 GCA_008921705.1 Burhinus oedicnemus
ATGATAGTGAAAGACAATCTCACTGGCAAAAACAAAAAAAAAAAAAAAAAGAGGTAATCTGAAATTCATAGTACTTTTGTCAGGGATCTTTGCTGATCCTGATCCGGAATGGTCTTCATGAAATGTGACTATTGAAAGTCGTGACTGTATAGGGGGGTGGAAGGGCAATGGTCATGTCAATTGTGGTATTTTAAATAATTCTCAATTGTGTCTCCATTGTATCCTATGCCATTGGGGCGGGAGGCAGGGACTGTAAGTCTGTGTAAGAGGATAGCTGCAGGTAGGTAAAAATAATGACCAGTTATACTAAAATTTTTATTTGTCCATTAAGAATAATTAACTTCCATTAAATTAGGGTAAGGAATCTCCATCCTGGTCACCTAGAAGGCATCTCTCTTGAATTGCCAGCCATGCCTGTTTGTGTGGACCATGTCCATCACTTACGATATTTTTCTGGTTTCCCATTGTTTCAGTTACAAATTGTATAATTCATTGCTTTTGTTAATACTTTATTAGTATTTTCATCATATCTATGGAAAACAGTTTACATTGCCCCACTTTTGGTTTTGCTTAAAGAATATTTCTCCACTTACTGAGTATAGAATTTAAAGGGCAGAACTAAATAAAAAGGAAATGCATTTATTGGTTTATCTGATAAAACTTCACTGGTAGTTACCTCTTGATTTCAAATTGGGATTTCCAGGTTCTCAAATGTAAAAGGACAGTGTTGAGCAGCTTCATATCTTCTGCACTGCTTTTTAATAAATAGCAAGAAACTGCAGTGTCTAATACTGCTCCTTTAAGATATTGCATATTCAGGGATGCTAATTTTGGATACTTGCCTTTCTTAATACTACTAGTGTTAGGTCCAGATTTTCCCCATCATGAAGGTGATGGAACTGAAACAGCCTCTGAAGTGAATGACGTGGTAGACTTGGTGATGTTAAGGGAAACCAAGGAAAAAGAGGCTTTGAAAATACTTTTTTTTGCACCTTTTGAGTTTTACTTAGTCTATGCTTCTGAGAACTGATAATTTGGATTATGTCAGGGCCAAAATGAGGGCAAATTATGTGGTTGCATTAGAGATTTAAAATTTCCTGAGCTTTCTTCTCTACCCCCACATGCCTTTCCCAACTTTGGCATGTCTCATATATGAGTGTTTGGCAGGGGGGGATGTTGTAACAGATGACTCATGGCTTTCTGGTCTCTGTTCCTAGTACTGGGAATCCTCCTGTGACTAAAAGCTAGGGATTTATGATACTTTAGCCTTTCCACGTGGTATAAAAGGTTTAGTTCAAAATTGGAAACTTTAATTGGTTTTATTTTGACTATGTGTTATGTTTTTGAAGGGAGGAGAACAGTAGGTAGGATTTTAAGTGGAAATTTGATGTTAATTTGACCTTATGTTTATTTCTTATAAAAGTAGTAAAAGGGAGAAAATATTTTTTTGAACAGCCTTCAGAAAGTGGAGTTGTTATCTGAGGAGTATATGAGGTGTCTGCCTCCTTTTATGCAGTGGTGCAGGTGGACACCACAGAAGTCAGATGTACTCCTCAGTAATTATACGCTGTAATTGCAATGAATTTCAGTGAAAATAAAGAATCTGAAAAGTTTATACTTTGAGCAGTAGTCACCTACCAACACTATTTAATAATCGAATATGACACAAACTTTTCCAGAAGTTTTTCTTCTTTTGTTTTGCAGTATTTCTTGCACAGAGTTATTTTATCTGCAAATACACTGGTTTCTTCAGTCATTGACAATCTTACAATGAAAGACCTTCCATTTCTACAGGTTCAGTCTTTTGTTTAATCAGTTCTTGGCATGTTGCTTTCTTTATTGTGGATTGCTCCTTTTTACTGGGCCTGCAAGATGCCACACACTAAAACTGCAGTAGTTCTGAAAATTGCTTTGTGGGTTTTATTATTTTTGAGTATTTTTAATCCTACTTTTAAAACACTAAAATAAAATGTTACATTTTTACGTATTCACAAAACTCCGAATATGATGTCTCTTTCTGCAAATAAGAGCTCTGTTTTTAAAATCTTCCAGACATTTTTTTCCTTTTCTTTCCCAGCAAGAACAAAAATGATTTTTACACTTTTGTGGCAAGCCTTAAGTAAAACCACACATCTAATTCTAAATACTCATAGAGAATCTGAACTTTTAAGAGAAGCATTTCCATACTTAAAATGAGTAGTGCCTTTTCTACACAGCATCAAATACAGTAGCAGCTTAATTATTGGCCTTATTATAGTCCTTAAAATAACCAGGTTTTGAAGAGCTGTTCTTCAGAAGCAATAGGGAAAGATCATGTTCTGGTATGTCTTCAGACCTCTGAGCTGTAAATCATCTTTATTAGCATTTCAGCAATATACTCTAGTGTGTAAACTTGGCAGTTCTGTTGTCTAAAAGGCAGAACTGAATGGCACTCAGTAATGAACTTACTTCTATATTGTAAAACTTAGATATTTATACAGAAAGACTCCAGCTTTAAATGAAGTGAGTCTACATGCAGTAGAGGACTTTAATACAAAATAGGTACTTCAGTGTTTAGTTTGGCATCAGCAGGTTATTAAGTGATGTTGGATTGTGCAAGTTAGCATATAATTAGATGCTGTGGGATAACAGATAACTCCAGTTGGTCTATAGAAATGATCTCTTTGCATGCTCTTTATCACCCACAAATGCAGGGTGTTTATCCTTTTCATTTTAGGCTAAGCGACCTTGAAAGACCTTATATATATTCATTTAGATAAATAATAATGGTTCAACTGATACTCAGTAACGTTACTTTGAGGTTAAGTATTCTGAACCTGTAACCAATTTTTGTCAACTGTGAACCATGTGAACTTTTAGAATAGGTAAGAGATAAAGACAGCACATTGGACTTTAAATGCCTCGAGATTCTGTTCTGTAACCTACACATTATGCACGCTTGGATAAGCCTCCTACTCCTCCCCACATACTTTTCCATCAAGTTGACATTACATGTTTTACCATATAAAAAGGAATGTGTGAACTGTTTTCTCTTTCTGGTTTAATATTTCCAAATAACCCATTTCATTCCAAACACAATTACCATCTGGTCTTTCTAATTGTGTAACCATGGAAATACTTGAAAAGTCAGTTGTCTATGTATATTGCTAGTGAATCTTCCTGTGACCAGCTTTACCTGACTTGCATTTTTCCTCACTTTATACACAGGCTGGTTTAGCAGGAGCTCCAGCCCGGGCTGTTTCAGCTGTAAAGAATATGAATCTGCCAGAGATCCCAAGAAATATTAATATTGGTGACATCAGTATAAAAGTGCCAAACCTGCCCTCTTTTAAATAACATGGCTACTCCAGGTAAAGCCAAGGAAGAAATGTAATAGAGATTTACCGCATAATTGTTTACTAAATAAACGACATGTCTAACTTTTGCTATTTGGATAAAACTCAAGGTACTGTATAGACATAATTTGAAAAATCAGTGTGTGGAGTTGAATGTTGCATTTGTCTTGTTTGTGAAATTAAAGGAAATGGGTAGTTCCCTTGTGATTTCTAAATTACATTCCTATGCCTGTGTAAGGCATATCACTGTGTCTCGGCTGCTGCAGTATTTTGGGAAAGTATTTAAGATGTTCTTTACTTTGTATAACCTATAATGCTGAGGTTTTTGTATATTCATTAAGGTCTATAATTAGTGCATTCCTTAACTACTTCTGCAGTTTGTCATGATTATTTAAGACTTAAGTCCAAATGTTGCATGAAAACATTAAGCTCTTTTGTTTGTTTAAATAAAATCATAACAAACTGAATTTCTAAATACCTGTTTGTCTGAAATCTACTCTTTGCAATAAATCATGTTATTTCCTATTCATGGAGCCAGTTGACTATGTATAAATGCTGTTGTAGCAATCATTAATATTGTTGTTTAATCTCTGAAGGAATTACATGGGGATATTGCGTTGAACATATTGGCTCTTTACATTCCTAACAAAACCTGTTCATTATTATTCTGAAGGAAAAACTGCCTTTACTGAAGATCCGATGACTTCTGTTTACATATAGATGTTGAGAAGATACTTACACAATCTGATAGACTTTCCCTGATGGTCTGACTTTGTTTTGGGAAAACGCTCTCTGCAGTTGCTATGTATGTTGTGAGAAGTACAGAATGGGCTGAGGAGACTGGGCAGCTCAGAACTGTAAATGTGAGTGCATCTAGCGTGATAAAGAAAGGCACTCTGGAAAGATAAATGAAAGTACTTTAATAAGGCCTCTGTGCCTGGTGACATTTATGATTCTCTACTTTTGAGAATTAGATTTATGAGATATTTACTATTGTCAAGACCTCAGAAAAACCTAAGTGCTATCATGTCTGTGTAAGTTGCTCAGCTCTTAAACTCTTCTGTGATTTGAAAAGAATAAAGGGGGATAGTGTTTGTTTTTTATAATCATGCTTTTAAGCTCTGTGTGATGTACAAGTCTGTTTAAATGAATAATAAAAATATCATTGGGATATTTAAGAATTCCTGTAAAGTTTTCTTCTCCAAAAAAGTATGCAGTTAATACTATATATGAAAATACTATAATGTTGTATCAAGGACAACACATTTCAGGACTGGTTTGAGAGGTCCTATGTTACTTCAGAAATTTGGATTTGATGTAAACGAAGCATTCTTTTCCTTTGAGTTGAATGTTAAGACACACCCGATAGGATGAACTTGGAATCACATCACATTCTCTGATCCATAGTAACTATAACTGGTGCCTTTTAAGAGCATTTGAGAGAGAAAAAGAGACAGAGACGTTACTTTTTAAGCAGAAAATCTGATTTATGAAGCATAAGGTAACAGTATTGTATAAATACTTTTGAAAACAGAATTGCCCTCTCTGTACCTCTTGAAAAGAATATTTATTCTTCCAAATTAACTTTCTTAGTTTGAGGCTTAAGGAAATTTCAGGTGTGGTTTAAGTAGAAAACTGCCCATTTCTCATTTCCACTGATGACATTGAGAGAAAGAAATGTGCAGGATTTTTTTCACCCCACTATGAAGTACAGTATTCTTTAGTATTCCCCAGTTAGGCAGCTTAGCTAGTGAAAATGTGGAACTGTTACAATTTCACCTGCTTTTGCCAACTTTTTTTTCTGCTTAATGCATAGACCATGTGACATTCAACGTAAAGATATTGAAAATTTTCCACATTGCTCCCCCAGTGAGGGTTTAGTTAGTCCTGCTGCCGAAGGATAAATAGCAAATTCTGAAACATTTGGTACTCTGACATAGAGAGTTTTGCTGGCTATTTGTGAGAAGATCTGACAATTTCAGAAATTCTTCAAAGTCCTCTATCTTTTGTCTCACTTTTTTCCCTGTGATTCATTTTCAGATTTGTAAGCGTATAGAATCACCTAGGTTGGAAAGAGACCTTTAAGATCATCAAGTCCAACCATCAGCCTAACATTGCCAAAACCACCACTAAACCATGTCTCTCAGCACCACGTCTACCCGTCTGTTAAATACCTCCAGGGATGGTGATTCCACCACTTCCCTGGACAGCCTGTTCCAATGCTTGATAACCCTTTCGGTGAAAAGATTTTTCCTAATATCCAATCTAAACCTCCCCTGGCACAACTTGAGGCCATTTGCTCTTGTCCTATTGCTTGTTACTTGGGAGAAGAGACCGACCCCCACCTCACTACAACCTCCTCTCAGGTAGCTGTACAGAGTGATAAGGTCTCCCTTCAGCCTCCTTGTCTCCAGGCTAAACAATCTCAGTTTCCTCAGCTGCTCCTCTTAAAACTTGTGCTCTAGGCCCCTCACCAGCTTCTGTGATTCTATGTAGTTAAAATGTTTTTCATTCCTCGCAAAGAAATCTTTTCTGGGTTTATTTGAATCAAACATTTTTCCAAATGAGAAAAATATGTCTGAGATGCATCTTGACATGAACAATGTGTCAGATTCTGTCAATCGCCAGGCTTTCCTTCATTTTAGTGAACTAGATCTTAGCTCTTAACAATTATATGACTATTTTAAAACTTTTTTTTTTTTTAGCTTTGTGTTTTGCGTTACTGTTGTTTATGCTACCTTCCTCCTGCCTGACAACATGGCTTCTGTTGGAAAGGATTCTTCTCTGCACAGCTCTTCCAGACTTTTCAAGAAGCTTCTCTGTTACTGGCCAGCAAATACTTAATGCAAGGTTGTGACTAACAACTTACTCAGAAAATCTTTGGATGGGAAGAAATTCTTTATCATATTTTCACAGTAAAATTGCACTCCTTTCAAAGAGAAATTTTCTCTCGCACACAGAAGAGGTACCATACAGGAAGTCTGAATGGTAGTATTTTTTTTTTAGATCAAAACAGACACTATGACAATATGGGCTTCCTCAGGGTAGCTGAGCCTGTTTATTTGCCACCCCTTTGCCAGAGGAGTGTCTTAGTTTGCCAGGGGAGATACTTTCCTCTTTCCATGTCATTTGACACTGCCAGGCCTTAAACTAAAACCAGTAAGAGGAAGATGGGATACTTGATTGACAGAAATCATGGAAATGGTATTCTTACCCTTGACCTTCTGGGGCTTGCCTTGTGTTGCAGATATTCAGAGGTTTTCCACGATGCTGATCTGCTTGTATTCATCACCTTCATGAGAATGATGTGCCTTTTGAATTCTTTCTCCTATTTCGCCAGGATCCTCTTAACTGCTGTGTAGAATTTAAAATGGAAATGAGCTGAGGGCTGTAAATGATTAAGCTCTTCATTATAAATTTAAATGTTTTCAATGCTTTTGCAATCACAAAAAACCCACCAAACCTCAACATATATATATATATGTGTGTGTATACATAGATACATATATATATAAAAATAACATCAGTAGTTGGCACTAGCTGTTGTTAAAAAGGAGTAGAGGGTCATCTTGAGTAATCCTTTAGCTGCAGAAGCCCGGCAACTAATTTGCAATACTGCACCTCCGTAGGGCCTGCCTTTTAAGTGACATTCATCAAGGTGCCAGCATGTGTGTAAGTGAATCACTGAAGGCCATTTTTCCTAACTGGGCATTTCTTAGCACTGCAAATGAAACATTATTAAACAGTAGCTGAGACTATTTGGTACTTAAGGTATCTGAGGCAACACCTCACATGTTGGTTTCCCACATAAGGTTTTCTCTCCTGTCCAGTTCAGTTTCTCTGCTAGTGAAATTCTGGGAAAAACCCTTTTTGTGTGATCATAGCAATTTGACTGTAGTAAGTATTATCTGTACTACTTTTTGATAGTCCTTAATAAATTATGCACAGAGCTAATTTTACAGAGACTATAATAATACAAACCAGTAATTAAGCCTTCAGGATGTCTTAACTAATCCATTTTTCCTGCATTTCCCCACACCTCCTGTTTTTCTGTCATCAGAAGGTCCTTGTATCACAGGTGGTTACTTGTCTCAATATTCTATAAGATAAATATTTTCCATATTTGTTTGTATTCTGGGGATGCAGGGTGAAGTGCCCTCAGAAAGCAAATTTGAGGCTTGGGTCTAGTGGCTGTTCACATTGCTCCAAACTGTGACTGTCTCTCTGATTCTGAATTACGCCTTTCAAATCCTGAGATATTTATTGTGAAACTTAGTAATGGGGAGAAGATTAAGCCTGATTAGCCTGTGAGAGCACCTGCTAGTTCTGGCAAGTAATTTTTTTTGTATTTGAGAAGAAAAATTTTTTCCTGGGATACAGACTCGTTCTCAAGTATTGAGAGGAAAGGTGTTGGAAGCATTTTCCTTTCAGAGCTAAAGACTTTCTCTGAAGGGCCATGTGGAGCAAATGATTTTATTCCTTCTTGCAGGATGGATTCTTCTAAACAAATGGAGAAGGAGCAGAAAGGTTGAAAGTCCCACAGAGTGAGTGGGCATTCCCAGCTGCCTCCATAGACTTGAAACAGAGCAGCTAGTTTTCCCACTGGGGCAGGAGCAATGAGTGCTGCTGAAAAAATCGTTTGACTTTTTTGCCAAAAGAGAAGCATCTCATGTTAGAATCAGCTGAGAATGCTGCCTGCATCATTGACAGCACAGACAGTACAGATACTGTGTCAATGCGCTCCTCTGTCTTCCCTGTACAATAAAGCACTGTTTTGAATATATTTTGCGAAGGGGAATATCTTACACCATTACAAGTGTATACAAAATTCCTCTTCTTAAACAGATGTTACTGCTGTGATTTATTCTGCTTGACAGGAATGGGTGGAGGAAAGTGTCACTTGTTGCAAGGGAGAAACAGGTTCAAAACAGAAACTCAAATTGGCGCTGCCTTCCTGTGAGCACATTTGACCTTTTTTTTCTAGTAGCATATTCCAATAAATGCTAAAATTAGTCCTGAGTTTTACTTAGGCCTGTGCTGACAGCCGAATGTGAACTTGCTAATATTCTAAGGGTTACCTCATAAGGCTCCTTGATACTGAATCATAGCATATATGGGCCATAAAATACTGAAGGAACTGGAAATTAAAATGTCACAAATCAAATCATTGTCTGTTTATAAGTGTTAAAGAAAAACAGAGCCTAAGTCTTGCACTAAATAGATTTCTCAGCTTCTGCACATAGTATTCATAATTTTACAAGGAGCAAGGAAAGCAGCCAAGTACTGCCAAAACTGACTAAAGGTGAACAGTTAATAGCACAAAAAGTAATCTCTTGTTATTTACTTTAATGGTTATCATAACAAACTGTAAATCTCTCGTCCGTTCTTCATTTAAGGAAATGACCTGGCTGAGGGGACAGAGTGTATCCTCAGCAAGTTCGCTGATGATACCAAACCAGGAGGGGTGGCTGACACCCCAGAGGGCGGTGCTGCCATCCAGCGTGACCTGGACAGGCTGGAGTGCTGGGCAAAGAAGAACCTAATGAGGTTCAACAAGAGCAAGTGTAGGGTCTTGCACCTGAGGAGGAAGAATGCTAGGCACCAATATAGGTTAGGGGTGGACCTGCTGGAAAGCAGTGCTGAGGAGAAAGTTCTGGGGGTCCTGGTAGATAGTAAATGATCCATGAGCCAGCAAGGTGCCCTTGTTGCCAGGAAGGCCAATGGAATCCTGGGCTGCATTGGGAAGAGTGTGGCCAGTAGGTTGAGGGAGGTCATCCTCTCCCTCTACTCGGCACTGGTGAGGCCACAACTGGAATACTGTGTCCAGTTCTGGGCTGCCCAGCTCAAGCGGGACAGGGAACTACTGCAGAGAGTCCAGCGTAGGGCAACAAAGATGACTGGGGGATTGGAGCACCTCCCTTATGAGGAAAGGCTGAGAGAGCTGGGACTCTTTAGCCTGGAGAAGAGAAGGCTGAGGGGAGACCTTATTCTTGCTTAGAAGTATCTACAGGGTGGGTTGAAGGAGGATGGAGCCAGACTCTTGTCAGTGGTTCCCAGCGACAGGACGAGGGGCAATGGGCACAAGTTGGAACGTAGGAAGTTCCATTCAAACACAGGAAAAAACTTCTTTACGGTTCAGGTGCCAGAGCACTGGAACAGGCTGCCCAGGGAGGTTGTGGAGTCCCCTTCTCTGGAGATTTTCAAGACCTGCCTGGATGCAGTCCTGAGTCATGTGCTGTAGGCGTTCCTGTGTCAGCAGGGGAGTTGGACTAGATGTTCTCTAGGTCCCTTCCAACTCTGAAAATTCTGTGATTCCGTGATCTGTCCTTGCAATTTTTGGTGTTCAATGTTTACCCCAGTATGCTCAGTGAGCTCAGGTAATGTTATTCCCTCCATTCCATGGGTGGAAAAGCAAAGTTAAGACTGCAGTGTCAGCTTAGCAGCCAGGTTTCTTGTCTGAGAAGTTTTGGCCTTGTGGTGCATTAGGAGTACTGTGGCAGTGTGGTCTGACCGGGGAGGAACCGGAGGTTGAGACATCCCTGCTTTGCGTGGACTGAGCGTGCCTGCGGCTGGAGTGCTAGAGGCATTTGAGTTGATCCGTCATCCATCCCACAAGCCAAGGTGACAGGCACACTTGTCCCATATTCCACTGCCTTCCTGCACAGTTTGGCACTTCTGAAACTCGGCAGCACACACAGGCTGCAGGTGTCCCTTTCTGAGCTGGCTCTCATGTCCGGCCAGCCAACAGGAACTGCACCAGGAGTGGAGCAAGTCCCCTTCCAGATTCTGTCTGAACAGGACTACAAATATGTCACCAGAGCTGGAGCTAAAAGCAGGTCTGTAATGATGACTGAGCTGCTTGGACTGATGAGCGTATGGTCTCCCTGTTTTCTTTTGGCTTTCACAGTCCAATCCACGGACCCTATTCTGGTATGATTTTCAGCACTCAGCCAGCAGAATTGCTGTGGGACCCACATCGAATTTTGCAGCTTCAGATGTTTGCAGGGTGCCTGTATGATCAGTACTCTAGGTGTGTGTCTAAGAAACTTTTGCCTTTGGTGTAGCCATGGTAAGTGGCACCCATATCTTCTCCACCAAAGGCCCGTTCCAACAAATTTCAGCAAGCAGCCTGCAAAAGTGCGTAGAGAGAAGCAAAACTGGAATGGACCCTGCATTTAAAATAGTCTTTACAATAATTTGTTGTGCTGGTGTATATCACAACAGCAAAGATCTTTCATGAGTCAAACAGCTATCCCATTCCCAAGTGAGGTGCTGTTTTCCTTGATGTCAGAAATTGTTTGGGTCACCCTGGGACAGAATTTATGGTTCTGTTCCACCCTGAGATGCCTTGGTATCTCATGTGTCATAGACTAGCCTGCTGTGTCTCTGTACAAAGTCTGCTTCACCAGGGAGGGCTGGCTGGCTGTCGTTCTTTTGTGTTGTTTTCAGGACAGGTGTCATCACAGGCACATCTGGCAAAGTCCAGCAGGGCACATCCTGGCTGCTGTCCCTCTGCAAGGTATTGTGCGCTCATGCAATATGTTGTTGCCCTGGCAATATATAGAATACATTCCTAGATAGAAATAAGTTAATGCAAGCATCTGCATCCTGGCTCAGGTTTCCCCTGCTTGCTTAAAAACAAGGACAGATATACGTTGGTGAGGGACAAGCCCTTATATAGACCTGCATGTTGGAGTTGTGGTGCAGGCAAAAGAGGGAGAAAGTTATGAAGAGAGTCTCTTTCCAGAGAGTAGTAACATGGGATTTTGCAGTATAGGACTGGTTGTCTGAGGAAGTTGCATGAGGTCTTACAGTTCTCCTAGGTGGTGTGAGGCTACACAAAAGGCCTGTACTGCAGCTCTCCAGCAAGAGGTGCTATCGCTGAGATAATCTGCAGGAAAAAAACAGGAGCAGGTGAGAACAGGCAGAGTGTTTCACAATTTAGAGTCACCCAGGAAATCTGTAGCAAGATAAGAAATAGTGCTCATTCTTTTCCTCCTGGCATCAGTGCAACAGATTCCAAAAGCTTAAAAGTATTACCCCATTAAATAAGCCCTGTTGGCCCTGAAAATTTCATGGAATCATAGAATGGCTTAGGTTGGAAGGGACCTTAAAGATCATCTAGTTCCAACCCCCTTGCCATGGGCAGGGACACCTCCCACTAGACCAGATTGCTCAAAGCCTCATCCAACCTGGCCTTGAACACTTCCAGGGATGGGGCCTCCACAGCTTGTCTGGGCAACCTGTGCCACTGCCTCACTACCCTCACAGTAAAGAATTTCTTCCTGAGATCTAATCTAAATCTCTCCTCTTCCAGTGTGAAGCCATTACCCCTCGTCCTATCACTACATGCCGTTGTAAAAAGTCCCTCTCCAGATTTCTTGTAGGCCCTTTTCAGACACTGGAAAGCTGCTATAAGGTCTCCCCGGAGCCTTCTCTTCTCCAGGCTGAACAACCCCAGCTCTCTCAGCCTGTCCTCATAGGAGAGGTGCTCCAACCCTCTGATCATCTTCGTGGCCCTCGTCTGGACCCACTCCAACAGGTCCATGTCCTTCTTATGCTGGGGGCTCCAGAGCTGGACACAGTATTCCAGGTGGGGTCTCACCAGAGCAGAGTAGAGGGGCAGAATCACCTCCCTTGACCTGCTGGCCATGCTTCTTTTGATGCGACCCAGGATATGGTTGGCCTTCTAGGCTGCAAGTCCACATTGCTGGCTCATGTTGAGCTTCTCATCTACCAGCACCCCCAAGTCCTTCTCCTCAGGGCTGCTCTCACTGCATTCTCCACCCAGCCTGTATTTGTGCATGGGACTGCCCTGACCCATGTGCAGGACCTTGCACTTGGCCTTGTTGAACTTCATAAGGTTGGCACAGGCCCACCTCTTAAGCCTGTCCAGGTCCCTCTGGATGGCATCCCTTCCCTCCAGCATGTCAAGCACTCCACACGGCTTGGTGTCATTGGCAAACCTGCTGAGGGTGCACTCAGTCCCTACATCCATGTCACCCACAAAGATCTTAAATAGTACTGGTTGCATTACCGACCCCTGAGGAACACCACTTGTCACTGCATGCCACTTGGACATCGACCCATTGACCACAACTCTTTGGGTGTGGCCATCCAGCCAGTTCCTTATCCACCAAGTGGTCTATCTGTCAAATCCATGTCTCTCCAATTTAGAGACCAGGATATCATGTGGGACAGTGTCAAATGCCTTGCACAAGTCCAGGTAGATGACATCTGTTGCTCTCCCCTTATCCACCAATGCTGTAACCTCGTCGTAGAAGGGCACTAAGTTTGTCAGGCACGATTTGCCCTTAGTGAAGCCATGCTGGCTGCCACCAGTTACCTCCTCATTTTTCATGTGCCTTAGCAGAGTTTCCAGGAGGATCTGCTCCATGATCTTGCCAGGCACAGAGGTGAGACTGACTGGCCTGTAGTTCCTCGGGTCATCTTTTTTACCCTTTTTGAAAATGGGGGTTATGTTTCTCCTTTTCCAGTCAGCGGGAACTTCACCAGACCGCCATGACTTCTCAAATATGGTGGATAGTGGCTTGGCAACTACATCCACCAGTTCTCTCAGGACCCGTGGATGAATCTCATCAGGTTCCACGGACTTGTGCACATTCAGGTTCCTCAGCTGGTCTCAGACCTGGTCTTCTCCTACAGTGGGCGGTACCTCATTCTACCAGTCCCTGCCTTTACCTTCTGCAACTTGGGCGGTGTGGTCAGAGCCTTTACCAGTGAAGACTGAGGCAAAAAAGTTATTGCATACCTCAGCCTCCTCCATGTCCCGGGTGACCACGTCTGCCCTTTCCTTCCTGAGTGGGGCCCACATCTTCCCTAGTCTTCCTTTTGTCACCAATATACCCATAGAAGGCTTTCTTGTTGCCCCTGATGCCCCTGGCCAGATTTAACTCTATCTGAGCTTTAGCTTTCCTAACCTGATCCCTGGCTGTCCAGGCAATTTCTCTGTACTCCTCCCAGACTACCTGTCCTTGCTTCCACCCTCTGTAGGCTTCCTTTTTCTGTTTGAGATTGTCCAGGATTTCCTTGTTCATCCACACAGGCCTCCTGGTGTTTTTGCCTGACTTCCTCTTTGTCAGGATGCATTGCTCCTGAGCTTGGTGGAGGTGGTCCTTGAATATCAGCCAGCTTTCTTGGGCCCCTCTTTCTTCCAGGGCTTTATCCCACTGTATTCCATCAAGCAGATCCCTGAAGAGGCCAAAGTCTGCTCTCCTGAAGTCCAGGGTAACAAGCTTACTGCAATCCCCCCTCACCACCCTAGGATCTCAAACTCCACCATCTCATGATCACTGCAGCCAAGGCTGCCCTTGAGCTTCACATTCCCCACCAGCCCCTCCTTGTTGATGAGAACAAGGTCCAGCATGGCACCTCTCCTCATTGGCTCCTGTATCACTGGGAGAAGGAAGTTATTGTGAACACGTTCCAGGAACCTCCTGGATTGCTTATAGCCTGCTGTGTTGTCCTTCCAGCAGATATTGGGGTGGTTAAAGTCCCCCATAAGGACCAGGGCTTGTGAACATGAGGCTACTCCTATCTGCCTGTGGAGGGCCTCATCCGCTTGGTCTTCCTGGTCAGGTGGCCTGTAGCAGACACCCACTGTAACATCTCCTGTCTCTGCCCTCCCTTTGATCTTGACCCATATGCTCTCCTTTGGCTCCTCATGTGTCCCCAGGCAGAGCTCCAGGCACTCCAGCTGGTCCTTGACATAGAGGGCGACACCCCCTCCTCATCTCCCCTGCCTGTCCTTCCTGAAGAGTTGGTATCCATTCATTCCAACACTCCAGTCATAGAAGCCATCCCACCATGTCTCCATGATGCCAATTACATTGTACTCTTGCAGGCATGCACACGTCTCTAACTCCTCTTGTTTGTTCCCCATGCTACGTGCATTCCCATACGGGCCTTTAAGTTGGGCCCCCGATGAATCTAGCTCCCTGGCTGGAATGTCTGTCTTTCCTTTCAGCTGCACTCCAGGTGCTCTCCTGCTGACCTGCAACCCATCTCCAGGTTTTGGGCCTCTACTACTGGTGTCAGCATCGTACTGCTAGGAGTGGGATGGATTCCGGTTCCCCTCCCCTGGCAACTCTAGTCTAAAGCCCTCTTCACAAGGTTGGCAAGCCTCTGACCAAAGGTGTTCTTCCCCTTTTCTGATAGGTGGACTTCATCTGGCCACAGTAGACCAGGTTTCTCAAAGTGAGTCTTTGCAGTTTTAAGCTTCTATTCTGTATTACTGGCCTCCCTTCCTTCTGCGTGTGCCAGCGTGGGAGTTCTTGACAGTTTGGCTGTGGGTGGTGGGTCCACCGCAGGCTGTGCTTGTAAAACCAGTTGTCTATCTCCTTCTCAGCCTCCCTGATGCTTCACAGCCTCCTCACCGCCTCCTGCAGCTCAGCCATCTGCTGCAGCAGTTCCTCCACCTGGGCACACCTTTCAGTTCTTAGGAATCTGTTATAGCCTATTTAAGTAGTTTAATGCCACTATAGCATCTTTTTAGTTTAAGCTGGATTGAAGTTTACTGAAGGAAGACAAGGAGGTAAGGTAGTAACTCAGCAGGGCTTTGTGTCAGGCATGAAGTCATCATTTTAAATTCATTCTTTCATAAGTATGTATGATGAAGGGCTTCCTGCTAAATCTTACTTAGGTTTCCCAGGAGTGAAATATTCAGGAGAGGCCTTGGGTGAAAAGAAGTTGGTAGTTTACAGAGCAGCTTAAAAAGAATGCTGCCCAAAAGAAAAGCCAGAAGGAAAACAAAGGATAAGGAAGGTCATAAAAGAAGAAGGAGCTAAACAGGTTATTTTATAATACAGGGATAAAAGTGTGACAGAGTTGTGAAATAATTTGTTAGGTTAACTGATACATATAGAAAAAAGGACAAGCCTTTGCAAAACCAGATCTTTTTCAGATATAGACAAAAGCAGCAAGCTTTAAAATGCTTCTAAGATACATGTTTTTTCTGACAGTTGTTGGTTAGATTAATTTTACTTTTCTGACACACATCTAAAGCTGGCATGAGTGATAAGGAAGCAGTAACAGAGAAAGACACAAGAAGGAAGCAAATGGATTTGAATATGAGAAAAGAGAAAACTTGCTGTTTCTTAGTAAGTGCTATACGGTATTAAAAGTGTTTGCAAACATAGGAAATTACTTATACCGTGTTTGTGTGCTTTCTGATGCAAAACAGGTAATAGGACTGCTGGTGGGGTGACTGTTCAAGGTGTGTAGCAGTAACAGATGAGTTCCCTAGCCTCCCCTTTCCCTACAGGGGCCGAGGATGCACTACTGTGGCTTCAGGCTGCAGACCCACCCCACCGTGGATGGCGAAAGCAGAGCTGTGTCTGGACAGCAGCGGGCAGGCTGAACGCGGGATGTTTCAAGTTAGGAAAAACAGTAAAGAAAAGAGAGTCAGTCTACCACCGGAAGATGTGCTGCCAGTGGCTTTCTACTTACTCAGTCTTTTTATTACATTTAAACATTGAGCTGGAGGTTTGGGAGTTTCAGTGACTAATGACCAAAGACATGTTTAGCATGCAGAGTTTCAGCACAGGGCCAATGCAAATATAATATGATTTTATGTTGTCTCCAGGTTGATTATTACACCATAAGTTTCCTTTGCCTTAACAAAACTGTTCTCTTTCCACTCCCCTAGAGTTTCTGGGTTTCAGTATTAAAAGCATCTATCCCTTCCTTCAGAGTTTTCGTAGACATCTTATTCTTCCTTGCAAAGATTTTGCAGGTGAGAGTTTTGGGGAAGCAGTTCAAGTGGAGCATTGGTTTATAGGTGGTCTGATGGACAACTAGGGTTCACAGCGTCATGTTTAGGCAGTTCCTCTAATCTGCTGGCTCACAGCACATGGGGGGAGCTGCAGAGCCCCTGTTTAGCTGCAGAGGCAACTGTAACTCCAGTTTTTCTGCATAAGGGGCCATTTAGCTTCCTTGCTTGGAATCAGGCAAGAGTCTATTTTTGACAAAATCTCTTAATTTAATGGACCCAAAGGAAAGAAATAGAAAACTTTGGGATGGGAGTAGAAACTGAAAAAGGGAGATTCTTGGCAAGGAGAGAATGGGAGTTGAGAACAGTTTGGGAAAAACAGTTAGAAAGGGGCGGTGGAGGAAGTCATGGGAAGGAGGACAGGCACACGGAGGGCATATGAAGAAATTTCTGAAGAAAAAACAGAAGGATGACTCACGAATGTAGGATGGAAGAGTAAGAATCAAGATGATGCAGGGAGACTTTGCTGCACAGGGTGAAGTTTGCTGAAGGACTGCCAGATGAGAAAATCGGGAAGGGCTGTGACTTTGCTGCAGAGCCGTTTGACTGGATAAACAATATGGATCCTATCAAGCCATTGGGCAGGACTATGGGGGAAATTTTCTCTTCAGAATGCTCTGCAATGTCTTCACCAGGTGGACAGACTTGTCCACCATAAATGAAATCTTAATACCAAACCCACATTTATTCTATTTTGTGAACACAGTAATTGCTCCAGAATAAAATAAATTTTATTCATGCAAGAGAATTTGCATGAGTTATGCTGGTGTATTTGCCAAAGTATACAGGTCCAAATGAGAGCTATAAAACTTCTTGGAGTGAATACGTCAAAGTTGTGTTGTTTTTATTAGTGCATTGTTTTAGTATAAACTTACAGTTAAATGGTATTGCATGTGCCTTTCTAGTTGTGGAATTGTTTGGGTGGAGCGACTAGCAGAGAGAGGAATGTGAATCAAGGAAGGGATCTAGGGGTTGTTGCTGATGTTTATGGAGGAAAATGGGATCAGAGATCTACTGGAAATTCATTAACATGTGAAATTTCTAAACTAGTGTGCAGAAGTGGGCTCAGGAGGAATATAGATGATAGAAAGATAGATAGATAGATACAGATAGATAGAAAGATAGATAAATAAAAGTACAATAATTTATTTTCCTACTACTTCTCTAACCTCTTTTTCTAACCATGAAAAGATCATTTGTCCAAGCTGAATAAACCCTAGCCTTACTTACATAGCAGTTTTGACAAGATGACTGTGCAGCGTACATATGGCCTGCCATTACGTGGTGATTGAGGAATAGTTATAACTGTCATGATTAAACTTAATTTATGATGGTGTCTCTGCAGTTTAAAACAACAACGCTCCCGAAAACAGATACCCACACAAAATATCCAATTTAGGTAACTTCTGTTCTCTTTCCTGTGTTTTCTTAATGAACAGAATCTTAAAAAAGTTAACAATCAGGAAGTTAAGAGTTGTAGCTATCTAAAGTGCCCTTCTAATCTGAAAAACCATACACCCATAATGAAGAAGTAATAGCCTGCAAAATGTTGATCCATAAGAGGCTGTGAACACCATCATACTTGAATCCTTGTTTTGAAGTTTGGGTTTTGTTTAAATGTGTTCTCTTTTCTGTCTCTTCTATTGTAAGGATAGCCCTGAAAAGTAGATTTTAAAATGTTTTTGAGCTTGTGGTGGTCTGAGTAGGTGTGACTGGGATGTTTTCAGTTCTACTTATGCAGTAGTACACTTCTCAAGCTCCACCACACGCAGCACTCATACCACTTTGCACAACCAGCAGAGCGGCTGTGTTACTTCCTTGTGTAGTGCTTATGTAGTGACAGTATAAATGTCCCTGTATAAAGGAGATTAAGGATTGTGATGTAAACTGTCCTGGCTGTGATGATGCACTAATGCTGCGTAGTGATCGTCTGTGCTTGGGGAAAGGAAGAGGGACAAGCGCACTGTTTTTGAAGAGGCTGACAGACTTCAGGCATACAAAATTATCCTATTAATTCACACTGTACTGTGACTCACTGATATAATTGGAAACACACTGTGTTTATTTGTATCCCTAAAACTAATGATCTTAACTTACTCCTCCTTTAGGAATATTGAGATCCATCTTGTGTTTCAGTGGATAACAGCGGCTAGCATTTTCATGCTCAACATCATTGTTTATTTAGAAATGTCATAATTCCCTACCACATAGTAATTCCCAAATGCAACCACTCATAAATCAATACAGAGCAGCTTGTTTATCTTGGGAGAGAGGCATCAATTCAACAGGTTAGGAATTTTGCAACATAAGGGTTTTGGAAAATGGAGATTAGCTGTGACCGCAGCTGTTAATGGGTGAATCAGAGTTGATAGGAATTTTTGCTAAGGGTGTTAACAGCGTGCAATTTTTGCTTGAAACCAAAGAAGCTCCCAAAGCAGCACCTGTGCGTGGATTGATGGTGCCCTGCTGCCAAGTAGTAGTTCCAGTAACAAAATGTTATTTTCTACTCTGAGTTTCTCATTCTCTGTTTCTTTGCAGGAAATCTTGAAGGATCTTTGTTTTCTCCCTGAAGGGAACAGAAACAATTTTTAAAGTTTGGTAAGTTTCCAGACACTCCTCCTAACCATTTCTGAACCGTACTTGTCTTAAGATACTATCTTTTTTAATTTTACTGGTAAAACTTACAAAGTACCTGCCAAGTCACATTCAATAAAGATGATGTACAATGTTTATTTTTACCATACATTTTCCTAGTGAAACACAAGTATGCGAATTAAGGTAAAATACTGCATCATGAAGACCTGGATCATGAGGAGGTTGGTGGAGTTTAGGAAGACAGGATGTTTCAAATGTAGCTATTTTGAATGACCGGTCTGAATTAGACTCATGTGAGAGAGTCATGTATGATAAACAGATTTGCACTATTAGATCCTCATGATATGAAGGTCTACATCAGCATTCAGTGCAGATTTTTTTTCTCCTTTGTATGTTATAATTTAGAAAACAAAGGTGCATTTTTTCAAGTTTTCACTTTTCAGAATTGTTTCCATTTTTTGTAATTGAGACTGATTATGTTGGATGTCAGTACACTCCCTATTTTATAAATATGTGATTTTGGAATGCAATACATTAGAGTGCTTGCTTTAGTGTAATATGACTACTCCACCATAAAAACAGTTTGTTCCCCCAAGATCCAAACAAACAAAATATGGTCTGTGTTTACTTCATGGTTTCAACCACAAGAAATTTGACCTTCACTTAATTTGCATCTTTTTTCTCCATTTGAAAACATACAACATCCAACACATTAATCTATTGTGTGTTAGAACCACTATAAAAATATTAGTTTCAGTATGTAACACCTCAAACTAATACAAGTAGAGTATTTTTATTTTCTGTATAATGCAATAGCAAAAGTCTAATTTTTTGAAAGATAGAGAAGATTCTTGATTTCAGGTGGCAACTAATGTTAGACAGGGAGAAAGGTGCCTGTGTTCATGGTTACCATTATTTGTTTATATAAACCATTGTATCTTTATATCACTCTCCCTATACCTCCAACTTAATTTAGGTTATAAAGGTTGAGGGAGAGGTTACAAGCCAGACTCTTTATTGCTTTTGCTGGTTTATACCATCTGCAGATGTTTCTTCCTTAGTCTTTGGTACCAGGAAATGGTGGGATCAGGAAATGCAGAGCACTGACCATAGACAATGTGGGTTTCAAAAAAAATCAGGCTAGTTATAACAAAATACAGAGTCAAACTTTTCAGCAGTGCCAACCGTTTGGGGCTCCACGCAGAATTGGTGGGAGCCATCAGTCTGTATAGCCACACATTGGGAAGGAAACCAATAAACCTGCCATTTACATTTCTGAGACTGAGCAATACTGATCAAACCAGCTTCCCTGACATCCTTTCACCTCAGTGCATAGGACTGTGACAGGAACAATGGAAACTGAAAGCTAGATCTTGCTGTGAAGCTAGACTAGCTTTATTTGAGTATTTATTTAACTGGACTAAGGGATTATGCAAGTTTTATAAAGGCTCTTGGAAGCAGGATGGGGAATCTGAATCTTGTGATCAAATTTGCCAGTGTTGCTCCATGCATTTTCGTACTCTTTTGTATTCTTTTGGGACCTCTGTAATTCTGGAAGCCTCTTAGATGTTACAGTTTGCACAAACTCCTTTAAAGAGTGCAAAGATTAGCAAAGACTGGCAAAGAATGATCTAAACAAATCTGTCTGTCTCTCCCGGGTAACCTCAATGACAAGCTCAGCATCATTTTGAAACCACAGTCCATATCTAACCACAAATCATAACATTCCTAAGTGGTTCAAAATATGGCTGTCTGTGCAAAGACAAGAAGGTCCATAAGGCCGTGTTTAGAAGGCATTTGAACACCTAACTACCATTGCCGTAAGCCTGAGTTCATAAAGTAGCTTTGAGCCTCTGCTTTTGATGTTCTTTTTTCTAGGTAGCAGTTTCTGTTTCCAAACCGTGAAGTCTTCAGAGAGGCAGACTAAATTAAAGTGCTCACTTCACACAGAAAAAAATCTCTGCCTGTAATCTGCCCAGCTGTAGATGAATGTACTAACACGAAGCTCTGCCTTAGTATAAGGAATTGCAGGTCTCCATCTACCTACTTATGTGAACTGGCTTCCAGAGTTCAGAAAAATCAAAATGTCAAACAAGATTTAAAACAAACAAACAAACAAACAAAAGGATTGGAGTGCCTTCCTGCTGCCTGGATTTCACAACCCAGCTGCTTCACCAGCGGATTTGGAGAGCTGGGCTTCTGAGAGTCTATCCACCAAAGCACGGTAGTACATGTGAAGATAATCACTGGAGGTGCTGAGGAAAGAAAAAAGGGTAAGTGTTAAAAAAAGCCCATCAACCCATGCCTCGGTGGATGTGTCTTCCTGAGCATATATTGTGGTGAAGTATACCCTCGTCAACCACTCGATGACAAGATGCCAACATCCATGACACCAAAACAAGTGATCCTGGAAGGCACTGCATACCCTGAAGCTCCCACTGACCCGGTGCTTTTCAGGGTTCACTAACCACCAGAGCATTCTGACTCGGGATTTGGTCCATTGCCAAGCTGATTGGCAGTTGTGAAGGCAAACAAAACATAGGTTGGCTGGAGTGTCAAACGGGTACATCAGATTTTGAGAAGGGTAAAGGTGTACTAATATTTCTAGTCCTAAATTAGTCTGAATAGATCTAAAACAATTTATTCCAGCAGCAAGGGGAATGCAGACAGCTGCATCATATTCTCAGATTTCCTGTTAAATAGAGGTAAGCGAATCACTGCAAAAGGGAAAAGTTAACTATCTGGGGTTTTTTAAGGGTGGGGTGGCAGTAACATGTTGCAACAGGGACATTTTTCCAGTTGAAGCCTTCCTTATTTGGAATTTTTAAGTGTATTTGTCTCCTCCTTTCAACACAGCTGGACACCTTTGTTGTCTCCTGCAACTGAAATGATCATCCATTCTTATCCAGACAGCTTTACTGAGCATTACTTTTGAGCAGCAGTATCCCATGACACCTTCATCTAATGCATAACGAGTAGAAAGAGAACCTATATTAGAATGCAGTTCCTAAAGATTTACCTAGTTCATAAGATGCTATTAGAATAGTTATGTTCCATATGCTTGCTGAAATGTGGTAAGTAAACCAGAAGGGAGGACAAGTTATTCCACAAGCAGCAGAACAAATGAAGCCTGATTTCCTCCAAATCTATATGCTCTGTCACCCAACACCTCTCCCTGCAATAAGCCATTTTCCCTTCCAGTGTCCCATGAGATCTGTATCTCCGTAACTTGAGATCTTCCTGTGTTGGCAGTGCTTCCAGTTCAGCACTTGCCTCTATGTCCTTGTCTTTTTTTTCCCCTGCCGTGTTTCTGAGATCAGGAGAGAAACACAAGCCAGAGTTAGGAATGAGCTAATGATCTAGGCAGTGCCACGTGCGGAGGGGTCAGCCAATGCACATGGGATGAGTGGCCCACCACTCTGTGCCAAAGGGAATGGGGAATTGCTGTTCCCCCTGCTTTGCCTTCAGTAAGGATACCAGATTTTATTTTCTCTCTCTGTAGATATGTAACATCTGGGTAATTAAATATCTTTGAGAGGTCTAGTTTTGCCACACGGACTGAAACATATCAACAAGTTCAAAAGTGAGGAGACTGAAAACGCTTTCTTCCTTGGACAGGTATGCTGATAATACTAGTAAGAATATCTGACATTTAGCATTGACAGGTATAGCATAAGCTATTTGAGACACTGGGATGGCATGTGATGATTGTGGTATAGAAACCCAGATAAATAAATGAGTAATCTACTAGAATTGGCTAATTCAAAGGGTATGAAGTTTAGCATAAAAGCCAGCAGGCTGCCCTCTCATCCCATTGAGCTGGAGGGTTCATTTGTAAATTAGTAAATGAACTCAGTGTCTGCTCTTAGTTCCTTAGTCTTAATTATATGACGTATAAAGAACAAAATGCAAGCTCTACAGATCTTTTTCTTGAAGCTTTTGCCCTCTTTAATAGAGTAACCAAAACTATCTCTGACTTCTCAGATGAGTTATTATTTAGGACTGGATAAATGTATTTAGGGTTTGGAAAGTTTTATTTGTTTTCCATCACCCAGCCATGCCAACTGTATTCTAATAAATAAACATTGGTACATGCAGTCATTTAAAAAAAATTCTAATAGATTGTCTTTATGGGACTTGTGATGTCATAACCACATTACGAATGTTATAATGACATCTTCATCTACACAGGGAAAAGAGAAGAGTACTTTAACCCTTACATGAATACTAATCCGGATTCTTCTTGTATGAATTTATTTCCTCTCATTCTCTGTAATTTTTGCTGTCACTATGGATCTTCACATAAGAAAATGGTTTATTTGAAGTACTTTCGACTATTTCTTGCTAGGATTTAAAATTTGATTCCTATGTTTTATATAATCCACATCCCTGTAAGTGATGTAACTTGATTACTCTCAAGAGGTCTTTTCATGTTGATCACATTGGGAGAGCTTTCTTCATGTAGCTAGGGCAATTATATTCAAGTCTCAAGAAACAAGACTGTATGCTTTAAAAAGTGGCTATTTTAACTGGATCCAAAAGTATAAGCTATTCAGTACAAGGAAATACCATGTAACATGGAAACATAAAAATAGCTAACTCAAAAAATTCAAAATTATATATGCATTTCTTACAGCTCACAAAATAACTTTTAATAATGGCTGTTATAGCAGTTACAGATAAAACGTATTTCTGATTCAGTCACTTGTTTATGAAAAAGTTACTTAATAGACAGCCCTTTGCCATCAAAGGAGTTCAAAAGTACGCAGAATTAAGTATCTATCATCTATCTAGTTATTTGTTGTGGAGAGAATTAAGAATCTATGCCAACTAGGATGCTCAATTCATTCTCTGAATAGGACTACAGCAACATCTACTGCTCTGTGTAGGTGAAAAAATCTGATTGCTTTCTCTAAGACTCAACCCCCCTATTTTCTGCCCTTCTCTTTGCTTTTGTACCAAATATTTTCTGTTTGGCAAATGGTTGGACCATCCATGTACATTGTGCCATTTTAGTAGCCTTTAGTAATTGTTACCTCTACTCATTATTACCGTGACTTACCTGCCTGGAGAGGGGCAGCTGCTTGCTCTGTCTGCGTCGTAAGATGCTTTTCAGAACTGGATAGATTTTACCATAACACATGATGTTATTCCTTTGTAAGGTCTCCTCCTAAGTTTTGTCATTTGCGCATGACAGATTGCCAGATTGCTCATCAATCTGATGATCTGTGCTGCCTGCTTGTGCCAGAGGGTCTCCTGCCTCTCTTCGCCAGTCTTGGGAGGATTCAGCTTTAGCAATCCATTAAAAAGTGCAAGGGTAAGATAGGTAAGCTGCAAGAAAACGTGAAAATGAAAGGGGGCTCCTGACAGGAGATGCGGGGACAGGTGCAGCATACAAAGTGTGAACTTTGTGCTCCTCCTCAGTTTTTTCATGGGACCTGGAGTGTGCCAATATGCCCTCAAACAGTATCTCTGCTTTTCCATGGCCCCAAAGCACAGAACAGAGTTGCTGGCCTGTGAAATACAGTGTGCCCTACAACTCTATAGCTTAGCTATGTTTTGAGAGGTTTGGCTAAATTCATTGCTGAATAATAATGACATAACAAATCTTGGACTAAGCTTTCTCCCCAAAACTCTCTATTTCTGTGATCTCCTGTCTGCAAAACCTCCTGCTGCCTCTGACCACAGTCTTACTCTCACCTATCAAACCCAGATGCATTAACGGTAGGATCACTGAACCCAAATGGACCTCTCGTCTTTCCTGGTGTTACAACTGAATGAATCTGATGATTACATCAGCTATTTTACTGCAGCAATATTTAGGTGTTTTTCTGAATCTTCACATCTGTCCTGTGTAACATTTTAAGCGTTACCATGTTTATATGTAGAGAGCCAAATAGTAGGCCGCCTTCTGATGCTCCTACGGCAGTATGTGCTGTATAATCTTTCTGAGACATCTGGGCATGCAGGTGGTTTATTTAAATATATGTAAGACTAGGCTAAAACTTTCTCTGTTAAACAGCTTGAGACGATAAATGCTGAAGTGGTAAAACGCTAATATGAATAGGTCTGGGACCAAGTGTCTCCAAACACATGGTAAAGTCAGAATTGTGTCTCCACTGGCTGCTGTGTTTTTCTTACCATGTGCTGGCAAAGAGTCCGTGGCTGTTTCAGCATATCCTGTCTCTTGATCAAAAGCTTGCTATGGCCTATACATTGTGCAGAAGTCCTCCCAACCATTCCATAAATCTTTTACATTTTTTCACAGGCAGATGGTTTACATTTTCCGTTCTCTGTTATATCTGCATTGGGATAAAGTCTTTTATCTTACAGTGACTTCAAATGAAAAATAAACACCCATTCATTATACCATGTTTCTTCAGTTGAGAAGATTCTGCAAAATGCTCTTTAAGCTTATTACCTTTGCCTTAGAAATCTTAGGACTATACAAACCTCTTTGACATGAAGTATTCATTGTGAGCTCTGTGACAGCATACAATAAGTTAAGAATCAATGATAATTTATGTGGGATTCTTGCAGTGCTTCCCAGCCAAAGACTTCAAAGGTGGAGGATAGTATTTGTTCTTGACTATTCTGGACTCAGGAGAAATAGCAATATTGATGTGGCTGAGAAAAAGTTGATTTGGTTCCTTTCCCATCTGCTCCTCTGACAATGCTTTCTTTGTGTTAATGTTATCATAACTGACGAATGTCTTCTTCAGCCAATGCTACCTAGAAGAAGTGGGTGTAACCCCCATGCAAATCATTCGCTAATTCAACAGAGTCTAAACAAAAAGGCAGGCAAAGTCATATCACTTGCACTAATTTGGCTTTATCCTAGTATTCTTAATAAGAATCCAGTTTTGTTACGCTAACCTGGAGTTTGCTCTGGCTTGTCAGTCCTCGGATGTCTAGATTTTAAGTGGGAAGTGTACCATGCCATATGGCCACTCAGGGAGTGATACTGTACAGGCATTGAAGATATTTACATGGAATTTAGGGAAGCAAATAATTCATTAAATATGAGTGGAAAGGGCACAATCAACACTTCATTATTGCTTCCCTTCTTCCTCTATCTCTATTTCTTCTTTAAGAGGATGGGGGCGTTCATATTCTTCCCCATTGCTTTCACAGACCATAACATTGGCTCAGCACAGGAAGGGGTGAACAGCTGCATGGAGGCTGGAATAAACAGGCAAGACTGAAGGACGGGAAACTTTAAAACCAGTGTTGCCACTAGAGACGTGTAAGATGAAATTGCACCCTCCTTGATACCACAGAGCTGAAGATTTGCTAACATACCAAAAGTCACGTGGTGACATTCTTGCCTGTATATATCACATCCCCAGAAAGCACAGAGCTGGCTGCAGCAATAAATCCAACTGGTGGAAATTCCAATATTTCTACTTCTTTTTCATTTCACTTTAGTTGAAGTTTTTTGGCTGAACTTTAAATGCTTTACTTTGAATTTAGAGCTTTGTAGATTTTTTTATTCCTTATTTTGATAGTCTATATTTTTAAGTTATCATTTTATTATATATCTGATCATAATTACTTTTGTTACTAGAACTACAGTAGGTATTTTGGTAAAAAGTGTATTAGATTTTACTCAGTAATTTAATTATGGAGGTTAGGAAATTATATTCAGGTATTTCATTGTTCACTGTTTCATAACTGATATTAAAAAAGACAATACAAAGAAAATGACTGTATAAAATTAAAATGTGAACAATTTAACATATATTTCAAAATGAAAATAATTTTGAAATTACATAGTTCAATACTTTTGAAAAGTTGAAAAGACACTTTTGAAAAGTGTCATTTTCATATTTTTCAGCGAAATTAATGTTTCCTGTTTGCTGCTGAAGATATGCACATATTATATCACTGCAATGTAGCAAGACTTGCCTTGGTAGGTGTGCTAACAGCGGTACCTATGAACTTCTGTCTACTGTTGGCAAGAGTAAAGCTAAGGATCCAGCCTCAAGCGTGCCATCTCAGTTTTGAGAGGCTCTTGAAGAGTGGGCAAAGAAACTACAGAATAAAAATAAATAAATAAAAAGTAGAAGAAAAAGCTGCAATACCAGCATGCCAGATGCAAGCCCCTAATATTATTTTGCTACTTACAGCCTGTATCGCTGACCTATTTTGTACTTACGTATTTTGCTGGAACCTAGCAAGCTCTCCACTTGCACAGCTTTTCTTCCTTTCACCAGATGGTCCCAGTGGATTGTATGGTCAAGATCTGATTTCTGAAGCTATTGGAGGGGGTGGTCCTTTCTGTATGATGGGATGCTTAGTTAGCTCTATGTGTGCATTTTCTGTCGCTGCAGTCATTTTGTTGCAGTAATCAATTTTTACACAAAAGAGAAAAGGTAAGATACTTGTGGAAGCAACCACAAAGACTTTCTAGGTTAGCTAGAAAGGAGTGTATTTGCATGAAGTTTTTAGCATAAAAGATGTAACATTAGACCTTTACTAATTTCTCGCTTGGTTTTGAGGTGACAATCTTTCTACACGTATTAAAACATGTAATGTAAATAAGTGAGCAGATGTTCAGAATTTCCTTTCTCTTTTTTTTTTTTACCCCTCCTGTCGAAAATCTGTTGTTCCAGTTCTCTGATTGTTTGGACCATTCCTGGAATTCTTTTTTTTAACTTAAAAATGCCAGAAATGTTGTCTTGCTGCTTGCCTGCTTCTTTCTTTTGCAATTGCAAAGAAAAGCACTTTGCTGACAGTATTTACAATGCAGAAGAAAAGAATATTTCAGTGCCTGTAACCAGCTGTGTATGTTCACATACAATGTTTTTCTTTTAAATAATCAAGTGTGTGCAACAGATGTGGCATTTTGTAAAGGTATCCTGAGATCTATTTCAGGATCAGCCAGCAGAAAAGTAACAATGGATATATACTAACAGCAGTGCGATGCTAAGCTTTTAAAAAGGGGTTATCAGAAATTTATGTTGTCTCAATTGGCAATATTTATGACATTCCTCCTTTAGAGCTATATGGACAGCTTCCTTTTATGTATAAAATTCATACTTCGCAGTGCCTTCATCCCACACTTCTTTCCAGTTCCAAATTCATCACTCAGTTCCCATCACAGTACCTCTTTCCCCTTCTGCTAATCTCAGGAAAGCTTCTTTGTTTGGCACAACAGTTATGGCAATGGCAAGTGTTGGTGTGGCAAACCACCACACCAACCACACCAGGTGCCCTCAGATTTCTGCATGTAAGGTGTCTGTGCATGATTGGATACCTTTTCTGTGGAAGGTTTGATGGTAGAGCCCTTAGGCTCGTTTTGGTTTCCGAGTCCTGCAGGTCGCTTCAGACTGCTGTTAAGTATCACTGTTTCACAACTGCTAGATAGCTACTTGGATGATAAAGATTTTGAGTTGCTTTCTAGTATTGGATATATACGCAACTCTTTAATGAGAGTTCAGGCAAGGAAAACTGATGGCTGTGCAAGTGGAAGATGTCTCCTGGATGAACTTTTAGCTTGGCCCTATCTTCCCTGTGCTGTGGTAGCAACTGGTCCATTGAGCTGTGAGGTGCTGGGGTTGTGGGGAGCCCATCTGATACAACTGTCTCTGATGGTAGTAAGGGATACAGCATGGCAACAGAGATGGCAATAACAATAAACACAGTTGTTGAGCAACAGTCAGCTTGGTTGCAGTTTCAGAAGGAGCGTTATAATGTCAAAATGAAGTTACCATTCCCCATGGTGAAGTCTTTAGTTCTTGCCTATTATGATCACACCACTTTGTTAGGGATGACACAATGAATTTGGGGAGAGTACTGAGATAATTCTTGCTCCAAGCTTCATTATTTCTGTTACGTACTACCCACAACAAGGAACCATTAAGATATTTGAAACTATGCCAGATTGTCAGTTTATGATACAATAAAATATGTTTATGCAACTGAAGTATCTATTACGTGAGTGAAGGAGAAGAAGATTAAGTAGTATAACAGAAGTGGCATGCTAGCAGGGATTTGGCACACTTGCTTTTTTAAAAAATGCAATTGTGGTAACTAAACTTTGAAAACATTCCCAGTTTGAGAAATAAAAAACATATACAGTTGTTCTATTCAGAGATAGAATATATATAGCTATATGTATAGCTACATTTGATCCAACAAGTTTGTGTGGGATATTTCCCCTAATATTCTTTTGAAAAATTACTCAATGTCTAAGAAGATTCTTTAGCAATAAGATTGATCCCATAATGTACAGAATGTGAACAGAGGGAAGTAAAGAAACAGAGAATGGAGTAAAACACTATAACTTGGTGTGCATTATCATTCAAACAGAATTATTTAAGGGAAACTTAATTACCAAAGGGAAAGAAAGCGACATATATCAGAAGAGGTAACTCGTGAAGAGGTAATGGAAAGGGTAAGATGAGGGCAGATCTTTCTTTGGAAGGTGTATTGTCCACTATGTTGCTTCTTCCGTTTGACAACATCTTTCTGACCCAGAGAACCATGGGTTAAATACTGTACACCCAAATAATGCCATATTAATTGCACTGCTGTCTATACTTGTTTCCTGAGTAGTGTGCACCCACTCTGTATCTTATGACAGCATTGGCCAGGGATTACAATCCAGACACTTGCGGAAGGAACTCAGTTGATGTGAGGTCTGCGTTTTGCCCTTTGTGCTTCCCAGATCCAAATGGAGACAAGATGTTAAGGTTCAACATAAGAAATTTCCATGTACTTTGAAATGAGATTGGGAAGATCATTGTATAGGGTTGGGTTCTAATGTACTCTTGTTTGTATCCAACTTTAAGAAAGAAAACACCTAACAACAAAAATATGAAAAGGGGAATAAGGATGAAGGAGAACAGAGCTAGATTTGGCAGAAGGGTCAAAGGTTGCACTTGGGGTTATTAGTATTTTGCGGTCATCCTTTCTGGTAGTTGAAGAAACATCTGTAAGAGCTAGTCGACATCAAACAAGTATGATGCTAGTAAACAAACCCAGAGAAAAGAAACTGGAGTTTTTCAGATAACAGTTCATGGATCACTTTACCATGATTCTTCAGTTCCACCTACGAGTTTGGTGAATCCCAAAGGTCTCCTTATACAAACATGAAGTAAATGGTGCTTTTGAAGAGTTCATAACAAGCTGTCTGCCTAAACAAGTTTTCAGGGCCTAACTCCTGGGTTAGCAACATGCTGAAATGAGCAGAGAGAAAAGAGTGGTGGACAAAAGGGATAAATAAAACACAAAGTGATTATTTTTGACCAGTGCTTTTCCATCCTTTACAGAATCCATACTGTTTTTGCATATCAGTATAGAACAGAAATTAATCTGATAGACTAAACGGGATATATACATCTAAATGAATAAAGACAAGAAAGGTAATACCCTTTGTTCAATGCAGGTGAGATGTCTCAGCCTTTGCCTGTGCAATGTTTGGGTCAAATGTTTGCAGAATATGCTTTTATGTAATTCATGCAAAATAGGAGTGTCCCAACTATACATATTGTGGGTCATCTTTACTTTGAAATATGTTGTCTCTGGTTTCATCAAGGTGTGGAGGAAGCAATGGGAGTATCAGCAAAATACGAGTGATGTTACTCTACACAGCGGTCTCCAAAAATTTGCCGCAGCACAAGGCCAGTGCTGGTGTCACTTTTTTGCTAGCCCTGGAATGGCTTTCTTGCCTTCCACGATTCATGCCAAAATCATCCTGTGTTTTTATACTTTCACTTTCCTTGTTACTCATTCCTCTGCATTTTGAAATGTCTTGATTTGTGGAAAGATACCCTGTTGAGGCTTAAGGTGGCTATAAAATTATGATGTTGCTGAGACATAAAGCCATGTACTCTCCATGCTGAGATTCATCTTTGTGTATCAGCTACAGCAGGGAAAAAAGCCTTTCCTGTGAAGTGTCTGTTTATAACCTCCAAGACGCCATTAGCTGAAGTAAAGTATGGAACAGTAGCCATTTGAAAGGGAAAGGGAACAATTTGCTATATTACAGAAATAAACACTTCAGAGTTCACATTTTATTGGCACAGGCACTATTTTGAGCACGTGGTAAGGGAAGAAGTCATGCAATGAGGGACTAAGGGAATATTAAATGAGTAAATGGATTGAGGGGGTGCTTGAAAGGGGTAATCAAAACCAGGAGGGTTTGATACTTCAGAAAAGGAAATATTACAAAGCATGGACTGTTCATCCTGGACATCATTTGGAGCGTCCATAAAATGGGTGTGGAGTTGGTAATAAAAACTGAGCTTGCTTGAAAAGCATCCAATAGCTTCCCATGAGGTCCCCAGAACAAAAGTTATTTTAAAGTTTCTTTTTGTAAGTGAGCCCATGATAATCCTGGTATAGTTATGTTGGACATCTGCTTGGGCTTTGTGGTTTATCTCTTCCTCAGGGTCAGCTTCGGGGCTCGAACATGGATCTTGTGGGATCCAGGTTTTAAGTTCTGGTTAAAATTGCAGTTGTGATCGTAGGGTTACTTCGTTCCCACCAGGAGTGACCCCAGAGAAGAAATTAAGACCCATTCACAATGTTAGGGGCAGGAACTGAAAATCTGTGCATATGTCTGATTGTTGTCCATTGTTGTTCTTATGTGAGAGCCCTTTCTTTTGTCATAGCACTGGAACCTCCCCTGGAAAGGCCTCCACCCATTTTCTTCATTTTGCCATGCAATTCTCTAGATCTAGGCATTACATTGATGCAGTTGAGCAATGATCCCCTCCTTTCCCCAAATCATAAGGAAATATATGATCTGTGCAATGGTCCCTACAAAACCAGGCATGACTGATGTAAGGCCAAGAGTGGATCTGTGATGCTAGCAATAAATCCCTGAAAAAGAGGCAGATCTAGTGGTGTGCTGGTATCTAAAGATGGACGTGACACTAAGTCAGTATGATACCAAAGCAGTAAAGGGAGCATAGTGAATGAAAGTGGTCCTTCAAGGTATGAATGAAAGCAGTTTGGGACATCTGTGAGAAAAGTGCCTTAAGGAGTAAAGTTCATAAAAAATACACCAAATATTTTTCTCTCCAAGTAACTGAGTGGATTATCCAATTTCCCAGAAGTCACTAGCTGACAATTTATAAAATAATAGTGGTATGTGATGTAGACAAGCCGGAAGAGAAGGACAGGTGGCTGTCGTGGTTTAATTCCAGACAGCAACTAAGCACCACACAGCCACGTGCTCCCTCCCCTCATGGCAGGATGGGGGAGAAAATCGGAAGGGTAAAAGTGAGAAAACATGTGGGTTGAGATAAAGGCAGTTTAATAGGTAAAGCAAAAGCCGCGCACCCAGCAAAGCAAAACAAAGAATTAAGTCACTACTTCCCATCAGCAGGCAGGTGTTCAGCCATCTCCAGGAAAGCAGGGCTCCGTCACGTGTAATGGTTACTTGGGAAGACAAACACCATAACTGCAAAGGTCTCCACCTTCCTTCTTCTTCCCTTAGCTTTATATGCTGCGCCTGACATCATCTGGTACGGAATATCCCTTTGCTCAGCTGGGGTCAGCTGTCCCAGCTGTGTTTCCTCCCAACTTCTTGTGCACCCCCAGCCTGCTCACTGGTGGGGTGGTGTGAGGAGCAGAAAAGGCCTTGACTCTGTGTAAGCACAGCTCAGCAATAATGAAAACATCCCTGTGTTATTAACGCTGTTTTCAGCACAAACCCAAAACATCGCCCCATACTACCTACTATGAAGAAAATTATCCCAGCTGAAAACAGCACAGTGGCTTATCCAGTTTGTTGTTTAACAGCTTCTCTTTCTCCATGTTGGGTTCAAGAACACAATTTTTTAAAACCTGTCTGACTGGCTTACTGCATGAGGTCCAGTCTCCAGAGCAGATCACCCCAAAGCCTCACCAGGCGGTGCAGTTGGAAGAATCCTGGGGCCACCCTTCTTCCGAGTGGCTAGCAATACAAAACCATGCTCTTCCCCAATGTCAGCATTGAACTCCACATAGCCTGAAGCTTTAAGCTTTGAACGCTTTCCCAGAATGTACTTGCTTTTTCCTTGGTATTTGCTTTGGTTTATCTGCCTGCTAGGCTTCCCTCTCTTCTTGCCTCGCAGCTAGATTTACTGATTTCAGAGTCATGAGTGTGGCTAGTGGCCCATTTCTACACTGTACTGACATAATTCTTTCTGTTTTCAGAACAAACTAATAACATATGTTGCATGCACCTAAACTTTCTCAGGCTGAAGTTGCCTTAGTC
>VFFE01007696.1:128308-199441 GCA_008921705.1 Burhinus oedicnemus
CGGTGGTGCAGCGGTGCGAGGTGCTCTGCTTCTATCACCCCTGTAGCAGAAGTGAAGAATTTGGGATCCTCGTTTTTGTGACAAGTCTCTCTCTCCCTCATAGAGATTTGACAGTTTGATGCTGTAGTTTGATTACAAATGGCACAAATTCCTCATCTTGACTCTCTCTGACTCTACCATTCCTGCAGCTGGACTCTAATTAATCAGAAGCTATCACCCGAATAAACTAGTGATATAGCCTGCTGCCTTCAAAGCGCTATGGCTTCCTACCATTCTCCTCACCTTGCCATCAGCTGGGAGTTCTCTTCTCACTGATCTTCATATCAACATCTCCATCTTCCTCAGAAGTGCATCCTGACTGTGTTCTCCTAACACCTTTCCAGTATCTTCTCAGAAACCACCACAGCGCACTTAGGAGTCGGTGGCATGGACCAGCCTGCAGTCCCAGCTCTGCAAAAAAGAAAGATCAGAACTATTTCCCCAACTCTATTCACGTCACTGGCTTTTGTAACTGTAGTTCTTAAAACACAGACAAATGCACACAAGTGGGTTTTTTTAGTAATAGAAGGAGCCATTGAGAGGCTGATCCACATCCTTTATTCTTTATTTATGATCTTTTCTATACCAAAGACAGAGACTAATACCCAGCAGCATTACTGTTTTACGCACATTAATTTTAGGTGAAAAAGTTATTCCTAGACTTTTGTGAGTAGGGACATCCCATTTCCATATCCTATTCTATGCCATATTCTTTGTAAGAAACTGATCTGTACAACAACACAGGGTACTCTGGGTCCCTTCCCCAGGTCTACCTGCCCAAAGGTTTTATGAATTGTATTTTGTAATTCATGCATTTTGAAACACTTCCATTACTTCTGTCATATACACGTTTTCTTGCGCCATGTTGCATGCCACCAACTACAGAGATTTGCCAAAAATATTTAAACTATTTGCCAGCCAATCATACAGGCTTCAGCAGAGATCTTCCTCTTTTTTGTCTGAATGGATCAGAAGTTTAGGGATCAGATGAGATCAGATTTAAGCTTTGTGAGAGCAAACCTGGCAAGTAGAAACGGCAAACTGCAATGGGATTGCAGGCTGCGCCAAGACAAGAATGCTAAACGGGCATCTGAGATGCAAGACCAACATCATAAAGGGTTAAAATGGAGATCTGTTTTATTCCATTTATACATCAGGCTCAAGCTTTAGTATGTTTCCGCCAAAGGTCTGCCAGAAAGAGGCCCTGGAAAACAGGCTCTCTAGAGTCTGTAGGGATACACAGAGCTCTGGCCAATTTGAACACAAGTTGACACGTAGCCACATTCTGCAGTGAAGCATAGGTTTGTTGGACCAATAAAGATTCAGGGAGTATTTTGTGAACATCTTCAAGAATTGTCTCTTGCAAAATATAATACCCAGATGCTGGGGGTAAAGACTACCTGTAAGCTTTAAAAGCTATTGAAATCTTGGGTGTTTAGTTCTCTGCCAGCATGTGAAGTCAGGTGTTCTGTAGTCTGATTGGTTTAATTAAGATTTTAATAGGAAAAAAAACTGTGAGGAAGCAATTGTCCTCATTTCTCAGTAATTTTGGAAAATTTGGCACATCACAAAATGTAGCAAAGATCTTGGTTTACAAGCTAAGAGGACATATTTAAAAACAATCTTTTAGTACCTGAAGAATATATATATTTTTTTGTTTGTTATTCATGATGAGGATGATGATGATGATGATGAGCCAGTGGTGCTTGCTGTAGATGTGCAATAATAATTCTCTGTCGCAGAGCTAACTCTCAGCACTGAAAAAGCAGGCTATTTCCTAGGACAGTGGGGCAAGAAAAGTTAAGTTGAGATATACAGATAGGGTGGCCCAAAAGGAATGAATTGGTAGAGCAAAGCAGTGGGTACAGAGGACCCAGTCCTCAAAGCGTATGCATTTCCAGGGAGTTTACTTCAGATTAGCTGTGGTGTTGTTGACCTCTCTCTGCTGGTGTCCAGGACTGAATGCCCACCAGTGCTTGGAGTGCATGAGGTGCACCATGAGACTGTTTTCAAAAGTTCTGACAAAGACTGAGTGTTGCCCACCATTCTGAACAGCCAGGCTGGCTGGGACCTGCCAGGTGTGGATAAAGAGGTTATTTCCAGCAGGAACAGCCATCGCTCTCTCTTCTGCTATTGTCCTCGTAGTAACAGGAGAGCAAGCCGGACGCTCTAAGGTTCTGCTTATTTCCCTTTCAGCTCCCTGTGCAGCTCTAGGGCTGAAGTAAGCTTTGTGAAGCATTTCCTGTACTTGGCCGTTGCAATCTCAGGCTTGCATACCATCCAAGAGCCCTACTTGCAAGAAAAGCAGATGAAACGAGAGGAGACATGTGTCCTTGGTCCAACTCCATGGGTGAGGAATAGTTTACAGTATCTCAATACATCGGTTCTTCAAACTTCAACTTGCTGTTCCTCCTAGAGAGCTGATAAATCTTGGTATGACTAGCACTCAGGGGACAAATACTACATTCCTGGTTCATTTCAGTGAAGCTGCCAGAAAAATACCAGGCATCTGAAAGCTTGTAAAATACTTAATAAAAAGGGCCAACAACTTTGGAAACGCCACCATTCATCATATTGAGCAATATCAGTCTACGTTTAATGCCATTTTTAAAAAAATCTGCTTGCAAGTTATTTCTGGTCAAATGTTTGCTCACTTTCATACAGTCTCACCCGGCACAATCCTGAAAATGCTGGCATATTTGGAGAAAAGCTGATACCTATTCAAGTTGTTTTTAAGTGCAGTAACAATAAGAAAACATTAAACTTCACAAAAGAAAAAGTTAAATGCCATCTGGAACAAAGTTTCACATGCTGCAAATGATTCATGCATTCACTCATCCTTTTCTTATTAGATCCTTAAAAATTTTTCAAAACTTCATTCCAATTGAGAGTGCATTGTTACAGTTGTTTGGGTTTTTTTCTTGCTAAGCAAAGTGGTGAAAACATGATATACTTCTTTCCCACATGTCATCAGTTGCAAGACTTGGTTTATCAGTCTTATTGATTGCCTGCCACACCTTAGAAGCCGACTGATAGAGTTACCCAATATACAAATAGACTGATAAAACTGCAGCCTCCTTAATCCCAGCTGTGGTGTAATTTTAATCTTCTGCTCATATTCTGGATAGTGGTTTTCACGTCTGCTGTGGTTACTCCTTGGTTACTTTCCACACTGTTCTGTGGATCTCCTCCTGTTCCCTGGAGATGCTTTCCTGACTCTCCCCTCCAAGGAGGTGGCTATTCCAGGTATCATACCTTCAAACAGGGCTGCAGGCTTCTCGTGCTCCTTCGAGCAACCCTGAGCTGTCCGGAGGGAGTCTTCTCCAGCTCTGAGCGCAACTCTGCTCACTGGACATTTTGTTAACACCCAGTTTTATGCTTCATCAGTGCCTCATTTTACCCGTATCACTTAGGGATTACTCTGTTGTCCTCCACAAGCAGAAGCACCCAGAGAAACCACTTCGTTTTGCCCCGGTTATTGTCTTTTCTCCACTGGTCAGAATTGTTGCTGCTACCCAGTTTGCTGTGTAGGTCTAAACCATCGCATCGGTACACAGCTCCACAGAGGCAGTCAGCTGAGGCCCTGGTAAAATTTCACAGCCGTTCCATCGAAGGAGAACAGAATTTACAAACAAGTTTTTGCATCATTTGGTAGTCTGCAAGACACAGGATTATCTATGGCCTGTTGGTCCGAAACACCGAGGAACATCTTTTAGTTAAAAAAATTACTTCAATTACAGTTTCAGACACCATTACCAATAATGGCAACATTTCAAGCATGCTTCTTTACATACAATTTTTTACTTAGATGCATGGCTCTCTATGGTGAAAGCACTTCCCTTGCTCAGATAGTGACCACCCCACAAAGACACCTCACTCCAAGCAGTTAATCTGAGTTTTCAATATCGTGTTTTTTGATGATACTCCAATGCTCGGTCAAATTTGACCCTTTTAAATTGGAATTCTTCTCCATGTTACCTTTCTGTACGGGCCTCTACCGGCCAGTTTAGACAATCTTGTCAATATAAATACAGATCCATGCTCAGTTGTTACTGTGCCAGCTTGTAAACCTTACATCCACTGACAGATCTATACAGCAAGTGTACAAAATCTTTTTAGGACAGAGACATCGAAACAGAGGGTTTGGTGATGGGTTTTTTTTATTATTAGGGAAAGGAAACCTTGGTCTTTCAAGTCTAATTCCAATTACTTGGTAACTAGTATGACCCGTGCTGACTTTGATACTGAAGATACAGACTGCATGAAGAACAACGTAAAGTATTCATCCTCAGCCTGCAGGAAAGCTGCGGACTTCTTTGATGTGTCCAGTAAGAAGTTATGGTCCTCAACTGCTCATGTTTGCCTCATGTGTATTGAAATTATTTGCAGCTATGCTAACTGTGTATGTCCACCTATAGCTCGCATTTCTTACTTCAGATGGCTGGGAAACCTGAAATGTCCACTAAATCAGACCTTCAGAGCAATGGTAAAAGTTTGCAACTTCAGCATCTCCTGCCACAGATACTTCCAGGCATTACAACATTTTCAGCTCTGATATTTTATTGGCTCTGTTAAAGAAGGAGAATAAATGATGCAGAGCAAATACAGTGCAGATGAGCAGACAAGTTAAAAAAAACCAAAACAAAACAGGAATTCATGGACATAGGCAGTCCACACGGATCTCTCATGCCTAGAAGGAGCATTGGTCTGACTTTGTAAATACAGAAAAAATCAGGCAGCTCCCCAAAACCTGAAGAAGAAACAAGATTTACAGTTCTGTTAAAAACAAAGTTTCAGGAGTGCTGATCACCCCCAACTCCTGCTGCTGGAATTGCCATATGTGTCATCACTCAGAACTTCTCAAATTAGGTTGAACAAATCACTAATAATGTGATTTAGGGAATCATCTTTCAGCCTAACAATTGTTTCACATTGCTTAAACACGTGATTACTCTTTTTCTTAGCATTCAGTATATATGATTTATGATGATATCGCCGTATTTTTTATGAAAACAATATTATTAACCTGAAAATCTTGACGAACTTGAACGAATAATTGCAATATTTTGCTAATTGACATTTCATGTCAAATTTCCTGGCCAGCTGCCACATGAAGTGTTGTTTACCTTACTGCACCTTAATGAACAGTAGATCCTATGCTGTCATATGTGACCTTTTTCTGTTTAAAATTCAGTGGACACTGATGGGACTTTGAACAGCTAGTGAGTATGGCACAGACCCCTTCGTCTGGAACAAGATAGTAAGGTTTGTCAGATGCTTTGGTGTCCTTCAGAGCAACAGAGCTGTCTGACTCCTTTGATAACAGGTGATTTGTTTCTACCTTCAAATGTGTACTAGAGGCTTCCGCTGACTTAAATACAAGCCTCCTTCTTCCATGAAAGGTCAGGATTTGGGCTGAGCTATGGCCTGAGCAAAGGACCGTGCCTGACATGCTGTGGCCAGGGTGCCTGTCCTGGCCCAGGACCTCCTGCAGTTTTGGCTTCAGAAACACGTTGTTCAGAGATCTTAACTCTGCAAATGAGTTCAGCAGGACGGTGAGCTCTAACATTTGCAAGAGAAGCTACTCACACGTTTTGTACCACATGCAAAATATTTTCCCATTTCAAACACGTGAGTGTGTGTGTTCCCACCCGGAGAGGAATCCACAGTTGTGGGTAAAGCCTTCACCCATCAGTCGCTTTATGAGGTAATTGTTATCAATTGTTTGGGAGGAAAATGTAGATAAACAACACTTCTTAAAATATTTATTGTAAGTTGTAACTATTGTATTTTTATTATGTGTTAATTGAGGAAAAGAGCAGGTTTGAATTCTCCACTGCAAACAAGGGAAAATAAAGGACATTTTATGGATATGAACTGTAAACTTTAAAACATATCCTGCACTACTAAGAAGGGCAACCTTGCCGTGGGGTCTGCACTACTTACAGGCTTATTACTGAGCAGTTCTGCTTGTTTGCACAGATGTGGAATGAAATGCCTCACAGTTTCAATTTTGCCTGTGCCTTGTTTTGAGGGGGTGAGTGGATGAGCATGGTTTTACTGAACAATGTCAAGGGTGTATAAAAAACATTTGGAAAGCAGGACATTGAAATGCCCCATAATTTTCTACAGTGTCTGGGCTCTTGCCTTAGAAATAGTGCTGCACTTCTGTGATTTCTTCTTCCCGTCACCTCCTTCTTTGCAGCACTGTCTTTTCTTTCCCGATCTTTCTGGGAGCACTTGATCATTCACCTTACCCAGTCTCTGTAGTGCGTCAGCACTCCTATGGCATGGAGCAACTCTGTGGACTGTCACAACAAACTGATTCCCAAACTTACAATGACAATAAGAGGAAAAGGATACTTTCCTAAACACTCGAAAATATTTTCTGTGAAATTTTTTAAGTGACACGCAGCAGGTCATACTTGTTTGAGGGCAGTTAGTTCAGGGCTTCTGTGTGGCTGCAGGTCCAGTGACCTCCAAGAAGTTTGTTGGAGACTGTTGTAAAGTCTTAATATGAGAGCAATATAATGGATGTTGCAAAACATGCTAGGAGAAAAAGTAGAAGCTGCTGACGTGCAGGATGAAGAGTAAAGGTATGTGAGACGTGTGCAAGGACAGAAGGGTGAAAAAAATGGTGGGTTGAGTGGAAAGCATACAGAGGCCTGAACCAGAGAAACAGAAACAGGTCCCAGGGCGTGGGTGGGGATGACTGTAGTAAATGAGTGGTAAATGAGAACAAAATGAGAAGAGAAGCACAGAAAAAGAAACATACAAGTCAAACTGTGTGAAAGAAAACAGAAGAAGATGGGCCAGTGCCAGAAGACAGCCTGTTGGGAAGCTAATGGGTAACAGCAGCAAAGGCATTGCAGCAGGGATCAGATGAGATGAGAAGGTTGGGAGAGCTTGCAACCAACGCAACAAGCTGGCAGAGGAGATCACCTCCATTCCCTCAAGTGACAGGCAAACGACAGATTATGGTCTTCTGCTGGGACCAGAAATTTTCTTTCTTTAGTGGCTCAGACCTATTCCCTAGACCTGTAGCAGCCATCCCTGCTGTGCCCAGCGTGAGAAAAGCCATAGCTGTATTCTGTACAGGACCACCCAAAGGGTATCCCTCTCAATTAACAGTTAAATTAGCAGGAGGGGTAACCTTTAGTGTTAGGTCATTGAGGTGAATTTACTTTAGCCAGCTCAGCTATAACTCTGGCAACGAAACAGACTGTAATACCTAATCCGATGCCTCGATTTTGCAAACAGAGCCGTCTGCTGTTGGGGGTGGCTGTTTGGCTGTTGTGTGAACTACAAGCCCAGGGGAATTGACTCGGGTTCAAAAAAAAAAAGGGAGGGAAAAGCAACCCTGATTTAAAAAACAAAGGAGGGGGGAAACCTGCTTGTAATCCAGATTACAAAGTGTCCAAGGCAGTGGCATGCAAGGCCCACCATTCCTGGTAACTGTTCCTGTTAATGCATGGCTCATTGTGATTTTTAAGGGGAGCTGCAACTGAGCCAAACCAACAGGCAAATTTTATGAAGTGACAAAGGTTTAATTTTGCAATCTCACTGGCAATCTGGCCTCAATTCGGCAAACCCTTTAAGTATGTGTTTAACTGGGAACACGGGATTAGTCCTACTGATTGTAACGGGGTTGAGTGTGTTTGTACAGCACGGTGATGTTTATAGCCTCCACTGAACTACGTGGGGAAGTGAGGCTCTAACCGAGGACAATTTATCAGAAATCCACTGTGACCATGCATTTTTCATATACCAAAAATTTTTCAGACTCGATGTCTTTCTCCCAAATCTTTCACCATGTAGATTTCCCTCAAGAGCCGATCCACTCTTACCACAACGCTCTGCACACTTCAAGCAGTGAACCCCGTTTTCTCATCCTTTCTCTTGCCACTCCTGACCGTGGTGATAAAGTAGCATTATGTGCGGGTTTGCGGTTTTTTTTCCTTTTCCCGGCCGCCGCTCCCGCCGAAACCCCCCGGCTCCGGCCCCACGGCCGCCCGCGGGTACCGGGGCTTTCGGCAGCTCCGTCCCGCGCCGTCCCGTGCGTGCAACGCCGTCTGTCCGGGCGGCGCCGTCTGTCTGGGCGGTGCCGTTACCACTCACCCCCGGAGGTCCCCGGGCAGGGACGCCAACCAGCACCAGCGCCCGCCCCAGGGCTTTAGGAGCCGCTGCTCAGCTGCCTGCCGTCGCAAGTTGAAGCAGGCGGGAAGGGGACCGGGGCTCCCGGGGAGGGCGGGTGGGGATGTGCTGCCCACCCCTCCGGAGCAGCCCCCCCGGGAGCGGCTTCCCGGGGAGGGGGGTAGGAAGACCCATCTCCCCCAGCCCAGCGCGGCGCGGCGCGGCGCGGCGCGTCCCGCCCTCAGGCGCGCTCACTCCCCCGCGCCGCCGCCCCGTAAGTAGCGGCCGGCGCCGGCCGTCGGGCGGCGCAGAGCGGCGGGGATGGGTCCCCGCGGCGGCCGCGGGCTGTACGTGGGGCGGAGGGCCGCCGCCCTGCTGGCCACCCTGCTGCTGGCGCTGCTGGCCGCGCTGCTGGCGCTCGCCGCCCTCTACGGGCGCTGCCGGCAGGAGGCGCCGCCGCCGCCCGACCCCCCATCGCCCGCCGCCCCCGGCCCCGCCGCCTCGCCGGGGCCCGCTCCCGCCGGCGGCTCCGGCCGCCGCCTGCCTCGCCACCTCCTGCCGCTCCACTATGACCTGGAGCTGTGGCCGCGGGTGCGGCCGGGCCAGGCGGGGCCCTTCGCCTTCAGCGGGCAGGTGAACATCACGGTGCGCTGCCGGCAGGACACGGAGGCGGCGGTGCTGCACAGCTCCGGGCTGCGGAGCCGCGGCGCCGCCGCCGTGCGCGGTCCTTTGCCCGAGGCGGGCGCCGCCGTGGAGGTTGCGGGGCTGCGGCAGGAGGCGGCGGGCGAGGTGGCGGTGCTGGAGCTGCGCGGCCGGCTGCGGGCCGGGCGCCGCTACGTGCTGCAGCTGGGCTTCCAGGGCCGGCTGGAGGAGGACCTCGACGGGCTCTTCCTCACCCGCTACACCGACCAGGGACGGAGCAGGTAGGCGGCGGCGGCGGCGGCGGCCGCCCTCGGGACCCCGCGCCCCTCCGCCGACGGCACCGGAGGTCTCCCGGCCCCGCGGCGGGGTCACCCGTGGCGTGGAGGCGTCGGACGCAGCTCCGGGAGCTGCTGCGTCTCCGCAGACGGTGTTTCAGGTGGTAGCAGGGCTGGGCGGCGCTTGCGGGAGCACCTCGCCGCCTTGGGCGGCGAGGGAGATGGCTGCTCTGCACGGCCGGGCCGCCCGGGGCGGGCTCAGGCGCTTCGCGCAGCCCGCAGCCTTTGCCCGGGTGAACATCACGGGCTGCCGGGATAACTTGTCAGAAATTCGGGTCTGTGCTCCGTCGTGGTCGCTCTCCTCTCCAGAGAGCACCGGCTAGCTTGCCCTGGCGTCCCTTCGGCAGCCGACTTGAGGCACAGCAGCGGATCGCGGTGGCTTGGGGAGACCGCGCTGGGATGATCCCATGTTCGCAGGGGCTGGTGAGGAGCTGCTGCTGCGGAGTTAGCCTGGCAGGGCTTACTGAGGGTCTGTCAGGCACAGACCTGTCTTCGGCAGAGGAAGGAGTCTATCTCAACTGGTCAGACGATGTTTTGCGGACATCGTGCCTCTTTTTTTTTTTTTTTTTTTTTTTTTCGGACTTTCTGTGCCTCTGGCAGCGAGGGGTCAGGCAATGCCTGCGCCCCGTTCCTGGGAGCCACGGTCTGGGTCAGTCTTCATCCTGGCCCCACACATGTCTGTGTAGCACGGACGGCCCCTCACCTCCTCTACCTGCGTCTGTGGGGAGCGTGTCTTTATCCAGAACCCAGGATTTTGGATGTGGATTGGGACATGAGTTTCAGAAGTATGGTGGAGTAGGGTGGGCGGCCACTTTAGACAGCTGGACTTTGTAGGTGCTGTTGCACATGAAGCTGTTTGGTTGTCATCAGCCAACCGATGATTTCCTTAGTGAGTGCTATTAGTGTGCTTTCCTTTTTATTTTCCTTTGAACTGCAGAATCAGTACTGGGACAGTGTGAGCCCATCGAGAAGTCATTAATCTAAAACATATTTTCACTCTCAGAATAATCTTTGCTTATTTATTTATTTATTGGCAATCTTCTCAAGGTGAATTGTGTTACAAACTTCTGAATGTGAAACTTGCTAAAGAAAAGTGATACTTAAGATTATGATTCAAACAGTCCCAGCAGAAGACAAGTTTCTCAAAATCAGTGTTTAAAGGAGAGGCAGATAAATTGCTTATTTTAAAGTTATTTAATTTTTAATAATTAAAGATGTAGTGAATTGCTGAGGATCAGCAATCAGTGAGTCAGAAGGAAAACTAGAGTTAAAATTCAAGTGTTCTTGGCTCCCAGCCTATCCGTGAGTCCACTAAAATAAACTGTATCTCAGCAGTTCGTAGACTTTTTGTTCAAGCAGGTAATATTCAGTTACCTGCAAGATCCATATATGCAAGTCCCTGGACGAGTAGCAATAATAAGAAACCACAAAATAAAGTTAATAGTTTTTATTGAAATGGAGGAGGACTGCGTGGTTTTTCTGCAACAATGAGTTGGCTTTTCAGCTGCCAGCTCTTGTGGAGATCTTTGCTGATACCATTGTCTGCCACATCTGGAAAATTTAACTTATGCAGACATTTTTTTTTAAGAGAAAGGAGATGAGTTGGTTAGCCTTAGAGAAAAATGCAGTATGGTAATAAGTATTTTTAGGAAATATATTCTGTTTTTCTTCAGTCGCTGTTTCTTCATTCACAGGATTATTTGTGCAACTTTTGACATAAGGAAAATCTAGAACACTTTGCTTAATTTACATAATTAAAAACAATCCAAATAAGTAAGGAACAAGCACTTAATTACTTAATATTGTATCAGTGTGCTTTCTGATGCTGTATTAATTCAATCAAGTCCTAGCTAAGAAACACTGAATTAGAATATGACATTTTTTGATTCAGACTGTGTAAAATTCAGAGGATCTGAAAAAAATGCTATTGTCAGCTGTGCTGCCACAGTAGAAAATAAGAAAAAAATGTTTTTGAAACAATAAAATAATGTGTATAGTTCAATTTCCAATTGTTTAAAGGATTTATGACAATTGTTCCATTTCATTCTTAGCTCATTGCAAAGAACTAATGAAATGTGAGACTGCAGTCTGGTTAAAGAGATGCTAGTGGTGTTCAGACACTGAAATAAATCAAAGGAAATCCACTGATTGCAGATATAATGTATTGTTTTGGTTACTTGTTCCTGCCTACATTTCTGATACTCTTGAATGGATTTTGCGTGTCTTTTCTGCTTTAAAAGTCTTTCTCTGAATCAAGAGTATGCAACAATATCTTGTTATTTTTTTCCTTCACTAAGAATTAAGTCATCAGTTTACCAGTCATTTCCTAATCTGATGTAGTCTAGTTACACTGAAGGGGTTTTGCCTTCCTTTTTTTTTGGAGGAGGTACGTTTCGAGGGATATAGTCTGTAAGATCTACCAAGCTGTTACTGATAGAAAAGTTGGATTGTAACGGATTATATAGATCAGGAGTGATTTAAAAACATTCAGTGCCCTTCAGCTGTCAGTACAAAGCCCATTACCATTCTGTGAGGAAATCACTATCTCCAGCAGACTGCCCTGTAGCTCTTCTAATGTGACTTGTACCTGGATCTGGCAGAGCTTCGGGGTCCGATTCCTGCATAGGCTTCAGACTTCAGCACATAACTTAAACCACCAGCTGTAACAGATGATGTGCCGTTTATCTGCGGTCACGCAGACGCCTGTATTTCTTGCATGCACTACTAGTCTTAGTGGTTTTTTTAATTTGTGCTTGTGGAACCACTAGAGACCTCTCATTTCAGAAGAGTTTAAGCACGGAAGGGCAAGCTTTCAGTAGACAGCTAGATCCTAAAGAGAAGTGAAGTCTCTGAAGTGAATGTTCCATCCAAGCGTTGGCACCGGTGTTTTTCTTGGTCAGATATCCACATTGCTCTTGGCAGGTTAGCAGAATTAGCGAGTTGACACAAAGTACTGTTCCCCGTCCTCTCTCCAATTTGGAGCTGGAGCACACTGGCAAGGTGGTGTGGGAAAGCTGTTCGCAGAGACGGCTGTTTTCAGGAGCGCTAACCTCACCTCTGTGGAAAACAAGAGTCAACCAAAGCCCAAACTTCACTGAATTTCCAACACAGAAATTGTTTGTTATCAGTTTGATCGTTGATGACTGCGTATGTTTTCACTGTTGTTGACAATTTGTACTACCCACCTGATCCGGTCTTGCATACAAAAGAAAACTCTGAAAAATAGGAGCAGTCTTTACGGATAGTGCACAGCCCACGACTGCAGTGCTTGCAGGAGCAAAGCAAGTAAAAAAGGAGGATGCTTCCGCTTCACCAGCACTAAGTATTTGAAGGCTTTCCTGTTGAAGTAGGGAGTCTGTATTCTGCATATATCTGGTAGAGCCCATGCCAGGATCTGGGTAGGCAGAAAGATACAGAAACCACCTTTGCCCTTCTTCTGTAGCAGTGCTGGCTCAAGCAGCAGGTTTATTGTGGCATCGTTCTGCACACAGATCTTGCACTGCTGTGCATGAGCCCATGTATACTACTCCAGGGTGAGAGGATCCCCGTGGAGTCTACCACAAGGTGCAGGCTGTATGTCACTGTTCACATCAGTGTTTAAAAATCCTTTGAGGATTTTGCTTGGTAGCCACTCTGCATGTCCTATGCAACTTCCATAAAGTAATTGACTGGATAGGGCTGGTATTAACAGGCATCCCAAAATGTAATCCAACATAATATTTGCACTGATTTTTATCAGTTGCTTCTGCATCAGTTACTAGAACAAAGGCAAAGGGGATTAGAACAGCACCGGTACAGTTAATTGTGCCTCAGAGCAGGGGATCTAAAGTTCTTTTCAGCTCTGTTTTAGATGAATCTGTGGGTAAAACCATCAAAGGCGTGGGACAGAAATCAGAGCAAATAACAGGTTTGGTGTTTTCTTGGGCTGCCTGTTAATATTGAGCACCATTCACCTGAAAAGGGGAGGGGGTGTTGGGGACAGCTGCTGCACAGAACAGGGTTCTGCTCACTGTAAAACTCCCTCACTTTGAGCCATTTCAGGGTTTGTTTTACAGTTTAATTCTCATATATTTTTAAGGTGGAAGAAATCAGATATAAAAGATGTTAACAAAAAGCCCCGTTATGCTATCAGTATTACAAACAACATTATTTTAATGAGACGGCATTTTTAGAAGAATAACATCAGCATAAAACATTTCTTCTGCAGTTACGCTGTTTCTTTATCAAGTGAAACTGTCCACTAGACATTCATGTACTATACAAGATGCATTCCTCATTTTCCTTTTCTTGTTTTTAGACATTAACTGAAAAAAAAAGAATCTGTGTAGTATAAATTGTCAAAGATTTAGGCTGAGATGCTGTTATCTGTTTGTTTCTCATTATTTAAAAGTGTGATGGCTTTGATTTTGTTTTACTAGGGAAAGGAGGCATTATATGATACGTATGAAAAAGGAAAATGAAATCTATGCGCAAAACTAGGCTTAAGAGTGGAATTTATTTGTCTGCTTAGGCAATATTAGGCTTTTTTGAAAATTGATTTCCTTTTGGGTAATTTGTTTTGTGATAATACTGCAGTGTGGAAAAAAGTTTGCTAGTAATTAGTTCATGCTAATATCTTCACCTTAGAAAAAGAAAAAAAAACAACCAAGAAAAAAGCCTCAACAATGATTCTTTCTGACAAATGACATGAGGTAATGTGTGTTTGAAACATCAGCTATTTGTGTAACATGCATGAAACATTCCCATTTTTCTTTTTTATTTGGAGACTTACTGAAAAATATCATTTAATCCATCTTCAGATTTCTTTTTTATCACAATACTTTTGCCCAATATATGCTAGTTTGTATTCTTGAACAAGAATTTCTTGTGGGCAAATTTGCTAAGTGTCTGTGTCGGTTTCTGCTGGTACAGAGCCCCCTGAGGCAGTAGTTGCACTGGTGCGGGGAATTTGCAGTCGTGGGGTTGCTCAGTGTTTCCTAGAACCAAGACTGATTGCACAACTGAATACACAAAAGCATACTTTACTGCATGGGAAGAAGGAGACAGAGTATTTTCAGTGACTGATTGCCTCGATGAAGTGACCTGCCACTTTTGCTGCTCCTGTGCAACCCTGGCAGAAGTTTAAGTCACTTCCTGCCGTTGGACAGGATAAAGGAGGAGAAGAGGTGATACTTCGGTCTCAGGTGGAGCTTCAGCTGCATTCAGCAAGGCAGCTGGTGGCTGGCACAGCACATGCTTGACTCTGCAAGGAATCAGGTCCATACAGAAAATCTCCATGCACTGACAGGCAAGAAGTCAAATACACTGTGCTGCTGTCTCTCGAGCAGTCCGTCACTTCAGAGTAGATGTCTTGGTCCCAATAGTCACATGTATTCAACATGGGTGCTTTTAAATGTCATAAGTTGTGTTACGGTACGGCATCAGATATGTCTGTGAAATGGAAAATGTACTATGTTTTGAGAGTACACGCTCTTACACAGTCATCCTGTTGACATTAACTCAGTTCCCCAACATCAGCAATGAGGATGACATAGTGTAGATGAGCTGCTGATGCTTTCAGCACTGGATTGATGACATAGGCTTTGGGCAGGTTTAGATGGCACAGCTATTAAAATGGCAACAGCCAAACATCCTTCAAAAGAAAAGGGCTCCAGGAAAGCATTGCTGACTTGTGTCAATGGAAGCAGGAAGCCAAAGACTCTTCTTTGGGTCGAATCGCACACAATGCAGTATGCCTTCTGCAAAGTGATGTAAAGATCAATGGAAAGCCAATCCATTCATTTTGGTTACCAAGAAAAGGGAATCTCAAAACATGCAACCTTAGGTTTCGCACATGGTTCTGTGCATGGTTCTGTGACTGCATTGATCAGGCACAGTCACGCTGTGCTTGTAGGGTAGACCTGAGTTGTTACTCCACTGTGTAGTGCAGATCTGACTCATTACATACTGTTAATGTATGGATGCTGTCCTGATGGCTCCTGCCTTGTTTGGCATGTCTCTGTGCTAAGTATAAGCCTTTGTGAACCTAGTGTGAATATACTGTTAGGGAACACCTCAACTACAGCTGAAAAATATTAGCCCTGTGATAGTATTGAGGTCACTGAAACAGCAGATTATGCCATTCTTGTATGCCCAGCTGCGGGCTACTACTAGGGTGACAGGTATGGAGCTTTGAGTACCATTGCATGCATATTTTTTCTGATTCCTGGTGAAGATGCCCTAATGTGAACAGCCCAGTTGTCCATCTCTTCTTTGAAACTTTGGCCACAGGACACAGTGATTTATCTTTTGGTTCCAGCCAGTGCGTGTTGCAGGAGAAGAGTCAGAGGTCGCTCAGACAGGTCTGACCTAGTACTTAGTTTACTGAGCTGTAATCAGTAAATTTGTGTATATAAAATAATAAGTACAGATGAATTGGTGGTCAATACTCTACTATTGACTACGCTTAAAGTTAGTATGGGGTACCAAGATCATTGCGTAAGCTTACTATATGTAGCTTAAATGTTACATGCATGCAAAAAATGTCACATCGGTGCCTGGTGTCAGGTAAGGGGTCTCTCAGCCTCAAGGGATAGCCTTGAGAGGCTCAAGGGCAGATCAGCGTGCAGCCAGCTGCTACGGGGGGAGACCTCAACAAACCCTGGTGGCTGCAGATATTTACTGTGTGAAGTGGTTGATTTGCAGTCGGATTTTCTGCTGTTAGTGCAGTTTTGGCCGCTTATCAGCCCAGTCTCCAGCCAAATCTGTTTTTTTGGGTTTGGTGCTAAGTTCTCGCCAGTAACCTCACACAATAGAATTAACTTTGGTTAGGCCTGCTTGCTGAGCATCTGCCCGGACCAAAGTTCAGGTAGTTCGAAGAGGAGGAGTGCATCCATCACAGTGTGTCACAGAGATCTGCCCAAGCGAGGCAAGGCCCCATAGCGTCAGGTAGAAGAGGATCCTCTTGAATATTTTCCTGGGCTTGCCCGTGCACTGGGACAGCACTGGCGCTGCTTTCGCTAGGGTTCCTCTCTGTGTGATTTGACGGAAGTGTGCAAGCGCGTGTACACGCAGTTACCTAACAGTTGCTACAATTTTTTATTAAAATGTACCATTAAAATAAGAGTGCGTGCATTAGAGAGAGGAGCAGCTGTACAGAGAGATTCAAATTATGAAATTAAAGTTGGGCATTGTATCACTTTTGAGCACTGGCCTGCTGTGTGCAAAATATTAATCAACTCTGTCTTAATAAACAAACTAGAAAAGCTCAACTATTTAAAATATGGTATCTGGAAAAGGCCTGTGAGGAAAAAAAACCCCCAAATTAAAAAAGACTGCTTTTCTGTAGAAGCATCCAAACTGAACTGTCTGTTGGGCACGGGGATTTAATCATGGCTTTAAATAATAACCAGATGTTTTCCAAATCTGCATATCTGTGTGATTCACTTCTTGCTTTTTCTGATTTGGTGTTTTTATGCACTATATATTGATTTTGATCAGCTGTAGCATGCTGGACTAATCTTACTTGTATTTTTAATACAGTATGCTGATTGCCTCCCAACTGGAACCAACATATGCCAGGACAGTTTACCCATGTTTTGATGAACCTGCCATGAAGGCCACATTTAATATCAGAATTGTCCATGACCCAAGCTATGTGGCTCTTTCCAACATGCCTGCTATTGGTAGGTAAACAGCAAGTAGACTTACGGGTTTTTTCCTCCCCAAATTACTTTTTAAAAGGGTGTAATCTGTTGTCTGAGTGCTAATGCCTTGAAAATGCACAGAAGATCTGTGCCTATGAACTTAAACATTTGGAGACAGTTACTCGTATTTGATGTCTCTGATGGCCATAATTCCATAGTTTTGTCAGTTGCAATGTGCACTCCTCTGGTTGCTGGAGGCTGCACAGGGTTTGATCCCTGGAATTTACTGCTTAGTAAGTAGCGTGTCTGTCTTACTGCCTGACATCTGCTTAAAACAAAATGGCAGCCCCAGTATGCAAAGCCTGTAATTGTGGTATTAAGGGATTCCTTTCATTCTAACTAGATTTTAAGACATATTTACGACATTAAAAAATTGTTTTACCAGGCAGAGACACTGTAGTCTCCCATGTATGTGCGAATAAGAACAAGAGGACTATAAGGCTCTATAGATGCTCCTCCTGTGCCTTGCTGGGATCTTGTGTGGCATGCATGTGGGATATAAGATTCCAAACAAATTCTCTACATTAGTGTTCCTACAGAAATCTGTTGGATCTCTTGCCTCCTTCTTAATGGCTTTTTTCCGCAGTTCAGTGCCATGAATCTTTATTTTTAATCTAAATAACTTTTAGCCATAAAAAGGAATTTTTGAGATTTGCACGGAAGCTAAGTAACTTAGGAATTATAATAGGTGGGATCTCTGTGAGAATCGCTTGAAGCATTTTCTTCCTCTGAGAATCTTGCCCATGTCCCCCTTATTTAGAAGGAAGGTATCTGATTAAGTATTTCATAATTCTGAGGTGCACGTGACCTATATTTGAATCATAATAGATCATACATTTAGAGATATGCAGCATGGTATAAATTGTCCACAGTTTACCCACATCCTAAAACTGAGGCAGTTTGATATCTTTCCAAGACTTCAATTAAGAAGCTGAAGAGTGGAGTTTTGGTGTTTGCATGGAAGGTCATGACTCTGATACATGGCAGTGGCAACAAGTCTGGCTGCTGGCCTTCTACCAGAAACATGAAGTTAGTATTGAAGAGAGGTGTAAAAAAACATGCCGAAAATACAGAATTCCTTGTTTGTTATGGAAGAACAATAATTTGAATATTTCTTTGATATTTTTTCTAGATGTATCTGAAATGAAGGACGAAAATGGAAGCCTGTGGACTGTTACCACATTTAACACTTCACTGAAAATGTCAACTTACTTGACTGCTTTTGTGATCTGTGATTTTGATCATGTCACCAGAACCGAGCGGGGAAACGAGGTAAATATGAGGCTGCATAACACATTATAGCAGTTTACAACAGAAGTTGGCTCTGTGGTGCATCATGTGCTTTAGAATATATCACAGACATTAACTGTGCTTTGCGTTCCAAAACTATTTGCTTATGTGGCAAAACTGCTAACGTTTATCCTGCAAATATTTCTGCAGAAAGCTTTCCTTTAGGACAATTATTTTATTGTCCTGTCCTGTTCGTTTCATACAATTCCACAAGTAGGTATGGGCTCTGTACGTTAAAACTTTAGGAGCAGCTGCTCCGCAGAAAGTACTGGTCATAATTCAGGGTCTTCTTATCTTCTCAGCTGTCTTAGTTGGAAAAAAATATCCATTTCCACTGCTGTAACAAACCACTGAATTTCAGTGCCTTGTTCTTTGAGGCCCTTTTAGGAGCAGCATCATGACATCAGTAGGAGCAATACTGTGCTCCAAACATTTTGTATACTAGTATTTTAACCTTTTATTCTGAAGTGGGCACATTTTTTTAGCATCCAGAACTGACTGTTTTGTGTTTGAAGCTTCTTCATGAGTAAGTATTCAGTTTTGCTCTTGCACTACAATGGCCAAAACTTCTTGAGGAAAACCATAAAAGAATATACTCTCTTGGCACCAGTTGTTTGACTTTCATTCTCTTGCTGAAAGTCAACAGGAAAGAGATGTATCAAGTTGTTCCAAAATAAATAGTAAATTTAAGCATAAAGCTATTAAGGGTAGCATATACTTGCTATCCTTAATAAATGAGAGCACAGTGTTAGCTTCATGGTTAGTTCACTGTCATCCTACTGGGGAAAGGTGAGAGGACAGTGCAGAGGTGACCTAGGAGGCACAGTATTAACTTCTTTTTAAAGTGAAGATTGGACTTGGTATGTCATACCTGCCATCCCCTGTACAGAACATGTTGGATGCTTACGGCTCTGACTGTGGTGCCTTTTTGTCAGGCTGATGTGTACTGACAGGAGTCAGCAAAGCAAAGCACTCAAAAAAGCGCTCTTCAGAGGGAAGAGGCACCACCTGTGTTCTGTGAGATAGAGGGGAGAGGGTATTTCACCCCTCGGTTTCAGAGAGAGATGCTCAATTTATGCCTCCACAGTATCTGTGTAAGCATGTTCGTTGTGTCTGTTTTGTCATTTCTGCTAAGTAATTTACAACCTGAAACACAGGTATTCTAACTCAAAGCTCAGACTAGAATTAGGATTTTAAGTCTGCCCATTGTGTTTAGTTTTTGCAAAATGAAGTGGTCTGGTCTTTGAATCTCCTCTGAAGGGGCTCAGAGGCTGAGGCTACTCCATTGACTGAATATGCTTTATTTTTTCCCCTGTAAATTAAATCCTGAGGCTTCCGAACTGTGCTCTTAGGGTTTGGCTGTGCAGCTCTTTGTGAGACCATGTATTGCATTTAGATGCAAGAAATGGGTGTGATTTGAGCTGCCAGGCACCTGGGAGGTCTCGCATCCAGAGGTCTGTGATGGAGACAAAAACTTTTTCTCAGTCTACTCCATCACCTTGGGCAACCAGCTGCCCTTTTCAGTACCATGACAAAGCAAATGGGCATGGGAGGGGAAAGCTTTGCTTGCTGCTGCTGTCTCCATTACTCAGATGTAAAGATGTCTTCTGCTCAGATGTCATCTGCTCTCTCCAGCAGCAGTGGGAAGCCAGTGGTCTGTTTCAGGCTGTGAGAAAGTTCAAGAGGAGAGGTGTGTATGTTTGGACAGCAAATGCTGTCTGACATCCATTTCTGTCTCTTCAGGGAGAAAGTGGTGGGCTGAAGGAAAGTTCATCATCCAGACTCACTGGCTGGAATACATTGGCTTAAGATATGTGATTCTAAATAGTTTTACAGCATTTCCCATTTAATAAAAGAAAAACCAGGAATCTGTTTGTTCCAGCAATGTGTAGTGGGATTCAAATCTTGGCCCTTTTGAAGTATGGGAAGTCTCCTAGGTTTTAGTAGGATTAGGCTCTGTGCCACATTTTGTTAGGTACAGCGAAACTTGAGCTGGGATTTTTTTTGTTAAAAGCTTAATTGCATGGTCCGGTTTGGAGAGGCAGCATTTTCAAAAAATGATCCACAGAAGAGAAGCAAAGAAAATAAAAATCTGATGGTTGTCTAAAATGACGCTTCCTTGTTTTATTGCAGATACGTATTTGGGCTCGGAAAGAGGCAATTAAAAATGGGTATCTTGACTATGCTTTAAATATCACAGGCCCAGTATTTTCATTTCTGGAAGACTTACTTAATGTCAGCTACCCTCTGCCAAAGACAGGTGAGATTACTTATTTTCTTAAATGGACCAGAAATGGCTGCTGATGGTGTACCATTCACAGAAGCAATAGTTTCTTTTGCAATATTCTTTTTTTACAGCTTACCACAATAATGGAATAAAACCCTTAAGCTTTAATTCACTGAATTCTCCTTTCTGCATCATGGCTCTTATTAACCTGTAACTCAGCACTCTTACCTTCCCATCCCACTCATTCTTTTAAAGCATCATTTCCTAATAACAGGGCAGATGGGACTACAAAGTGGATAGAAAAGAGTTGTTCAGTCACGTGGCTATTTCTGGGATGCATAGACCATACTAGGCAAGGATGTTGTAGTCCCTGTGTCCTCCTAGTAAATCCATGCTTGCTGTAACCCATGTCTCCCCAAAGCATTTCTTGCTTTCTTCAATATGTCCCTGTCTTGCCTGTGAGTTGGCTGTATGTTCCTGCATGTTCCTCCCCAGAAAAAAGACTTCTGCAGGAAAACGTTGTTTCTACTTGAAATGGACATCAGGTAAATAAGTTAAGTCAAGCTTCAGTCAAGAAAAAAGGTAGTTGCACTGTACAATTTGTCTGCTACTGATACTTGGATTCCCAAGGGCTTCAGTATGGATATTATGGGAGAACATGCTCTTTTATACAAATTCGTAGAATACTGAGGGCACAGAAGGCAGTTCTTACTTAAAATGAGTTTTGGACCTGCCCATGATCTTAGCAGATAGCAGGACTGATGGGGAAGAATTCCGCTCCTTTCTTGACTAGATCATTTGTTGATTTGTCAAATCTGTATTTTGGCACTTGAAAGAAATAAATTCTCATCTGTGTAAATGTATTATCTCCCAGTGTATTTAGAATAACCTGCAGAATTACTCACTACACTTCTTATGGAAAATGTAATATATGCAGTCTTCACTCTTTAAATTTTGTTATCTTAGTAATCATACAAGCTACTCAAGGGCTGTAGACAATGCTGTTTCACGCTTGTGTTATTCTCTTTAGTGTCAGTGTCAATACATTAATTCCTTAGTATAAAAATATTACAAAATTGAAGTAGAAGAATGGTATTGCAGGCTTCTTGTTAGGTAAGATTTCAGTTTCATAGAATGCTGTAATACCATTACAATCCCCACTGTAATGTCATGTAATACCAACTGCATTTCCCACTGACTTTCTTTGAAGTTTTGCTTCAAGATCAATAGGATTAGATCAAGCAAGAATAGCTCCTTGTAAATGCTAGAGATTTATATTGTTAACTCAAAATGTGAAATTAAAAATAAACACATTTAAAATCAGGGATGTTTAAGGGTTTGTCTTCACTGATTTTAATGCAGTTACAAGTGAGCTCTCTTGCCCCAAGCTGGCTAGATGAGGGCTGCCTCACCTGAAGTGAAATACCTTTGCTGTAAGCCTGAGGCGATAAGCTCTGCTGAGATGCAGTCTAGATTTGCTTGGGCTCAGCACCATGCTTACATTAACTGCCTAGCTTTTGGACTGGAACTGGCTCGTGGTCAGCTGGTTTGGAGTACAAGCTTGTGTCTGATTCCAAAATGCTCTGTATACCTTTTCCAAATTTTGCTCTTTGCTGCTGAGTTTAAACAGTATATCTTTTTTTGAGATCCTTGATGTTTTGTCCAACTCTCACATTTGAACTGGAAAACTGCTCCCTGTGCATAAGGCAGAAGGGGAGTACAGAGGTAACAGCCATACTATGGAAACAAAGAGATGATGTTTCTAAGGCACCTTTCAAATAAGAAGGGAAAGGATCCCTCTACTTACAGAGCTGAAAGAGCAAGATATGTTTTTATCAGTTGCTAGGCTGAAGAAAGAGGTAGGTATGATCTTTACCAAACACAGGAGAAACTCATACGGAGAAAGATTTCTGAGAGCCAGAAGTGAATATATTCTCTTCTAGCATTGGTGGAGTACAGCCTTCATTTTTGTTCAAAACATTTGTATGTACAAGACACAGTACAGATCTGGACTTCTTGAGAATTTATTATGTGGCTCCCTGAAGTAGTGGCAACCATAGCTGAAAAGTATGACACAAAGAAATTTCACAGACCATTTGGAAGAGTGTTGCGCTAAAACCACAAAGAACAACTAAAATGTAGTATCCTTTAAATGCACACTGAGCTAGTGTGAGCATTAAAATCATGTGAGCATTTTACTTCCGAAAATTTTAAAGATACCTTTTTTTTTTTTTTTTTCCTTTCTCTGTTTCAATCAATTTAGATCTGGTTGCACTGCCTGATTTTGGAGCAGGTGCTATGGAAAACTGGGGGCTAATGACTTTCCAAGAATCATCATTGATGTACCTCCCAAGTGATAAATTCACAAGCAGAAAAGCAATGATTGCCATAATTGTGTCACATGAGCTAGGACACCAGGCATGTGGTAAAAAATTCTGTGCATTTATTTGCCTATGAGGTTGTTTCCTTCCGGTTGCTGACGATGCAGTTACTGATAAGTCGAAGGAAAATAGTGAAAGAAAAATAGTGAAAGAAAAGTAGTAGGGGGTGTGGGCACTAGAGTACTGAAAGACTATTTGATCGTATGTTGCACTGATAAATCAATATTAAAAGCGGATTCTGTGATATTACAGACTACATACTGACTGCACAGGACTTGTTGATACAAAGCTCTTAATGGGCTACTTACTTTTTTTTTTACACAATACCTGAATGCCATACTAGAAAATACTGTAGGGATGACATGGGGCTCTCTATATACAGTGTACTTAGTACTTCACTGGGAGAATTAATGGACTTCATAAGTATTCTTTTGTAGTGGCAGTACATGTACACATGGCAAAAGGTACTTGTTTTTCTGTAAGAAACAGCCCGTGGTATGATAGAACAAAATTAACGTGAACACATTTTACACTGTAGCTGGACCTTTGTCCAGTTTTCGTAGAGATTTTCAAAATTTTTCTTATTTGGTTTGGAATGATAACGAAGTTTCACTTTTTTATTGACTATGTTTAATTTACTGTTGTTTGCCAGAGCAACAACTGTTTGCACTTAGTCAACAAAGTTAGCAAAAGAGTTTAACTTGGATAGTGCACTTGTATGCCTTTCTGACAAGGTCTGTAACTTTTCAGACCTTCAGATGAGCAGAGTGTTTTTATTGCAGGCCAATAAACCAAATGTCAGTACTTAATTAAACTCTATTTTAAAACAAAGTTTTAGTTCAAGTTTTTAAGAATTAACAAATAAAATACAAATCCACAAGTGGTCAGTTTTTTGTTAAATATGATCTGCCAAATATGAGTACATAGCAGCTGTTGTGGAAGTTTTATTGCTTGCCAGGATAGGGATTTGCTGATTTTGGAGATGGTTATTTCCCCAGTTCTGTTTATCATTCCCCTGACAATTTCCTTTTGTTAGGAACATGGAAAAATGTTTTTGTAATTGCTTGATAAATGCCCTACTTGTAATCATAGCCTCATACGATCTTTTAGATACTTAAATTTTATTGCGAAGTGTAGAGTAAAAGAATGGCATAAAGCACTGACATCCGTACTTATGATACGTAATTGTAGATGAAACAATTAAAAAATAACTGCCCTGAACCTCTGACTTTTTCCAAGGTGCATCTTTTTCTACTGAATTTTCACTATCTGAAGGAATATCCAGAGTTTTATTCAATTCACGTGTACACATTAAATAAAGTTACTTCAGCATAGGTATGTGTGTTTAACCTGCAAAAATGAAAACAGCAGTCCAAAGAGATGTTGAGACATTTTTTCCTTCTATTTAAGTGGTTTGGAAATCTGGTTACAATGAACTGGTGGAATGATCTGTGGCTTAATGAGGGACTGGCATCTTACTTTGAGTACCTGGGAGCTACCTTTGTTGAACCCAAGCTTTCACTGGTAAGTACTAACGCCTACTGAAGTAAGCTAAAGTAGCAAAGTTCCAGCACATACAGAGACAAGGAAGGTGCAGGAGATGGGATTTAGTTAAGACATGGTATTAGTAACTTCACTCCCCTCGGAAAGACCAGCATGTCTTGATTATTCCCTGGAGGGTCTCAATCTTCTGGGGGCTGTGATCATATCCAGCTCTTCTACAGCTGGCGCAGAGGATGGCTTGGACAGTTGTGATTCTGCAGTGAGAAGGAGTTAGAGTTTGCCCTACATCTGTCACGTAGCAAACCCCACTTTGTCTCCTGGGTCCTGTAGCTGATGGTTTGCCTCCTGGCCTGTCCAGGCTCTTTTCCAAGCATCCCATACTTTAGCTGTCTTTACCAGGCAGTGGCTGAATTGGAATTGGACCATTTTGAGTCTGTTTACTGCACTGAGTCTGTGGATGTCTGGTTGCAGGTAACGCAAATATAATGCACATAGCTAATATGACAGCAGGGTAGAACTCCTTCCTGTTCCACCCAAATGGGAATAAGCACAAATCCCATAGCCTGTTAGAAAACTCCATCATTAAACTCAGAGACAGGAGGATAGGTGCTGCTAATTGTAGCCATGAGATGAGGCGCACTCACCTGTGCGATTATAAATGTCTGTGTGCAGTGCCCTCAGCTTCTGAAGAAAGGAGAAGCGTTTAGTCTGGGCAGACCCGAGACTGAGTCAATCCAGTCTGCTGTTTATTTGGCTCAGATGAAATACCATTCATCACTTTCCTTTTCTAATTCACCAAAGTACTTAATTACATGCTTAATTGGAAACTAATACAAGGATGTCTAACAAATTCTGTGAGAAGGATTTTTAGGTCATGGGATACGCTAACCTTCTGCTTTGAACTTCAACAACAGCTCCCTTTATTCTCTGTAATGCAGTATCTTAATATAATTGAAGAGTGTAAAGTCCACCAAATTTTAAATTGGAAATAAACCCTTGTCTCCTTTTTAATTTAATCTTTTCATTTAGAAGCTTGCCTTTATAAAAATCAACAATTGCTATTTTATTTATGTCCATGAAGTAAATTTTAATACTGGGCAGTAATTCCATTTGATAAATGACAGTTATGTGATATGCCTCAGAAATCCAGAATAAATTACACAGGTATGAGAATACAGGGCTCCCTTGTGCAGTTTTGTGGGCCATGCACATTCACAAAATCACAGAATGGCTGAGGTTAGAAGGGACCTCTAGAGATCATCTCATCCAGCCCTCTCCTCAAGCAGGGCCATGTAGAGCCAGTTGCCCAGGACCATGTCCAGGTGGCTTTTGAACATCTCCAAGGATGGAAACTCCACCACCTCACTGGGCAACCTGTGCCAGTTCTTGATCACCCTCAAAGTGAAAAGGGGTTTCCTGATGTTCAGAGGGGACCTCCTGTGTTTCAGTTTATGCCCGTTGCCTCTGGTCCTGTCACTGGGCACCACTGGAAAGAGCCTGGCTCCATCTTCCTTGCACCCACTCTTCAGGTGATTTGTATACATTGATGGGATTCCCCTGAGCCCTCTCTTCTCTAGGCTGAATATTCCCAGCTCTCTCAACCTTTCCTCATAGGAGAGATGCTCCATTCTGTTCATGATCTTTTTGGCCCTTTGCTTGACTGTCTCCAGTAGCTCTGTATCTTTCCTCTACTGGGGAGCCTAGCACTGGACCCAGCACTCCAGGTGTGGCCTCACCAGTGCTGATTAGAGGGGAAGGGTCACCTTCCTTGACCTACTGGCAATACTCCTCGTAATGCAGCCCTAGATGCCATTAGCCACCTTTGCTGCAAGGACACATTGCTGGCTCATGTTCAGCTTGGTGTCCTTCATGTCCCCAGGTCCTTTTTCACAAAAGTGCTTTCCAGCTGGACAACAGCCAGCATGTGCTGGTGCTTGGGGTTGTTCCTCCCCAGGTGCAGGACTTTACACTTCCTCTTGTTGAACTTCATGAGGTTCCTGTCAGCCCATTTCTCCAGCCTCTCCAGGTCCCACTGGATGACAGCATGACCCTCTGGTGGATCAGCCACTCCTCCCAGTTTTGTGTCATCTGCAAACTTGCTGAGGGTGCACTCTGCCCATCATCCAGATCATTAATGAAGGTGTTGAGCAGGACTGGACCAAATATTTGCCCCTGGGGTACACTGCTAGTTACTGGCCTCCAAGTAGATGTTGTGCCACTGATCACCACCCAATTACAAACTGAACCCTGAACATTAATTTACTGGCTGTTTACAAGGAGAAAAATTGGTGAACAAATTTTACCCCATTAATTAGAAGTCTGTGTTCTTCTCCTTGAGAAGTAGAAGTGCTCAGTGGCCTGCAGTGTTTTGAAAATTTAGGGTTTTTTTCTTTACCTTTGTAATGATGTCATTTTCCATCCTGTCTTAGGACAGATACTCAGCTGGAGGAAATTGAATTATCATTCATAAAAAAGAGAACTTCACTGACTGACACCGAAGGAGCCATTTTCCCTCCATGTTTCTCACTGTGACAGCAGAAATGCTGCACAGTTAAGCCTTGCTACCTTCAGTAGCTTACTTTTTCGGTTATTGCTCAGGGCCACAGCAGGAGAAAAGAGAATTTAGGAGGAAAATGCTGCCACATTAATGACATACAGATGTAAATGAGATACAGGTTTTCAGTTTCCAGTATTTGTTCATCGACTGTTTAATATAGTTGTCTTATTTTTCCCTGTGGATTACACTGTAATTGTCTTTGTCAGGCCCAAGCCCACAGTCTTCTCAGATGTAAAATTTTCACTGATTACTAATGTTGCATGTGGAAATGTTAGCATCAGGTGTATTGTCCCGTTTAATTCATGGGAAAGTTAGGCGGGGGGAAAGGATCGATCCTTGTTTATTGACAGACTATTTCTATTACTGCTAGTACCATAATCTGCATTCTGTCCTGAGAATAAGTATTTTTTGTTCAGCTCACTTAGATTTGTCTTTTTCTTGCAGGATAAAATCTTTTATGATCATGTTGTACAACCTGTCCTAAGGGAAGACAATGAAATAGGAGTTAGATCATTGTCAGAGAGTGAAGACAAGATCAAAGGATCATTTTCTTTAATGTCTCTGTTTGACAGCATCACATACAACAAGGTTAAGAAATATAAAATTCTTCCTGTTTCTTGTATATTCTAAACTAATGGTACAAACTAGGTTTGAGAGGACCTGTTGAATTGCAGTGTTTTGTCATTCAAAATTTGTTTCTGTTGCACACACAAATTTATTGGCTGGTGCAAATCTATTTGGCTATGAAAGAAATGGCAAAAACATTTTTAACCTCTGTGAAATATGAAGCATAGGAGTAGCCTGACTAAATTCTCCAGAATACAGTTCGAAAAAATATTGCAATAATAATTGCAATAATAGCTCATGTTTTCTCATAGCTTTTTTTTGTACTCCAGGGGGCTTCTATTACCTGGATGCTTTCTGTTTTCCTGACTGAGAAGTTGTTTATCAGAGCACTTACTGTAAGTTTGAAAAACTAACGCCTTCATCATGATTTATAAGCTTGAAAATGAAAATTGTACAAACTGCTGTTTGCTTTGCTGATGTTTTTCATGGAACCCCCATGAATTCTGATGCTTCTGTTTGTTTCCATACAGTTGTATCTGAAAGAATTTTCCTTCTCAAATGCTAACCAAGATGATCTCTGGACCCACATACAGATGGTACTCATTTTATCTTCAGTATTCTTGCTCTGGTGTTTGGCACTGTCCAAATTTAGGGCATATAGTTTTTGTAGGAGACTACACTGGAATTTGGCTATCCCTAGTGCAGTTTCTCTCTTGCATAAAATTTGCTTTGCTGGCTCTTTTGCCTAATGCCTTCACAAGTGTTTATTTGGCTGCTTTACTGCACCTGAGATCAGTGGAGCTAAGTATGAGGAGCAGAGAGATGATATGGGAAATCAGGGCCAGGTGGAGTTTCGGGTTTCCTGGAGATTGCCTAAGCCTACATGAAACTGCATAGCGTATTCTTCTGGAGCTTAAGTTTTGCCAGATCAGAATGTGTGATGCTCTGGGCTTGATGATCAAAGATGCTGATATGTCACAGATCCAGTGAAGTCTATACCCAGGGCAGTAGCTCAGCATTTCATGCTTTGCTGGTTTTGGCAGAAATCTAAATAAGAAAACAGGTGCTAATAATAGGTTTATTTTTTAAAATTCCACTTTCCTGTTCCTGTAAAGAAGGCTTCTGTTGTGTTGCAGACTCAGTCTTAGGTTAAGAACGAGAGCGCCACAGTTTCAGATATGCAAGGCTGTCACATCTTTTAAGCCAACAGATACTGTACCAATTCACACTAGTTGAGACTCTAGCTTAGTATCTTTTTCAATTTGTCTTTACTATTCAGTTTGTTCATTAGGTAGTCACATAAAAATCTTTCAGTTCCGGCAGCTTTATTTGAATGAAATTAACAAATCAAGTCTGTCACAGCCATACAGGGGTGTAAGTATATTAATAGTGAAAAGAGAAAGGTTAGCAGTCAGGTTATAAGAATGAGAAATGTCATCTCAGTATTTCATAATTCCTAAAAAAGCTTATGCTGTCTTTACTATAATGTCAGTAATGTCCTTTGGACTTTGGTACATTGATTTTTTGCATGAATCAAAGACCAGCAATCTGCAGTTATATTTTCTCTAATATGTTAGAACAACCTCTAGAGTGTTGTTGAAGCCATATCGGTAAGTACCTGTTTATCATAAATATTTCTAATTCCTGTTTCTCTTGCAGGTCATAGATGCACAGGATGAAGTTCAGTTGCCAGCATCTGTAAAACAAATAATGGATTCCTGGACATGCCAAAATGGGTTTCCAGTTTTAACATTAAATCTAACCACTGGCACAATCAGTCAGGAACAATTTCTTAATAAAAAGAATGAAAACACTACTGACTCTTACAAGTATGTTTAGCTTGTGTTTTTATTGTATGTCTTTACCGTATTTTTAGCAGGAAACTCTTCAGTTAGGACATAAATGTGGCCATCTGATTTTTTAACTTCATATTTTTTCTTGTCATAAGCTGTCAAGTAAAATCTGTTTGGGACTGGAATTTACAACAGTTCTCCAAGTGACTTGTTTTGCTAAAAGGTTGCTTTCCTCTGGAAAAGCAAGCTGACTTTTCCAGCTACATAATGGCTTTGTAAGGACAGACACAGGCCATGAACAGGTTGCATGGTAGGAGTTTTGCCTGGCATTTTCTTCTTTCCTCATCCCTCAGTTGTAGGGACTGGGGACCTGGATGAACCATGCTGTAGCTTCTTTCCAGTGCGCATATTCTCTGTGTCTTCTGTGTGGCAAGGATAAAGGGGTTGCATTTAAGTACTTGTATAAATGACCCCTTTCTCAGAAAGTGCCAAGCACCTGACATGCAACTCTAAAGTTGCTGTCAGTGAGCGCTGCTGAGTGCCTGGTTCTTTTGCAAGCTGTGCTGCTTATTTAGATGCCTAAAAAGGGTGATAGAAGGACCTGCCTTTGGTCACCCACTTCGGGAACTCATGGCTGGAGTTTGAACTTTCATGAAATTCAGCAGTTGTCATGAGTGTTGGGATGCAGAGAGACAGGGCCTATGAGATGAGTTCTCATGCGGAGAAGAAGTATAAAGGAGCAAAACCCAAAGCAGTTTTTCCCTGGCTGCTATTGCTGGTCATACAAACAGACAAAAGAAATTTTGACGAGAACCACAAAAGTTTCCTTTGCTTCAAAGCTCCAGGAATTGCAGAGCATTAGTCCATTCAGCATTTTTGGTAACCTCAGATAAGGAGTTCCAAATTACAAATGTTAAGTCTTTTACTGTAGTTAGCAAGAGGCAGTACCATGAGAATGTAAGAAAATCCAGGACATGTATTACAGAATTTTTCAAGGTTTTGAAGCTTTCATGTGTTTTTGCCAGGAATTTTACATTCCCTCAGAAAGGAAATTACAGTTGTCAGAATTACAGTTGTATTGCTTGCCTGGGGCCTTTTTTAGTAGATATCCTTCTGAAAAGGAGCTTTATGTTCTCCAGAAACAGGGTGAAGTGCAATAAGCAAGGAGGATAAAATTATTGCCTGAAGAAGGAAAGCCAGAGCACAGATACAGTGGTATTAAAATACCAAGCACTGAACAATATTCTAGATATGAGTGCCTATTTAAAGCCATGATAAAACTCCGTTATCTTTGATGAACCTAAGTGCTGATCCAGCATAAGTACCACCATCTGATGAGGTTTTGTGTATCAGAGAGGAGAGAAGGTAGATGGAGATTTTTGTAAGAAGCAGCTCATCTGCAATCTAGTTTAGCATCAGCTGAGAGGTTTTTTTTAAGCATAAGAGTTAATCATATTATCTCTTTTTTTTGTTAAGTAACACATGGATTATTCCTATTTCTTGGATGAGAAATGGATCATCACAACCCTTAATGTGGCTAGATAAAAGCAGCAGTAAGTAATGTATTTGTTTTGCTTGCTTTGCTAAAACAAAGCTGATAAAAACACCTAACTCTTCTATAAACAGAGGGTATATTTGAAGTAAACAGGGAGATAAAACTCTATTACAGAAATGTCTGTTTAGCTGTTGTGCTAATTTTGTGTTACAATAGCAATAGATTTTCGAATAGGTTAATATCTTTTTTCTATGTTGCATCAAACTTGGTGTATGTTTTTAATAACATGGGAGAAAGCATATTATAAGTAGTGATTTCCACAATAATTTAGATTTTGTCATTTTGTACGCAAATCCAAACTCTTCGCTGCTCAGTCTTCTGTATTATTCTTACCCCAGCAGATCCCATTGATGTCAACGGCAGCTTTTGAGAATAGGCAGGATCTCAGCTGAGATATATCAGAAAGTGATCAGCTCAAATAGTAAACACAAAACTGAAAAAATTAAAAGCAGCTGTGTGAAGTGACCCAACATTGTCACACATGATTATCTGTAAAAACAGAAAACGAATATTTTCAACACTGTTTAATTTAATCTGTCTATGGAAATTAAATGCAAAAATACTGTTATCTGAAGAGTAGGATTTTTAGAAGTTTTAAAAGCTTATAATAGAAAAGTGACTTTATGGGCATCTCCACTCAAGTAAAAAATTCAGTTCTTTCTTATTTCAGTGCTTTCCAATAAACAGCTATATTTTTTTGAGAAAGAAGAATTGTAATAATTAAAATGGGGTAATCATTTTTGTTTGGCAAGTCAGCCCTGAACTCCAGCATGTTTTGAGTCAGGTACAAGGAGATGCAGAGACTTGATGTGTTTGTGGAATGCTTAAGAGCAAAATACGCTGTGTCCATATTGCAGCTCTGCACCCTCTGTTTGCAGTGGTTAAAAGCTACTTTCCCTCTTTTTCAGGCAATAAGGTAGCTTGAGTGATCATTTCACAGTATATGGATGAGTAAATAAGCAAACAGTGGATATTTATTGCTCAGAATGCTTTAAAGTTAAACCAGTGATTGCTAAGGTGAAAAATTAGAAAATTTGCAGAAAAGAATTGTCAGGCAGCACTTGCTTGGAAGGACTAGAGTCATGTGCTAAGCTTGTATTATTGAAGTGATACCAATTCTGTTTCCTCACCTATCCTGTGACTTAAGAGCTACAGAAGTTACGGAAAAAACCCATCATGTTGCATCTGCCTGAAGGGACTAGGTAAAGTAGAAATTCAGTCTTTAAAACACATTCCACTTGTGTTTGAAAGCCGCGAGTCAAACTTACTAGACATTATTCAGTCAAGGAACTTGCATTCACATTTTAAGATTAAAAAAAAATAATTTTCCTTTTGACTTTGATGCATAAATAAACCAAATGGTTTCTTACAAAAGTAGAAATTTTAAGGGTAATTTTAAATTCAGTTACTGTTTTGTGCCTGTGAGAAATGGTTTCTGGTGGAGAACTGTTATATTGTCATTCAGAGGTATTCATCAGAATGGTTTTGGTAAATGAAAATGAGGGATTTGGTACAAAGTACAGTTTTAACTTGAATTTTGGAATAGTTGCTGTAGTGGCATAACAATACATAAAGCGGAAACGATCTCAAAAGTGATTTCGCATATGTGTATTTTTGCTGCAGATTGCTCTGCAGGAGCTAATTTATCTTCTAAACAGGTTAAATTAAACTCCAAGCTGGGCTGCTACCAGCAGCCAGGCATGTTCATTCAGCGCTGCACTGTGCGGTGTTAAAAGGCTGTCCTGTTGGCTTAGGGCTTCTCAGGCAATGTCTACATACGTAGCTTCTGCCCATAGAATTGTGTTGGTCACTGTCCCCGAGTGAGATGTCTGCACAGCAAAAAAAGACACACTAGGAGGTGCTGTTGCGGTAGAACATGTTTCACTCTGCCTGGGGAGAGGAGGAGCATAGTTCTGCTATTTTAGCTGGATCTGAAAGTGCTCTCGATGATTAGCAGAGCATTGAACCAATATGCCATTACAGGGGAAGTACTGCTAGTGCCGTATTCTAGGCACCCACACTGTTTTTAAATGGATAAGCCAGTATCTGTCGTGTGCTGCTTTTCCCATCCCATTTAACTTGTGAAGATGACAGAGGATGAGTCCTGTAGTACTTGCTCTGTCAAAACACATTGAAGTCTCAGTCTTCTGCTCAGAGTAAAGCAGTGCTGGGTCTAGACTACTCATCAATATTGATTTATTGTCTTAAGAGAGTTTGCCTTCTTAACTCAGGATGATTGTAGCCAGTTAAAGCAGCCTTTGAATCCTCTTCTGATGAAGCAGCTTAGAGCCTTCAAGGCTGCAGTGGCTCCTCCAGATGTACTATAGGCTATCAGGAGCAACTAATCAGACAAGCACACATAAAGTAGCTAGTAGTTAGATGAAATGGGACTGCAGAAGGAGGCCTTTAGTGAGTGATGTAACTCAAAAAGACTACAGGAGTATTTTATTTAAAATAAAATTCTTCTATTGTCTCTAGCATAGACTTAGCTGTTTTGCTTTCCTTGATCTCCATTTCTGTGAATACTGGTAAGTGGTCAGTTCTCCCATAAGCTGTTGAGCGTTGTGTTTTGGAGCAGCACTTAGGAGCAGCAGACGTGCTGGAGGTGCATGCCCTGCAGCAGGCATGTGAGGGTGTTGCTCTTCATCCAGACTGTTTGTTGTTGGGTTACCTTTCTGAACTCTCCCAGCTGCCTATGAGCTAATGGGTAGGAGCAAACTGGGTCTTCAGCCTCCTCTTTGACATCTCAAGGTGCTCAGAACCTGGGGGGTCAGTTGCTTGTTGAAGTTCTGCTGCTGCGCAGAGCAGAGATCACAAATGCACTGAGCTTTTGTGGGATTCTTTTTGAGTCCAACCTCAAACTTGTGTGTCAGATCTCAGAGAAGCACCAAGTCCAGTGTTTATAAATGCAAGAGAATTTAGCAGTGCGCAGAAAATAAAATGATACATTTTAATGTCACTTTACAGAAGTGTTTCCTGAAATGCAAGTATTGGAGTCAGAATATGACTGGATCCTGCTAAATGTAAATTTAACTGGATACTACAGAGTGAACTATGACCAATTAAACTTAAAGAGATTAGCACGCTTGCTTGAAAATGATCCAAAGGTAAGATTGTATTTGTTTTCTCAAGCTTATAAACAGATTATTCCCATGTATTCTTTCTTGCAGTACTTGCCAGTAATCACATCGATGAAAACTTGGAATAACGAGAAACTCAGGTATCACATAAGAAAAAATGATTCACCATTGCACCACTAAAGTCACTAGCAGCTTTCCATAGTGGAAGAGAAACAGGCCCAAATAGTTTCACATAAGCATGAAAAATAACTTTACATGAGATGGCATTCTGTCTTCAAAGTTGTCTTAACAGCTTGTGGTTCTTCCAATCTCTTAAATTTGGCTCAAAGAGTTACTGGTATGGATGTGTGACTGAGCTTTATCTGCTGTTAGGTAGCCATGGAGAAGGAAAGCTGGGAGAAAGCTTTTTACTTCCAGATTTCCTCAAACCACAATATTTCTGCCAGTGACATTTCAAAAAAAGTTATCTGATGGGTTTTTTGGTTGGTTTGGTTTGTTTGGGTTTTTTTTGTGGAGATTTTTCTTAGAAGTTCCAATTAGTTCTACTCGGGGTCTTTCAGTTCTCTATAATCACTATAACTCAGAGCAGATTAAATCCCACTTCTGACTTGCCACAGCTTGGGCTGAAGGTGAAGGCAGTACAGAACACCCTATACATGTAGCTGTATATGGGGTTGCATAGTACTTAATGTCGCCTAACTCTAGAGTGAGCCAGAGGCTCCAGTAGTAATGTCAGCTCATTGGTTTTGGTAACAATGGTGAGAAAGTTAAATCTTTCAGCATCATACTAATCAGTGCAGTCAGATGACTTCTCCAGAAGGTCTAGACGTGAGGCCAGTCAGCGCGTGTGGTGTAGTTAAATCTTTCTACAGCACACTGGCTTCCTTTCTTCTAGGCTTTTTTCTTTCACAGCAAATCTATGTCAGCAGGAAATTAGGTGTGTGCTGACTTGAGGCCGTTTTTTGGCACTGGTCGCTGGGAAGGTTCGCTCAAGCAGCAGCCGAGCTGAAGGGTCATGGAAACAGGGAGGAGACAAGGAAGGACCAGCAGTCCTTGTGAACGCATGAGCTGTAGGCAGGGGTTCGCCCATGGCTCTGCATTGGTCCTTTAAATCATGATAGTGCCTGACACTCTGCTGTATGTATTCTGAACTGAAGCCTCAAAAGGAAAAAATGTACCAAAATGATATAACTAGGGTATTCTTAGGAAATGTAGCACTTCCATGTTTTAATTTTCATTACAGCATGCAAATAAGAGGAGTCTTTAAACTCCATGCTTAATGTACTGTAGCTCTGTATTTATATATCAAAATACATTATGTAGATATATATTTTTATATTTTTATATATAAACATTCCTAAAAGCACATGCATAATTTTAGCTTAAAATGCAGGATCCATTTTATGATGTTTTGTAGAAGATTTTGGCTTAGAAAAAGTGTTAGAGACTTGTCTTTTCCTTCTGAAACATAGTAAAGCTTTTTTAAACTCTTAATGACATGTTTAGATCTATTAATGCCATATAAATGCTTTCTGCAGGCTATTCCCGCTGTCAGCAGGTTCCAGCTGATAGATGATGTTTTTGCATTAACACAGTAAGTATGTTTTGAATATGTCATAGAAAATGATTAAACTACATGATTGCATTCAACATTGCTACTTCTGCTTTGTTCATTCCTACCCATATGTGCCTTGTAAGAACAACAGCTGTTTTGACAAAATGGTGGGGCAGTTAAGTATTTAATCCATTCTTCTGTCCGTGCTGAGAGATTTCTTTCAAAATTTCTTTTAACTTTTATTCCAACTCTAAGTAGATACTTTAAATAATGTCACTGTCATGAGCTTTTTAGGGACTAACCTGTATTTGTTGTAACAGAAAAAAGATTTTGAATGAACATTCTGAATTTTCCTTGATTTATTCTGGACTATCTCAGCTATGCTGCCCGGCATCACTCTTAATACCTCTTTGACTTCACTTGCTAATGGATGACTCAGTTGTTCATGTTGATGGTACTAGAGAGGTCAGCAGTACTGTAGGGAGTTGAAGAAGCAATAAATATGTTTGTGTCTCAAACGTACCAGAGATCCCAAAAGCATCAGACACCTATCATGTGGGAGCTCAGGGAGGAGGTGGCCAAAGCATACTGCCCCCCCCTCAGAGCATGTGGAGGTAGCTCTGAGAGGAGGAAGTAAAAATTCCCATTCCTCCTCTCATACAAATCTCCTCTCGCATGAGAGCTCAAAACTAGTATTTAATAAGGAATGTAACTGTGAAGTATAGAACTGTGCTCCTATGTAAATACACTAGAAATGTTTCTGTTCTGGAGGAGAGGGGCTTGAATTGGAATTTTATTGGGAAAAAATTAATTCCACACTGAGGCACAGAAATGCCATGCTGAAGTTGTTAATTCTACAAATAGTGTGCATGTGAATTAAATTGTTTGATTTTTACAAAAATGTATATGCCACAAAAGAACTTGCAATGAAAATATGTTGTTTAGCAATAAAAATAAAAATGTATTGTAACTCAAAACAGTGCTCTTTTCCTTCATTTGTTCTAGTGAGACTTGACGCATGCTGTAAATGTGCCTATACTGTATCCTGCAGACATAAGCAGAATACAGTCTGTATACTGCTGTGATTGTCCTATTACTTTGATAGTGGCATTGTGCTCCATAATGTATGTTTTGAGAGTTCAGCTCTTAAAAGCACCGGGTCTTTATATTTATTTTATTTTTCCAATGACTTTTCTAGGTCACTCCTCATGAAGTAGCCTGACATTTTATTGTCGGTTTTATAAATAAAAAGATATTCATCGTAGGTAATCAATGTGAATACGTATGCTCAAGTATGAGGTTTTTTATTTTCAAATAGGTTTGGTTACATTCAGATTGAAACAGCACTTGAATTAACGAAGTACCTTGCCAGAGAAGATGAACTTTTCATATGGAATGTGGTATTGTTAAACCTAGTACCCGAGAATTTGGAAGGTACTCTGAAGAACTACGAAGTATATCCACTTCTAAAGGTATCACCTTTTTTGTTACTTAGCAAAGATACTAGACCATTCAAATAAATCAGACTAAAATGAATGGTTTTTAAATTCTCAAGAACGTAGTGATGACTGTGACAGGTCATAGTTCTTGTCATTCCCTTTGCATGGTTTTGTCAACTTTTTTTTTAAATAGGAGGAGGTACTTATTTGTACATATTAGTCAATGATAAAATCATTGAATCTTGAGCAATTCTTATTGTAAAACAGAAAGATATTCAGATTCTTTATATTAAGCTTGATCCCAGGTTTTTGTAAAAATAAGAACCTGGAAAAATACAGCTATCAATCAGTAGTAAATAGTAGTAAGTAACAGGAGTAACACTGCTATGTATAACAGGCATATAGTATGTATGTGCTCTGTGGTTTGTACTGCCTTCTAGTTCATCTTCTTGGAGAAGAATAAGGAATTGGGCTTCAATACTAAATGAGATGATTCTCTCCCGTATTTGAGCTACCTGAGATGATACTGTCTTATTTATTTCCTTGACTTCTATTTGAAGAAGATTTCACTTTTGTTTAAAGTATAACCCTACAGTAGTAGTTCTCTTAAGTTCTAAAAGTAAAGGTATCTTTAAAATATGGGAGAAGAACAAAGTATTTTCTATTGAGAAGTTCTTTTTCTGTCTTTTTCTCTGAGAATGAGTGTTGGTTTTTTTTTTCATAATGAGTTCAAAGGTCCTAGTGATGTGAAATGGTAACTTCCCAGTTTGAATGGATGTACAGCTGTATTGAATTTTAAACCCAGTTTATATACTTTATTTTAATGTGCTGTGTTGTCAAGAAATTAATAGTGGTAAATATTTAGGAAAAATCTGAGTAAGTAAAGAAAAACGCAGTAAAATAAAAACTTGCATCTAAATTAAAGTAATTTTTCTTTCCCTTTTTTTAAAAGAAATACCTTTTAAAGAGAATGTTGCCAATATACCATTATTATGCAGGTTTAATTCGTCAAAATGTTGATGCTTTGGAAGATGACTATTTTGCTCAGTAAGTACTCTGCCTTTCTCAAAAGTTTGTTCTGTTGTGACTGGATCTGATACACTGCAGTTTGCCTCTAAATTTAAATACAAGATACAGGAAAAATGCTCTACTTAATTTGAATGTAACTGAATTGTTATTTTTACTGTCCTATAAGCATGTGTTACTTATGATGACACCTTCAAGGAAACTGCAGTATCAGGATAGTTTGGGATATTCTCAGTCTATTTAGTGAGCATAAAAGATGGTAGTTTAATGATCTGAGTGGTAGCTTTTGTTTATTGGAGAACAGGCTCAACAGGCTGCTGCTACTTGGGGAAAAACTGACAACAGTGAACTTCAGATGTGATTTATGGATCAATTGCTAGAACTTTAAAATAAAGGCCACTGCAGCCACAGTCTTGAATGTCAGAGTGATTTGGACTAGATGCAACTAGTCTCTTAAAACTAACAAGAGGGATATAAACCGCACAAAAAACTAAGAAAAATTGTACTACATTGGTAGCCTCACTAATGCCCATGAATATTGATGTCAGGAACCCATTATTGGTAGATTTTGGGGTTTTTTTTCAAATTAAACTTCAACCGTTTCTAATAGAGGTTCTCCTGGGTTAACAGCATCATGTGCTGAAACTGTGCTGGTCAAGCACAGTTCAAGTACTCCAAATGTGGAATACATATCTTTTATTCTTGCTATTTTGACTTCCCTTCAAGAGTGTATTTGGAAAAACTTCTTGCAACAGCATGCTGGCTGGGCCTCCAAGACTGTTTGAACCTGTCATCTGAACTGTATGCTAAGTGGATGGACAACCCTGAGTACAAGTAAGAATGCTAATATGCTCTTAGAGGTGTGCACGCATAACTGAGGTGTAAAGTTAAAGGGCTCTTACATGGGGGAGGCAGAATGAGAAATGCTCCTGTACACTGTTCTTCTTTCTTGACAGAATGACAGAGTTTAAGCCTAATTGTGTCCCCCCAACCCCCTGCTCTTCCCCAAATCCCAGCTTTACTGTAATTTCATAATTACTGCTTTTTGCATAGACTTTACAGGCTGGCAGATGCAGATTTTTGCCATGAAGACCAAAGTCTATTTAGCCACACAACACGTGAACCTCAGATTAGGGCTAATATCCCATATTGTCCAGTCCCTTTGCTCCAGTACAGCCTTAGGGTTATCGTGTATACCAACTCAGTTTCTAAGCTTCTCTTAGCAATACTGAGTGAAATGATGTTTGTATGAAACAGGCATCTGCCCATGGTGAGCCCATCAAATTGCCTTGCATGTTCTGTATTCACGTAAAGAGGTGTAGGGAACAGCTATCAGTTCTTATGCTGATACGGGACCCTAGTGGTCAGGTTTCTGGTCTGTGAGGATGGAGTCTGGGCTCTACCAGGATCAGACTTTCTGTATTCGAGTATTGCATTGTTAAATAAAATCTGCGATGTGTTGAAATTCTTATTCTCTTTTCCTCCCTGTTTCTTTTGATGGTTTTCTATGCAATAGTCAAATAGTATTGGCAGCGGTGAGTGAATATTTAAACTTTATTATTCTTTTTATTTGTTGTGGTTGTAATAAATATTTTGTTGTTACTTGTATCTCTCTTGATATATGTAGTTGGCTAAGTAAACTGAACTTGTAGCTTTATGTTTGTGGTTTTTTAAATAGCTTCATAGTGATCATGCTCATAAAAACCAAATTGTGCTTTGCCATTAAACTGAAAAGTTTAAATAGCCTAAATACATCCTATTATGTTCCAGAGAGAATGTTCTTACTATCCAACACTAAAAGCAACAATGCTATGCTGTTTTCAAAATAGTCATCTATCTTCCCCTCTTAATGATTGAAATATTTTTTTTCCTGGTGGAATACTACATACCTTATCTGAGTTGAAGAGCTGAAAAGTCTGTGAAATGTATTAGCTGATCTGGTTTTGAATTAGATGGAGAATATTAATTTCACTGTCCTTCCTGGCACTGAGATGAGTTCAAAGGGAATCCACAGCCTCACACTTCACATGGCTGTAAGTGTGGGGAAAAAAATTGCAACTATGAATTCTATTAAGTGAAAAAAATGACCATGTTTTAAGGAAAAAAAAACACAGGACAAAGAACAGTTATTAGGTTTCAAATGATAGATCACAGTTCCTGTTCAGTTAAAGAGGAGGTTTTTCATATGCTGGATAGAAAAGGAAAAGAGCGCAATAAACTTTTGAGTCATATTTCACAGACAGATCCCTTTATGTCTCCATTCTGAGAGCAAAATTCATAACAGCACACTATCGCTGTTCTGCCACAGGTGGAACCGAGTAGGATTCTCACATCTGTGGAAGGGATTAATACTTTTGCCTTTCAAATAAGGTGATCAACTTTCAGCTGAACATTTCCAAACAGTTCCTGGCAGAATTTAACTGGACTTGATACAGTGCATTTTTATCTGTTCCATGGAGATAACAAGCCAAGAGCTGTGATTCCCAGCCAGTTTCTCAGTTTTACTCTTTTTTGCTTCTAGGAGTGAAGTGGAGCTAGTTAAATTAATGTATTCTCTGTGGTGCTGTTACTGGCTTGTCTTCTTTCGAAAGAAGGAAATTAGTCTAGAGGGAGGGACAGTGTTGCTGTACATTTTAGTTATTTAGTAAAGGTAACCATATACTGCTGTTGCCCTCAAAAGTTAAAAAATCACTATGTCACTTCTGCATTGGTTCCAGGAAAGTGATGTAAAATAATCTATCCTTCTTCCCAGCAGCTTTTTGCATCTTCCCCAAGATCCAGAAATGAGATTATCCTGGCAGGCCAGTAATATCAAACCACACAAACACTCCCAGAAAAAATATCAAGATTAATAAGCCCCACCCCTTATCTAATATAACCTCAAGCTCCGAAGTCCCTCTGGACCATAGTGGACTTCCTCTGTGAACTATATAACATAAACCACTTCAGGGCCACTATAGATGTCCCATAGTAAACTGCAGCCAAATGATACACAGAGCCTGGCTATTTGCTCTTCACCCACAACAACTTCACGCTCAGTAAACAACATTTTCTTGAAACTATTGGAACAGCTGCAGTAGCAAAATAAATAGCTGTATTTTAGCCAAAGCAGCTTTACCCTGTTATCACCCTACCATGGCCTCTTTCTGCAATGTTATGAAATGATTATTAAACAAATTAGTAGACCCTGTAACTCAAATTAGATCTGTCATAAAAGGATTCCTTGCAGGACTATTCTTTATTCAGTCTCAGTAAGCATCATTCTTTGTGGCAAATCCCCTATGTTCCAGCGCATAACCACATAAATGAATCCAAATTATTTTTTGCAGTAAACATAAAACATGCCCACACTTCCTGTTATTATGCCAGTGAAATTCCCCACCCACAACAGGACTATTAAAATCCCTGTATCTTGCTTCTTAACAAGCGGTGTCTGCCATGCAGAACACTCAACTCTCTCCGCCACTCCCGCTAGTCCTTATTTTCCAAAGCTTATGAATTACTTGTCTCTACCTTTTGCTTTGAAGATTGCTGTCATATAGCCTTTCTTCTGACTGTCTCTCTTTCTGCTGGTATCATTCCCGTTTTCTCTAGGATGGTCTACTGAAACTCTGAGGAATTTTTCTCAATTTATATTTAAATTTCAATTTTCTGCTTCTGGTTTTGGGCCTGAAGAACAGCTTTTGTGACCAGAAACTTTCCTGGTTTTTTTCAGTCTATCTCCTGATGTAATGGAAGATAGTGTTTACACTTCTGCTTACAATCTTGGTCTTGTGTAATGCTAAGCAGATTAATAGTATGCCATTGGGAAGTTCAGTGTTTCATTTGCAGCAAGGGGACCCAGTCTGCTACAGAGAATTAGTCCAAAATGCCATTCATTTAAACTGTTTTCAGATAGACTGCATGCTAGAATACATTGCTATCATTGGAAGGGGTTGAGCATGTCTTAATATCAGGGACACATCATTGCCACAGGAGACATTTTCTGTTTAGCCCTTGCACGTGAAGTAGAGTATTACACTGATAATGTTGGCATTTAGTTTCCGTTATGAAATTCATCGCCATGTTGAGGATTGTCCCCTGGGGTGGGAGTAATAGGAGGCTGTGTGTTGCATGGAGAAATGTCCCTTCTGTTTCTATTTGTGCTGCACGTGGCTCTTCCTACCGCGTGCATTCAGTAAAGCAACTTTGAAGAGACTTGTCTGGGATGATGCTTATATGCAGCTGTTATCCTCTTCAATGGTGTGATCCGTGTCCTAGGCTGTGATGTGAAAAAGTGACATTGACACTGTATGTACACAAAATAGCTTGACCCAATGGTTTTAAAAAAAGTTTTTGGTTTGCCTTTAAACTGCATGCTTTTTAAGTGTTTAAATCATGAATAAAACATGAAATTTCCTAGCTTTATTTAGTTTGCTATTTTGTATTTCCTTTCTTGTGCATCTTTTAACTGTAAATACACATTTGTTTTCAGTTATGCGTTAACTGCTGGATTTGGCTTTACAACAATACAGTACCTTTTAATCATATTTTGCTTTGCAGAATTCCCTTTTTAATTAGAAGAACGGTCTGCTGCTATGGTGTTGCAGTGGGAAGTGATAAAGAATGGAATTTTGCATGGGAGATGTATAACCATACGGACTCCACAAAGGAAGATAAAGACATCCTGCTTTCTGCCATGAGCTGTGCCAAAGAGTCATGGTTACTTTACAGGTGACCTTGATCAAAGTATATCTTTCTGTATATAGAAGTAAATCATAAGAACACAAATTCTGCACTGTGCAAACCTGATAGAGGTTAGCCTGCCCCAGAAGCATGTGTCTTACAGACCATTGGAAGAATCTTCAGAGTTTTCTTACAGAGAAAGTATGATAAAAGGAATCATATAAAAAATGATATGATCCTCTTACAGAGAAAGTATGATAAAAAGGATCATATCACAAATGATCCTTGTGCTGGTATAACATCCCAGATGCTGGTAATCACTGAGAAATGGATTTCCTCAGCCGGTAATTAGTGTGTCATGTCTAACACCGGGCCTGTCTTCTGTTAGTATATCTAGTGACCTTTTTGAACTAAAATCAGGCTTTATAGCAGACTATGGCAACACATCCCATAATACAATTGCATATTGCATGAAAATGTGCTTCCTTGTGGTTTGTTTTAAACCTATTTTGTGTTGTTTTTTAACTTGGAACCCATTGGCTGCCCCTACTCTCTGCACTGTAAGAAACAGTAATTACCATAATTTGTGTTGACATTTTCCCCTGCCATTTATGATTTTATATAATTTGCCCATACTCCTTCTCCCCTTCCTATTTTGTTTCCCGACTAAAGTGTCATAGTCTATTTAGCCTCTGTGTGGAAGCCAAATCACCCAGGTTAAGGGCAAAAATGAAAATAGGCTTACTAGCAAGCTGTTCACCATTTGAAGTGCAGACTCACACTGAAAAGTGATTTTTGTAAATTTTCAGCTTCATAGAATCATAGAATATCCTGAGTTGGAAGGGATCCACGAAGATCATAGAGTCTAACTCCTGACTCCATGTGGGGCAACCTAAAAGTTAAGCCATATATCTGAGAGTGTTGTCCAAATGCTTTCTGAACACAATTTAGAATATAGTATTTATATTGTTCACTCTCATCCATATAAAATCTTTTCACTTTATCAGTAAAAAGATCTTGAAGATGAATTCTCTAATCTGTCATGTCCACATTACTTAATGGATTTGGCAAAGGACGGAAATTTGCCAGCGATGGCCTAAAGAATGGTCATCCAAGAATTTGCATAAGCTCAATGGGTCTAAAGCTCTGAAAGTAGCAGAGATGTTTCTCCTGCCAGCCACCTGCTCTTGTGATAGCAGTCATTTGAGAAGACAGAATAAATATGCCTGAGAAGAAGGCAAGATGGGTTGTGGAGAGATGTTCAAACAACTATGCTGATTTTATCATCTAACCTATGATCCTTTATTGCCTTTGTCATTGGCACAGGCTAGCACTGGTCCCTGACAAGCTCAGGGATGACCGCCTTCCTCACTGTGCCTTAGTAGTTGAGAAGCCAATCTGTTTTTCTAAATGCCACCATGAAAGTCTTTTGGGGTGAGGAAGATTAAGCTGGGCTTTTCCCGGTCCTCAGTATATTTTGTTCCATTCTATTAAGCATGGTGGTGGCATGCAAATGGGAGAAACCCAGCTCATCTACGCTACCCATAAAGCAGCTGCCTGCAAGAGCCTATGAGAAGATAACTCTTTAAGAGTGCTCCATGAAAGCAGGAGCATGCAAGGTGATACATTGAGGCAACAAAGACAATAATTACTTGCTTTTTCAAGCTATTTAGACTCTCACTGCCACTGACATCATTGGCAGGTAGTTCCTTAAATGCTTCTGAAATCATGCCTTAGCCCCTATGAAAGCATCCAAGACCCCTTGTTATGGGGTCTTGTTATAGGAGGCCCTATAAACAGGTCCCATGTGCATAACAGAGTGTCTTGCTGCTGGCTCACTCTCTAAGCTCTGTGTCACGGCAGATTGAGTCTCCAGAAACTGAGAAGCAGTTTGCCCTTGCACAGGATTGTCTGGTAGGAGTGGTTGTCTTTCTGTAACACAGACAAGAGAAGCACGTATATCGACCTGATGTGCTATGCCCTCATTTTACTGAGAAATGGAGAGTCAGTGTGCAAGAACAGGGGATTTCACAAACAGGACAAAAAACAAGCTGAACGCACAGCTCAGAGTGACACCAACTTTGGTATAACCTTCCACATTCTGGTATTTGTTGAGACAAGAATTTTCCTGAGCTGGATGATATTTCCAGATCATCACTGTTAAACAGCAAGTGATAGGTACAATTATTACCTTCTTTTCTAACAGATACTTGCAATATGGACTCAGCGATACATTATTTTCTTCCAATTGTACTTCAATTATCATCTTATATGTGGTGACTAAGGATATTGGGCACCGTATAGCCTGGGAATTTGTTACAGAAAATTGGCCACTTTTAAGTGAAAGGTATGGTAAGCAACCAGCTTTGCATTCCCTTTATTTCTGTGGCTCTTTGGGTGCTTCCTCCATCTTTATGTTTGAGCTGTAAAATCCAGGTGCAGATTTTCCTTCCAGAGATGGCTTTTTTGTAATGATCGATTAACTTCCTTAAGTACGCAGAGCAGAGGTTTCAGAGGATTCCATTCAGATCCAGGCTTAATGTCAAAGAAGACCTCAAGCTGGACACAGAATGATTTAAAAATTAGTCTGTTCGTGACTGTTTTGGTGCTTTTAAGTGTTAAATTTCCCGGAAAATCTGACTCTAGAAATGGGTTTATCCACTAGCACTTCACAAGCGTGGGTGTAAAATGCTGGAATAAGATTGTAACTTCTTTTCCAAAGACAGCATGGAGAGATGGGGGATTGGAGCATACAGGTTTACAAGTGCTGCAAGGACCAGCTACAGTTTTATTCCCTGACTTAAGTCCTAACCCATCTCCAGCTTACCTGCACTGATGCAGGTAAACTGCAGGTGAGCTTGAGCCACCTGTCTTGAGCAAAGCAAATATTTTGATGTCTGTTCAAAGACTCCCTCTCTCCTTGGCAATGGTGAAAAGCAGCAGGGCTGTCACAGAGTACATTCCTGCTGCCTTTGGTGGCAGAGAAGTCCATCGGGAGCCATTAGTGGCAGCATAACCAAGACCAGCCCTCTGGGAGCATTCAAACGTGTATCTTTATTACTAATGCTAGGTAAGTTGTTGCACATTTGTGTCACACTAGCTTGTTCTCTTACTAAGCTTTTCTGTGTTCTGTACTGATGAGAAATTTGCTGGGAAACCGACCCGTTGTTTTCAAACTAAAAAAATAGCGTGGGTGTTAATTTATATGCCATCCTCAAGATACCAACAGAAACGTCACGTTGTCAGAATCATTATTAGTTAGCCTTTCTAGGTCAGTTTAACTGTATGGGCTAACAAAGATTATCTGTTTTAAGCAAAGAATTCATGTTACCAAACTAGAAATACCAGATCTTAGCGGTAATTGAAAATGAAGGGTAATTAGTGTGCTTCATCCTGCTCAAATGTCTAAATTGAATGTTAATGATATTTCTTTAAAAGAGGAAAAAGAGTACACAATTGCAAACTTCAGCTTAGTTGGTATTTCCAACATGGTAAATAATTACTAAATAGTGGGAGTATTTTCAAATGAGATGAAATTTAGTATATTTGCTAACGTGCTGTTTGAAGGACCTTTATCTCAATGTTACAGGTATGGGAAGGAATTGTTACATGATGTATTAAAAGTCATGGGAAGATTTGTCAATACAGATGTACAGATCCAAGAGGTAAATCAGAGAAGCAGTTAGTTTAATTTTATTGCCATTTGTAAACACAAGCTTTTAATTCTCTTGTTTTTTAAAGAAATCATAGAATGTGTTGTATAATGCTGCTGTGTTGAGACATTGAGAAAAATGATACTTCCTCACCTGAGAAATAAACATACGAACATGCACCCACAGCTCTGCAGTCCGTGTGTGCAGTTGGTTGTTAAGCATGGCATGAAAGTGAGCTTTTGTGCAGGGATGGACGGTGTGCTGCTCTGTGTGGTTGCAGCCTAAGAGGTTGCCTATGTGTGTGCTGCACAGATGGCCTACACGTGTGATACAGTTCTTTCCTTTTGATTGTGTGGCAGCCCAGATGAGCCCATGAACAATACGTTCTAATTGGGCTGCTGTACATCTGGAAAAAGAGGGTGGGTTTTGGGAAACCTGCTAAAGGGTGGAAATCTGTGGGAGGTGGCTGTAGGCTGTCTTATTTTATTCCCCACAATAATCCACATTAGTGCCTGTGACAAATTAATAACTATCACTGCTCATTTCATACTCGTTCTTTCACTTGCAGCCCAAGTCTCCCCAGATTCTTTCCCAAAATATTTTCTTTTCCCAACAGCTCAGCTTTTATGCTGTCTGCATGTGATCCACATCTCTGTGCCAGCCCCAAACTGCCAGTATTTGTCATTACAAGAAAAATTTTGCTTCTCTTTTTTGCTGTTGATTGATGCATGTGTACAGCAAGTAACTGAGAAGTGGTACTTAATGAAGAGAGCAATTCAGAGGGTTAGCTCCTAAAATCAAAGAACTCTCTTCAACATTCATGAACTCTAAGTTTTTCACCTTTTGTTCTCTAGGGACAAGTTAACTCCCTGGGATGGCAAAAGCGATAGCCCAGTGCCAGCCTTTAAACAAGCCTTCAGGTTTGGAACCGAGTTCCAATAAATACTATCAAAGCTGTCTCATTTCCTCTTTAAAATCTATCTGTAGAGATCACCTTTGCCATGATGCCTACAGGAAATGTACCAGAGGTTGGGCTGCTGGCATGTTAGATTGCTGGTTATCATGCTGACATTTATCTCATTTCTCTTCTTGTTCATTGCCTGTTCCCCCCATATATTTATTTGCTATTGTCCAGTCTTCTCTTGTCTTCTGCTCATTAGACTGATAGGAAAGACTTCTTTTTCTGTGATTGTAGAACAGGCAGCACAAGAGGATTCTGCTACCCAACTAGTCCTAGACACTGTGTAATACCATCAGGACTAGTGAAGTTGGCTGCTTTTGAAAGGATTTTTAGACGGATGGCAAAAGGGCACATTCCTGACATGCAAGGAGCTTTCCCACCTTAGTGTAAATCAGTAAGCTTGCCCCACCCCCTCTTTAGTCTTTACCGTCTCCCCCTTTTCTGTGCACTTCTGTCTAAAGCATGTCAGGTACACTGTTGCTTTCTGCAAGTGAAGTTGTGTGAATTAAGCTCATGTGTTTATTTCTTCAGTTGCAGGTTTTTTATAATGCTACACTGGAAGAGGATGAGAGAGTGGCTACTACTCTACTACTGGAGTTTACAAAATCTGAAAATACGGAAAGGAGAGAACTGCTAATCAAAGTTGCCAACTGGTTACAGAAGAATGTAGACGATTGACTTGAAAAACAATTTCCAGTATATTTTAGAGTGTGATTCACTAGTATTTTGGTATTCATTTTAAGATTTAATTAAAAATAAAGCACATTTTTGAGTCCTGTGGTTGTCCTCCCAACTGCAAAATTAGGCTAAAATAATTCAAAAAGAAGAGAAAGATTCAGCAAAAGAAAAGAGATATATTTTTGTATTATATCTAAATTTATTTCCTACTGGATGAGTTGTTAGTGTGGATGCATTGGTAATAATCATGTAACATATAGATACAGTCAGAGTCCTAAATCCTTTGTTTTGTCTGAATATCAGAATGAAAGGTGTGGTATAAGTTTGTGGCAAAAAACTATGAGGAAGCTGATCCAGTTTTATGTTCTGTTTTGCTTATGATTTTGTGCTGATTTTGACTGGGGTAGAATTAATTTTCTTCATAGTAGCTAGTACGGGGTGATGTTTTGAATTTGTGCTGGAAATGGTGTTGATAACACAGGGATGGTTTGATTATTGCTGAGCAGTGCTTACACAGAGTCATGGCCTTTTCTGCTCCTCACACCACCCCACCAGCGAGCAGGCTGGGGGTGCACAAGAAGCTGGGAGGAGACACAGTTGGGACAGCTGACCCCAACTGACCAAAGGGATATTCTATACCAGATGATGTCATGCTCGGCATATAAATTTGGGGGAAAGTTGGCCGGAAGGCTGCTGCTTGGGGACTGGATGAGAATCAGTTGGTTGGTGGTAAGCAATTGTTTTTCGTTTGCATCACTTGTCTTTTTTGGGTTTTATTCGTCTCTCTTTTTGTTATTTTTCTTTTCATTACAATTTATTATTATTATTATTATTATTATTATTATTATTATTATTATTATTATTATTATTATTATTATTATTTCAGTTATTAAACTGTTCTTATCTCAACCCACGAGTTTTCTCACTTTTACCCTTCCAATTCTCTCCCCCCCACATCATGCTGGAGGGGGAGTGAGCAAGTGCCTGTGGTGTTTAGTTGCGAGCTGGGGTTAAACCATGACAGATCTGTACAGTGACGTTGGCCAAGTCATTTAATCTGTCTCTCTCCACTTCTGTGTTTGTAAGTTGTTGTCCTGGTTTGAGGTAAAACGGAACCAATTTTGTTCAGTAACTTTACTTTTTAGCTAGGCCTCTTCTAACTGCTGAAATTAACAGCATGTTGTGCAGAAAACTGTTCGCTCTCAGAGTGATAAGACCCATGTTTATAGTTGATGCCAAGGAATGGGATGCAGAGAGGCTCTTGCTTATCCTTATTGCTATAACAACCAAGGGCAGCTAACAGTGCCTTGAAACATAAACTTGAGAAGGGCTTCAGAGCTGAAGGGAGGAAAGGACTAAAGAAACCTCAAATTTTAACTGTAATAAATGAGTGCCTTGTCATTCAAACTTTGTTTTTTCCTTAGCAGATCTGTACTTAATGTGTCTACATGCATATTTGTGTTTGATTAGGAATGTGCTTTTAAAGAGACCCTCTCAGTTGTCTCTGTTTAGCATGCTTCAACCCCAGGACAATCTTGGGAGTGTGTGAACTGGATTCCTTTTGGATGAAATTTATCTAGGAGATGATGAGCTCCCATTGTGCAACTGATAGACACCACCATCTGATGGTCATTGTTCACAGCACTAGAGTTCAACTAGTCTAAACTAACCCCTCTGAAATATCACCAAGTGTTTCCATTCTTACTGCAATGAGCTGATCACTGATGTAGACATAGGGTTAATCATCTTGCTTATGCAGCATTTTGGAAGTGGCAGACAGACAGAATTCATTCCATTAGTATTAGCAAACCATATTAGCTTGTGGTTGAAGACGTATGGGATCCTCAGTCCATGCAATTTATTTATTTGTTGGGTAGTAGTGTTATGACAAATTACTGTACTGGGCTCAGGTTAACATAGAAAACAACGTTATGTGGGAATGCAGGAAACCCAGGTTAGAGTACTGCACTATGAGGAGACAAGGAATAAAAACCAGACTTGTTAATACAAAGAAAATTTCACTGGCATCCTCTAAATACATTTAAGGAAAACATTGCCATGTTGGCTGCAATGAATCTCCTCCCTATGACTGCAAGGAAAAATTGTAACTATTTTGAGACTGAGGATCCCTTTACTGTATGGGAATTGCTAACTGGTGCAGCCAGATTTGTGCTGGAATCATTTGACCTCTTTAGCATTTGATCCAGTTAAGGGTAGTGCCAGTGAAAATTGTGTGCATTCTTGACAGTCTTCATCAAGCTGATTGAGAAAGCAGAGGAAGTCATGGAGGCTGTGATGAGTTAGAGGGGTTTTGTTTCAGCATTTCCTGTGACTCCCACTAATTAATCACTGGCTCTGCATGCCTCATCGGATGGGCTAATCAAAGCTCAGGAAAGTCGTTGTTGCAGGATTTATGGACTAAACTTCCCGTAACATTTTACCCCAAAGCTCAGTAGGTCCAAACCATTTCCTTCCAACTAGGAGTAACCACTCTTCCTTTCTAACCACTCTTCCTTAGTATTCTTTTATTATCTTTTTCTTCTTTCTGCTGAACAAAAATCTTAATTAGAAATGCCAATATGTAAACAATTACTGAAACAATCTAAAATAATAAGTTATTTTCAAATAATGTCTCCTGACTAATGTGTGCCTCTTGGCTGCCATTCTGTATTGCAGAATAGCAGCACAGTTTTCACAGCAGAGGCAAATGGCGAAGGTGATTGCTAGGCAAGCTGCCTGAGTAGGAGCAGATCTGAATTGCCCTTGCTTCCAGACTCTGCACGTTTGCATTTGGTGGCATGTAACACCGACAACTGTACAATGGCAGTTCTTGCTGCTGTTAAGTACAGGTTGAGCACAGAAGTTTAGAGAGTGCCAACTGGGAGATGCAGCAAGGGGAGGAGAGGTGCATGGGAGGAATCCAGGGCAAGCTGGGAAAGCTGCTTTATTGCAAAGGGAGTTGGGGTGAAAGGAAGTTCACTGAAGGTAAGTATGAGGACATGGATGGGATTTCAGGAAATGAGCTTTTGCAGTACTTACACAGACTGTGTGTTAGGGGGCATGTAATTGTGAAGACGTGTGTGTATGGGGCAATTTTCAATGAGATGAGGTGTCATTGATAGGATGCATTTAGTAGGCCTTGATGGAAAAAAAAAGATATGATGGGAAAAGACCAGCTTTTTCCCTTAAGTCCTCACCTCTGCCTTGAGAGTGTAGAAGTCAAAAAGTTACACTTGTTCTGCCTTTACAGCATGCATGCATGACAGGACAGGAGACTTGGGAGCTGGCAAGGATGGAGAAGAGATTGTGCAGTGGAAGGAGTAAGGGAGAATTAGGGCCTCAGGAAGAGGTGGAGTGGTTACGCATGGTTGGAAGGAAATGGTTTGGACCTACTGGGCTTAGGAGTAAAATGTTGTTATGGAAAGTTTAGTCCAGAATAGTTGGGAAGGGAGGATGAAAAGAGGTGAGAGGACCAGGAGTCCAAAGAGGGGACAGGATGAGAAATCAAATTAAAGAAGCTGTAGGAGCAAGGGACGATCCAAGGGGAATGAGGAGAATGGTGTAAAGAGGGAGAAGTTCGGGGTCCTCTTAAATGCATTGCTTGCCCTGCTTCCTTTCCCCATAGAAACTCAACCTGAGGTATTTTGAAGGATTATGTTGTGTTCTTTTGGATCCTGTGTTGTTTATCTAGAACAGGGCCTTCAGGTGTGTCCATGCCCCAGCGCTGGTCATCTGCAGTTCCTCACCAGTGTCCCTGCCCTGGCATAAGTTGCCCACAGGCTGCAGTCACCTTGGAGGTGTCCTTCCTCTGGCATCAAGCACCTTCTCCCAAGTGCGCATGTCCAGTTGTGTCACCAACATCTTCTGTGTGTCTCCTCCAGTTTGTTCCCTTCATTTTCTCTTGCCCCCCTACTGGTCTGTCTTAAATATATTTGAGCAGTGGTGCCATGTGTTCCCTTGACTGGCTGTAATTTTGGTGTGTGGTGGGCTGTTTTTGTCCATTTCTGAGCTGGCTGGATGAAGCTGATAGAGCACAGGGCAGTTCCTGGCCCACTGGCAGGCCCCACTGCCTGAACCCTGACAGTGCTGATCAATATGGACCCATAGTCTGTTGCTACCACCATCACCAGCTGCCCCACAGCACACAGCTTCCAGCTTTCCTCCAAATGCCAGGGCTGTGTTGCTGCTTGTCGCGCTGCTGTGACAGGCTCTCCCTGCCAGTTTCTCCATCACTGCGAGCCAGGCTGTTCCCAGTAGGAAGAGAGACTTCAGAGCTCTTTAAATCAAGGTCCAAGAGCACCAGCCAACGGCTCCTCTGCACCTCCTGGCACAGCTATCCCGCTTCCCCACTCTGCCCATGCCCCCTTTCCTCCCTGGCACCCCGAGGAGCCTCCCAGGCAGGTGAGGAGAATGTAGCTCGTTGTGGGGCCTGGGTGGTCAAGGTGCAAGCCCCACGCTACTTCACTGCACTGATGGAACACGTGGATGAGGCAGGTGGACCAGCCTGTTCCTTTCAGTGTTGTTGCAAGTCCCGGAAGGGTGAGTATGGGGTAGGGAAAAGGGGATGGGGGCTACAGTACCATAAATGAACAGAGATGCGGCATTGCCACATTCCTGTTGGGCAGTCGGTCACAGAGGATAAAAAGAGCTGTCATCTCTGCATCCCTTGGCCCAGAAGTGCAGGTACTCCTCTGGAGCTGGGTGTGATGGATGGACCCAACTCCTTGGCCAAACTAGTGGTAGTTTGGTTCAGAATCCAAAGGCAGTAAAGGCCTAGGCCGTAACCAGGCCAAGAACTTCTCTAGTTCCAACCTGTTCTCTGAAAGCTCACGCAGGAACAGGGTGACATGGTGAGCATTGATGCATAAGAGCTTGGAAACTGGAAGACCGACCATGTGATTAACACATGAATAGCAGGTGGTTTTTCCAAGACTCATTTGTCAAGGAACAAAGGAAGTTGGGGGTACAAAGAGTCTCATGTTACCTTTTCTACTGCATGTAATTCGACTGCGAGCCAACCACTTTATCCCATAAATATGACAGCCTAAGTGAGCCTTCTTCAAGTTCTCCCTGCTAAGCAGCTGGCTGCATGGTGGAGATCTCCCCTTGAGCTGGGATGCCTCTCATGGTTACTCCTTGTCGTGGTTTGGCCTCAGCCGGCAACAGAGAACCACGCAGCTGCCTGCTCAACCCCCGAGGGTGGTGGGGGAAAATCGGAAGAAAGAGGCAAAACTCGTGGGTTGAGATAAAAGGCAGTTTAACACAACAGCAAACGAGAGAGGGAAACAACAACAACAACAGTGACGGAGGGATGCACACACAGGGTTACTGTACCGACGCTCACCGACCGGACCGCGCAGCCCCAGCCCGCTCCCGAACCGCGACTTCCTCTTCCTCCCGGCCAGCTCCCCCTTATAGACTGGGCATGGCGTCACGTGGTATGGAATACCTGTGTCCCGGGCCAGAAAATTAACCCTATCCCCGCCGGAACCAGGACACTCCTCAAGGCTGAGAGATCCCCTACCAACTGCAGATCTTTGGTAAGTGACCAATATCGTGCATAACCTTGTATTATAATGCACTAAGATTTTGTATTGGTAACTTTAAATCACTATTATATTCTCTATGCAGTAAGAAATAGAGGGAACTTTGCCATCTGTTAAGTCTCACTTTTACAATATCTTACTTCAATAAAACCACTGGTGCTGCTACCTTTGGTGGTGGTTCTTTAAGCGGTCAAAATCTCCCCCGCGACAGAGGGACAATGGGCTCTGGTCTTTTGGGGGCCATTGTCTGTCATTCTTTGTGATGGGATGTTCTCTGAGGCAAGGACCCGAACAGGAATGGTGGGCTGACCTTGGCCGGCTGCGGGATGTCCATCCTGCTGCTCTCCCACTCCTCAACAGGATGCAGGGAGAAAATGAGGTGAAAAAGCTTGTGGGTTGGGATAAAGACAGAGAGATCACTTACCAGTTGCCATCATGGGCAAATGGACTTGACTTGGGGAAATTAATTTGATTTACTGCCAAATAAAAGAGACTTGGACAGTCAGAAAAAAGCCAAGAAATTAAAACACCACCTTGCCCCCACCCTTCCTCTTTCCCAGGCTCATCCTCACTCCCAACTCTTCCACCTCCTCCCTGGAGCAGTCCAGCGGGAAGGAGGAATGGGGGCTGAGGTCAGTCTGTAACCACTCCTCTCTGCCAATCCTTCCTCCTCATGCTGTTCCTCTGTCCCAGCGTGGGGTCCATCCTACAGGCTGCAGTTCCTTCAGGGAACATCCACCTGCTCCACCACGGCCTCTCCAGGGGCTGCAAGGGAGTCCCTGCTCCGGCACCCGCAGCACCTCCTCCCCAGCCTGCCTCACTGACCTTGGTGCTCGCACTGCTGTTTCTCACTTCATGTTTATTACCCCTCAGTCCTCTGCTGGCCTGGCATTTTTTCCCTGTCTTAAGTAGGCTTTCCCAGAAGGGCCACCAGCTTGGCTGAGGGGCTCGGGTGCGTCCCTCAGCTGACTGGAACAGGCACAGGGCTGCTCCCGGCCTCTGCCCGCAGAGCTCTCCACAGCCCTGGCTGCCAGCGCCTGGACATAGCTGGTACAGAGGGGTAAAGAACGCTTGAAGAGGGAACGTTGTTATAACCTACAGGTGACAGCGCGGACAGAGATTGAGGCACAGCAAGGAAGGCAAGTGTGGGGGACAGGGGGGTGAGCAGCCACCCATAACTGGAAGAGGAGGAGGGGGGAGATGGGGACCTTGCCCGTGGGATGCCCGGCTCCTGGCCGTAACACCAAGCCCTTGAGGCTGAGGGGAGGTGGCCCTCTGGAAACCAGTCAAGAAAAATGATAATGCCACACCTCTGGCTTCGGGCTTGGTAACAAAGCAGGTGGATAGGAGGAAGCTGCTGCTTTTGCTGCCTGTCTTTTGCCTGTGTGGAAGATAGGGTGATAAGTAAGCCATGAGGTGGTCTGTCAGTAGGTGGAGTGTAGTTGAGACTTGCCCATGCCGGGCTGGTGAACAGGCAGGATTTACAGTCTTCTCTGGACAAAGGTGTTCTGTTCTCCCCTTGTGCCTCACACAAGCCTTTCACAACCTCTTCTCCTTGGTATTTTAGCTGCTAAAATTATCTCCCTGCCTTGCATGTGTTTTCTGCCTGTCAGATCCACTCCCCCCATGACTGTTGCTGATTTGAACATCCAGAAAGGAGAAGAGACAGAAACACCTGATAAACCTGGCAGTCTAGAAAAAATGGGGGTGGGGGGAGGAGGAGGGAGAGGGGGAAATTAATTATAAAATGGGAGGAACACCACTAAGACCTCACTCTGTGTTAACGTTTTAACAATGAAATCATAAAGCCCTAAGTAACTGCTTCCCAATGGGATAAGAACATTGATTTTTAACACTGAAAAATGCATTTTTTTTTCTCTTCAGCTGCCCTGTTTGTACTGGCTGCAGGCTGCTACTGAGCGCACTGCGCGGCAGAGTGCACTAAGTTGTAAAAGGTGCAATCAGCTTAACATTGGATAATGGCCAGGAAACTTAAAGGAAATTTAACGAATCAGTAACCAGTTCTCTGCTTCCTCTCCCCTCCCCTCAATAGTAGGGACATTTGTATCATATCTCCCAAGGCGTATTTACAGTCACATGCTCATGGGGGGGAAGACTTCTCGCTGTAGGAACCATTAGGAGTTTCACCACCAGAATCAATCATCTCTCTAAATGTCACCTAAGACTTTAACCTACATGTACATCCTCACTTATTCGTAGCCTAACACCCACTCAGTAAAAACTATTCTAAGTAGATTGCAGGCTGCACATTATCATGTATGCCATGATAAACAAATATCATAACTCATGTGCAAACAATTCAGAAAAAGTTTAGATACACCTGTGTAAGTATTAACAAAATGGAAGAAAAGGTTGTTTAATTAAGCATAAGGTTGTTTAATTATGAATTTTGTATTTCTAGAGTTAATAATTCCTGTTTTCTCCATTATGTAGAATATGGAGAAATCAGAAGAACATTGGAAAAAGTGTAGGAGAATAAAACAGGTTGTAGGTTTTTGTTTGTGGCTTGCTCTTGTATGAGTGCCTTGGAGACTGTGAATTTTTTTCCCCTTGAGGGATTTCTGTTTTATTTTTTACATCAAGGAAAAACAGTCTGCGGAACAAAATGAAGGTCTGTGTAGCAGTATTTAAATCACCTAGCTAAGGTCTGCTGCTAGAATGTTACATCAGTGTTTGGTTTTAAAAGTGTTTGGAGGGAAAGAAAATAGTATGGTAAATAATAAATTTACTTGCCCTCAGGCTGGGTTGTGAAATACCTCAGAGAATGGATGAATACATCTGATGAAAATAAAAAGACACATTGGACTATTTGTCTAAGCAAAACAGGAGAATTTACAGGACTTGACAGTTTTGGATGTTTATTAGGATTTAGCTGTGATCTAGGGAAGAATAATGAAAGCTGTAAGTGATTGCAGCATGCTGGAAATCGGCATTTGGAGGTATCAGGAGGAGTCTGAGTTGCCTCCACTAGTGCAACAAACAATCCGGAAAAGCAGCAAGCTGAACCGTGAGGTTGCGTTGTCACTTAGCTATTGGGGAGCACATATATTTGATGACTTTAGACTGTTGGAGATGGTGAACAGAATCCAGAATGTTTTGTTTAAGGTGGTAAAATATTCCTTTACTACATGCATGTCCTAAAAATATCTCGATTTTTGTAAAATGCAGTATTTATTACAGGTTTTTGTTTACTTACCTTAAAGAAAAAAAAGCTCACATTTGCTCTGTGAACATACCACATATGCAAGTAATAAATGAGGACTCTCATCCTAGTTGATATCATTTCTCTATTTCTACTCTTTGTGCTAAGTACTATTTAAAAGCTGTAATTAACGAGACAGAACATGTGAGGTCCTTTAAGACAGTTACCTGGCACTGTCTTCAGCCTGCTTCTCTCGGGAGTACTATTTTGATTATTTGTCTTCTGCTTCAGTCACTCCGGGGCTGATGTCATACTTCCACTATCAGAGGAATTGTGCAGCAGTAAACCTACACTGTGCCAGCCTCTTCCTTTGGTAAGTACAATTTAAAATTCTGGAGAAGCTCCTTTCTCTCTCGCTGTCTGCTCTGAACTGAACATACGCCCTTCAGAACTGCAGGTTTTCAGAAGGTAAGTCTGGCAGATCTCTTCTGCTTATTGCATGACAACCAGAAGATGCCCATGATTTTATAAATAACTCTTAGAGTTCAGCTAAAGGATTCCTCACTTCCAGATATGGCAGAAAGAAAGGCTCTGGGTTTGGGAGGGAAAACTCAAGAGGATTTGTTTTATTTTACTGGAAGAGGGCAGGATTTGCTCCTCCAGACTCCTGTCACAGAATGGGCCATTGCTCTGTCACCATGTTTATCAGTTTTCTGGGAAACCAGCTGAATTACAGGAGATGAGGCCTTTTTCTTCACCTGATTTATGTTATCTGACTGGCTTCAAGGTCATCTCCTGAACACATATGCAGATTTGGGGCTATGAGAGAAGGCACAGACTAGTTGGTGAGTGGACTTTCCACATCTTTACAGCTCAGTCCATAGATGATCCTGGGGAATATTAATTTATTCTCATTCTTAATTTGGCTGGCACCAGATATCCTATAGAGAATTCAAGATGCATGCTTGAATGTGCCCAAACCTGACTGCTGGCTTCTGAGCCCACAGACATCTCTGCAGAACTAGGCTATGAGCAAGATGGGACTATTGCAATGGGTCAGTCTAATCCGTGTGGGCATAGAGGGATTAAAGCCATAGGGACAACATCTTGTCTTGGTAAAGGTGATGAACATGCTTACAGATCTCAGCCAGAAATTCTGCAATGGCATGAACAAATACAACTTGAAAACAATGTGCATTGACTTTGGCAAGTCCTGCAGAGATACTAGCTTTAGGCTGCTGAGATCAAGCGGTCTGAAGCATCTGGAATGCTGGTCACCACACTTCACACCAGCTGAATTATTTAGCAGTGCAAGGATCATAAATAGGAATATTAAATTCTTGAAAGAGCAGCTACAGGAAAATCTTCTCTTATGAAAACCATAAAGAAATGCAGTTCCTTCCAAATCCCAGCATCTTCTGAAACTGTTCTCTGAGCAGAAACATCTGTCTCTTGGATAAGACCAAGTCTCTTTTAATATAACACAGCCTCTGATTTTCTTGCTCCCTTAATCTCCTTTTAGCTTTGTCAACCGTGCCAAGGGTCTGTGTTGAAATTGCCGGTTCTCAGCCATATGCTACGGCCACAGTGAGGTGTTGAGATGTGGATGATCACTTCCAGGAAGTACTTGCTGTATTCAAGAGGTGTGGGAGAACACAGGTTTTGGTGGAGGAAGAGTGCAATTGATGGTTGTCCTCAGAGTTGAAATTTTTATGCACAAGACTAGTGTTCAATGCATTGCCCCTGGATTATCACTACAGCCAGACCAAAAACAGTAGATGAAAAAACTCTGCTTCGGGATCAAGAACACTTTCATTTGGATAATTAGGTTCTGCAGACTTGAGAGTGGATGTCTGAGTCTCACACTTTCCCTCGTTCCCCTATCCCCCGTCAGAACATGCTGTGGACGATAATCAGTCCCATGAGTCTCACCAATTTCTGAATCTTGCACAGTTGCCTAGTCACAGTCTGCTTCATTTTTGAGTATCTTTCCTGGAGATTAAAATTTAACACTCTATCTTTAAAATATATATGGAGACAGAAGCGTGCTACATTTTCTGTGCAGGATATTTTCACTGAGGTGCAAGGGCATTTGAAACACGTTTGGACCAAGATGCTTGTTTCTTTTCTGCTGGTATTTAAAAAGTGGCTTCTGATTTTGGGTGTTTGGCTCCAGATAACTGCTAGGACCTAGTTTCCAAAGAAGTCAAATATTTACACCACCAGAGTACATGTGGGAATTCTGCATGCTTACTCTGGTAGCTGCTGATGGCTGTTCTGCTCCTGAACCCTGCACACTGTAATAAAACAGGCATCGATGATGGCCATGCATACTCATAAAGTGCTTTAACAATGCTGGATGCATGGTTGGACACAAGAGATGCAGGAAGCAAATCCTTATCAGGGCCCCAACTTGAGTGTAAATGAAGAGCAATACTCACTTTCTCTGGAGCACTGGCCTTCATTCTTGTTTTATTTGTGGGTACTTAGCAAATTTCCAGTAGGAAAGCAGACTCCCGCATACAGCAAATATTAATTGCCTAGTAATAGCTTTCCTTTTCTAATCCTAAAAAAGATGCTCAAGTCCCAGGACTAAAACTGTTGCTGTAGAGTGAACAGTGTCACAATCTCAGTCGTTCTTCAGTTCACTGAAGAGGAAAAAGTGAAACCCTCTCCAAAACAGGCCGAGGGCTGTTCTCGTCACCTTTCAAAAAGGCGTCCCCTCCTGTTACTACAAGGTCCCTTCCTTCTCATCGCTATTCCCATTTTGACTGCCACCCTGCAGGGAGGGGCTGCAACAGAGGGAACTAAAGGCCTGGACTCCTCTCCTGGTTCTCTCAGAGAGGTGCTAGCCCTTTGGCAGTGGTGAAATGAAGATATTCTCTGGGACAGGGTTTGGGCAACAGTCCTAAAGTGCAGGGTAATCTGGCAGAGACCACCGCACTACCTTTCAGAGGCAATGGAACAGACTGGGCAGCACCTGGGGAAGGGTTGGAGGAACTCCAAAAAAGCTTAAATATTTCTGGTGGTGTTTGGGGTTGAAGTCTGTGGTACTGCAACTGCATGTATTGCATAAAAAGTTTTAGCTAAGTAGCTTCACAAGATGGGTAAGAAGAAGTAGCTAACATCCATCCTGAACAGTTGCCACCACCCTTTCTGTGGGACTGGGGAGAGGTGAAGGATGGCATTTGTAGGACAGACTCACAGAACCCATAGTCCTCCCTGAGTGCTTTGTTAGCAGAATGAATGATGCACTTTTTTTCTGTTAAACCTAACAGTTACGCTTTCTATTTATACACAAAATCTTTCGCAAAGCTGAGGCCTGAGATTTAAAAGCCAAGAAGTTTCCTTTTAGTCCATTGGTGAAGTCTTCAGGAAGCAAACTGTCAATCTACAGGGAATAGTCTAGTTGCTATGGACGCACCTCTGACACGCGCTTTAGGTGTCTGAACAGTACCAGAGAATGTGCCCAGGCACCTCCTGCTCCTCCACCCCGCGGCCGCTCTTTTTTTGAGCCTTGCAAAAAGAACCGCAGCCAGGACAGCAGTGTCACCTGCTGGTAAGCGGAATGACTGCTCCTGCGTGCTGTCGTCTTCATTTCCACCGCCCATCGCTGTTTGCTTTTAGGTGTTCTGTGAGAACACCGCTTCCCACCTTTACATTAAAGGTGACAATGCGGTCAAGCAGTGTCAGTAACAGATACAGGGACGACAGCATTTCTTTGAATTTCTGTGTTATTTAAACACCAAAGATTTCCCGATGTTTGTTTAATGAATAATAGAGTGGCTTTGGTGATACAGCTTTTGTTTATGTAAGTTATTTTAATACTGTTTTAAAATCGAGGCTAGTACTGAGCCACATTTTGTTCTGCTTTTGCTGCTGGTTAAGAATACATAAAAGCCTATTATGGATATCAACTGCTCACCTTAAAATCTTCCCTTGCAAGTCTGTGGACCTTGCACTTCTGTGTAAGTCTAACACATATATATGTATTTATTTCTAAAGGGTGGCCAAATGAGTGATTGTGCAGAAGAAAACCGCAAGAAAAGCAATTCTGCCCAGGTAACATCTGCAGAAGAAAATATCTCTCCTGCTAAGGACTGCTCAATAACACAAAAACAATTCTCCAGTACCATTTTATTATCAACATACTTACCATTGCCTTAAGTTTCTTCCGTCATTACAAAGATAAAAAGCTGAAGTCAATAGGGAAATACCAGTAATAACAGCAAAATGAGTCAAGGTTGCAGTACAGCGATTTAGAGGGCTAAGAGCACTTCCAAGCTTGAATGAAATAGTAAGTAGGGAAACAGAAAAGTAGTCTTAGAGGGAGGACTATCTCCATAGCTTACTATTTGTTTCCAACTTGAAATTGCATACTTTATGACCATGGAGAATGAGGATGCTGAAGCATATTTTCGGCGCTGAAAATCCACCCCAGACTCAAAAGCAGAACTGTCTGAATAATGTAGGTGCATGAGATTGCCCTATAGGTTTTCAGGAGGATGCAACTGAAGATGCACAGCACGAACCACCTTGTAAATAAGTGCACTCAACTGCACAGATATTTCTAAATCACTGTATCAGCAGCTTCATGTGAAGTGCCACTGCTTTCCCCATGAGAAGCAATGAAGGCACTCACTTGTTTGTGAAAAACCACTGTGTACTCTGAAAGGAATGGCACCCTCCAGGGAAGCTGAGGGGTCACAAGTCGGCTCCACTTACCTAAGAGGAGAAGAGATAAATTTGCATGTACATTTGTACCTTTGCATAATGAAAGACAAGTGTATGTTCAATGTCCACAGTCATTGTCCAAAGAAAAACTGTTTGACACAATGCCCATGTTTGTTTGCATTGACTTTAGACATCACTGTCAACAAACATGGGCTATGTGGAATAGCAATACACAGAGTTGATGTTTTAACCTCCAAAACTATTCAGCAGTTTTCGCTAATTGCAACATAAATTCCATAAAATAGGCAAGAAAATGCTCTCTCCTATTTCTCAAAAACTGCTTAATTTATCTTCTTTACTTTTGTCTGTGCTTTTTTCCTACTCCTCTTATGCAAATGCTTCCTTCCTGCAGTAGTTGCTCCTCCAGACTGTATTCTTGTGCCCAGATTTTTTGGACAAAGACGTGTTCTAGGCACCTGAGGGAACAGTGAAGATAAGGGCAAATCCAGTTGAGATGCTTATAATCACAGTACTTGATTTTACATTATGGATAAAATTGAAGAAAAAAATACATGATTCTGCCTTCCACAAGACAACTTCCAAACTCCATGCCACTGTACCAGAGTCATGTCTTCAGAGTCATGGTTCTTCGCTCTCCTGTTAGGATGCACAGCTGGTCAAAGGAATACTCAATTAACAGTTAGACAAGCAAACATTTTAAACAATGTGATCTTAATTTAGGTTGAGTTTTGCTTTATTTTCCTACCTGTGTTGTTTTAAGTTACCAAGAATATTAATTTTAATGTAATTTGAAAGCCAGTGAGGACATTTAGCAGCTAATAAATATTTGTTCCAATTGTACTAATTAGAAACTTTCTGTTGTTCATTTACAGCAACAACTTGAGAAACAATTAAAATGCTTAGCCTTTCAAAATCCAGGACCTCAGGTAGCTGACTTCAATCCTGAAACTAGAGAACAGAAAAAGAAAGCGTGCATGTCACAGATGAAACAAGATTTTTTTTATAAGCCCACGTAAGATGTGCTAATTTATTATATATTCTACTTTAAAAAATTACTGGTATGCTATTTACTGAATATAAATGAAATTAATAAAAGCATTAGTATTTTGCAGATAGATTTCTTACTACACATGAAAGCTATGCTGGGAAAACAAGCTTTTTCTATGTGACAAGAGAATTTTGATTTACTTCTTTGGCACGCTTTCATTTTTAATAACAGTGGCTGTTGCAATTAGGATGTAATGCTGATATTTCATTACGCTGCGAGGTTGTTAAAGAGGAAATATTTGTTCCTAGATGGATGTTTTCCACATTTGGTTTAGTGTTTGAACATGTTGAAACATTCTCTGAGAATCACTTTTTCTTCTCTTTCACAGAATTACAAAGAAGTATGACAAACATGGCAGGCTGCTTTGTAATAACATCGATTTGTGTGATTGCCTGGAAGAGAACTGCCTGGGTTGCTTCTATCCTTGTCCCAAATGCAATTCAAACAAATGCGGACCAGAATGTCGCTGCAATAGGAAATGGGTTTATGATACAATTGAGACTGAAGCTGGCAATGTGGTCAGCACGTTACCATTTTTTGTCCCTGACTGATTTTCTTCTGATAGTTTTTGTGCCTGAGCAAAGTTCTTCTTTCTTCATATTTTATTAAAGTAAATCTTGGCTTTATGAATTGTTTCTAGTGAAGTGCCTGGCAGTGGTGCTTGTGCTTCTTTATTGCTGCCTACCTAGCAGACTTTAACTTCCCCCACTAAGTAAAAGTATGTATTTCATTCTTTCTCAGCCTTGTGAGCTTTACTGAGGCTTCTAGTCAGTCTTCTCTAAATCTTGACTTTCTAAAACTGAAGGTGTCTGGATTGCTGTGGGAAGACAATTTTCTTACCCTGGGAAGCTGAACCACATTACTTGTAACGAGTTTATTTTCTTGCCAATTTCTCTGCTTGTTCATTTACTCAGGTATGTGACACAGCTCTTTCTTTTGTGAATGCTTCTCCAAGTGTCTTTTCTTTCTGATGCATTCATCAGAGGCAGGAGTCATTTGAGATAACACTGTTCTTTGAAACAAGGTCACCACCTTCCATGTCCCTCTATACATAAAGCAGAGGAGAGTGGAAACAACTCCGCAATTCTTTCTCACTGCACAAGACTGAAACCAACATGTTCAGTCAGTGGGGTTTTTTTTGGTGTTTTTTTTTGTTTGTTTTGTTTTGTTTGGGGTTTGTTTTTTTTTTAACAGCATATGGCACACTCAACCTGTATTGGTCATTAATTATATAGCTAGAGGTAAACATATTGCATATTTTTGCCTCTGGACAGAAAAGTCTTTTCAGTTCCAGGAGTTTCCTCTCCATGCAAGACATGACAGATTTCAAATACCGTAACTTACACTCAGTCTTTTTATGAAGTAGGTGTTTGCATTCATGATGGGCACTCACACCCTTTTTGAGGAGCGAGGGTCCCTCTGGATCTTGAAGGGGGGAAGGCTGCAGATTGCCACATGCAATCTCCAGGAACATGCTGTTAGTTGTGGAATTATTCCCTGGGCCCAGTCCTTGTTGTTTTTGAGGGGACTCTGCCAACTTTGAACATGGCACCACTTTTCTCCCCTATAAGAGGGCATTCTCTGTGGGCAAAGACCTCCTGCTCCATGGCAGAGACATCTCCCAGTAGAAGAAACTTCCTGGAACAGATGCCAAGAATGCCTTAATGCAGCAATCTCCTTCTGACTTGACACCTCGGAAAGACTTGTTTCGCCTCTCAACTAATGACACCTCAGTACTTAAGCCTGTAGCATAAAAACACCCAGTACCAAAAAACTTCAGTGGAAAATTTACTGTGCTGGTTAAAACACTCTCTGTTGGGCAGTTGGATCTGGTGCTGTTCTCTCATATACCTCACTGGTCCAAAGTATCCTTTGACTTGTGCCGGGAGTCCAGATAGCCCACATCAGCTCTGAACTATATTTCTTAAGGTAGGTGGAAATCCTGCCAAAGTAGCTAGGGGCTGGTTTCTTGTTCCAGGTGTGCCACAGACTCATTTTGGACTTTATTGAATAAGCAGCTCTTCAAAAAGACAAAGTTGATTTACATGAACAGGAAGATGGCAGCCTTCTTTGAAATAACCTCAAGCTCTGAAATGGACAAGTTTGAATTAGCTTCACTTCCTTTCCGCTTAAAGGCAAAACCCCAAATAGTTTCTCAAGTGCATTCATGCGGTAAGGCTCGAAGTTAAATTTTTAGAGTAATGTGATTAAACCCAAATTAGTGTAAATCTTCAGAATCCCATTATTGAATTCATTGGTGTTACTTTGGTTTTTTTAACATGGACCATACTTCTGTCACAATCATTGCTAAATACAAAGTATAAGAGAACTCCATGACAAACACACTTGGTGCGACCTTGAAAATATAGCACAAAACCTGAAAAAACATTAGTGAGAGCCAAGACAAGGATAATGACATAAAAGGCTGTTGCAGAGGCAGTTCTGCTGTGGTTTGAGAATGACTCTTTACTGTTGCAATGATCCTGCTAACTTTTCCCCCAATTCCAAATGAACAGCTGACAGTGCACAAGTATAATCCCTATTAGGGCAGCTGTACATCATGGGGGCAGCCGGGGGAGGGGAAGAGAAAGAAAAAGACCAGTGTCATACATATGTTTATACTGATTGTGAAACTTAGTCATAGATACATGTATATAAAAATAACAACAGAGTGCCCATATCTGATAGTTTTTGTTAGGCAATTACACAATGCCACACTGCATGACATCATGGTTTTAAACAAAATCCCTTACCAGAAAAGGCAGAGAACTTTTCATAGTCTCTTACGAAATTGGCCACTCTCCACATGACACTAGAGCATCTTTTTACCTTATAAGATGTCAGTCTCAACAGAATATGTTTTTCCCTATGGAATGTTTGTCTTAGAAAGCTAATTTTTAAAATAAGGGGAAGCAGATCAATGAACTGTTCCATAAGGTCTGTTGGTTCTTCTTCTCTCTTCCCTGCCCTGGATTACGCAGGTTAAACAGTTTGTGACAGTGTCAGTTTACTTTGCTTGTCTTTTCCTTGTCTACATGGCTGCTTTGCTCATGGTTACCAGTGATCCCACTGTGGCTTAAGGAAAGATGAAAGCAGAGGTACATATATTAAACTATAGCCTAGCTAAGATACCATCTCAGTCTCTTGCATAAAAATTTATTCAGTTTGTTTACTTTGAATTCATTGTGCCTTCCACTGTTTTTCCCTTGCTTACAATCCATATCTATCTGGAAGAAGATATTCAGCCCCTGCTTTCTTAGACGTTATTACAAAGAAGTCAATCTCATGGAAATTAATAATGTGCTCCCGTATGATTTTTGTGTAGGTAAAGATGGTTCTTTCTCTACTAACCTCCTATGTGCTTGGGCATTGTCTTATTGGGATCCTCTCGATTCCAAAAACTCCACTGTGCGTCTTGTGCCATTTACAAACTTGAAAACTCAGAAAACAAAGTAAGAGCTACGCACAACATCTTGTTTGCCTTTACTACACTCCCTTGGACTTAAAGCCAGAAAGTTAGCCGCTGAAGACACTCATCATTTAACAATTCGTCTGTACTTCTTGGTATCAGAAGTTGTCACAGCTCTAGGGAAAAAAACATAAGAGCTGTCCTTTTGTATTCCATTTGATACTTACTGCTGCTCTTAAAACAATGACCAATTTAAAGGAAATATTAATAAAATTATTATCGTGGCTCAGAAGAGGCCACAATAAAAGTGAAGGCCATTAAATATTGACTTTTAAGATGCAAAGGTGTGCTAAACACAAAGAATACACTGATAATCACTTTATCACATGAGTTAAGAGATGGGAGTTTTGAATAAAAAGGCAGATCAAAGCTGTATTGGGGTACAAGGCTGACTAGGTAGTCAGCTATAGCAAGGCCACCATTCCCGTGTCTGCCTCTGTTTCCATGCTAATAAATGGGCAAAATTATGCTGACTTTTCTCTTGCTCAGTGTTTGCAAATCCTTCATGCAAAGTTCTGCAATGAAAACTTACAATTATTTACTTAAGTCCTTTAATGTAAAGGCTCCATGATTACTAATCTACCATTATACATGTAACATAGCACCTCTGAAACACAGACTAGGGATACAACAGATTATAGCACTGTAAAACAACAGACAGAAAATGGAGATTTTTTTTCCCCCCAAAGTAAGCTTCCAAATTTTAGAAGAAAAGTGTTACAGGATTCCTGCCCACATGGAGACTTAACGTAAGGTAACTGCAGTAAATTGCACAGTATTCAGTTTACCTACAGTGCTTTAAAAATGATGAAGGACAGTCAGCCCTGGGAGAAGTCAGATCTGTGGTTCCAGAAAGTCTAGATATTTCAGTCACAGTCTGAGACCACTAAACTGTTGCTCCTGCCTTAAAATGAACTTGTGCATATGGCAAGGTGCCACTCAATCCCATCGCATCATTTAGAGAAAAGTAAGTCTATACTGCTATCGAACTTATACTAGTATGTGCCAGCACTTGTCAAGGTGAGAACTCTGTAGTTAATATTTGCCAGCCTCTGTGATTCATACAAACAGAGAAAGGCATTAAAAAAAAAGAAAAATAATACTCTTTGAACTGTTTTCCAGACAGTTTTCATGATCCTTTTAACACCTCCTGTAAGAGCACAACTGAACTTTCTCTATATGCATCCACACCAGAGTAGAATACAGATTTGATTCACTTCAGTGAAGAGCTTGACTAAAGAAATATAGACTGATACTTTCTGGATAAATATTTAAATATTCCTTAGATAAATATTTGCACCAAAAGCACTACAGTTCCTGCAGCTCTACAGAGTTATTGTTGATAATCTTAAAACATTTTAAAACTAATTAGGCATGTTTCAATGGACTATTTTGTTTGATGCCATACTATTTGGAAAACAGATCTATCAAGTCTGAGCTATCTACAACTTTGAACATTAGTTAGAACATGATACTTGCATTTCATTAACCCTAATTTGTAATCTTAGCATGGACCACAGAAAGATTTCCTGTCCTATTAATTTCAGAAGGCAATACATCTTTTCCCCATTGGCCTGGTCCTGCAAAATACTGACCTGCTTCCACCTCCACTCAGGTGCAAATGTATGACAGCTGATCCCTTACAGGATCATATCTGTTTGTGTTATAATGGAATAAATTAAGGCCTATTGTCTGCAGCTGAATCTCCTATATGTTCACAGATGCCTTCAATTAAAGGAGTAAGCTATGCAGGCCTGATTTCCATTATGAAGCACTGTGTCGCCCAAATAATCTGACTCCCTTCATGTGACTAGACATAATAGTGAATGTTCACATATAAGCACAAATACAGCAAACAATAAACCAGCATACAGAACCAATAAACTAAGAGTCCTCTGCCCTTACTCATAGTCCCCTGCCCTTACTCTTTCCAAGTAGAGTGCAAGTAGTCTCGGTGATTTTAATGAGATTACTCACTCAGTGGAATGCAAATAATGATACAAAGAATGGCAGATTGTTTCAAAACAGTCACAGGCAGCAACAAAGGAGTAATTATTTCTCATAGACATAATTTGACTGAAACACTTCAAACACACTTTGCAAAGAAAAATTATTTTTTCAACAAGATTTCAAAAGTTGAGCTATTTAACACAAGGTAAAAGGCACAATTCAATCCCTGCATTGCTTAAGCCACTTGCAAGTTGCAAGTGAAAATTTATGTGAAACATTATTGGTTTATTTTCACTGAGTTGTAGGACAACTATTTAGTCAATAAATAGTGTCAGGGTTATTGTACAAATCAGATGTTGAAGGAGTTCAACATGTTCTTCTGTGTGTACCTTCACAAGTAAGGAAAAACAACAGAGATGAAGATGACAGAAAATGGAAAGGCTTGAGTGTAGACAGAATGGCATTGCAAGTAACAGGCTATGGAATAAAAAGTGGATCAAAAAGAGCCAATAAAAAAGAGAAAATAATACACTCGAAGAAAATACATCCTGCTAGGATCTTGAGAGCCTGGAATCCTCAATGCTGGATCAGCTTTACTCACTTTCTACACATTTACTATCCATTTTTCATGATAGATGTTTGTTTCTATGTGCTTTAAAACCTCTTATGAAAGAGATTCTTCAGTTTTCTCATGCAATTTATTACAGTGCTTAACTAACCTTGTGTAGAAAGTATTCCGTAATTCCTAACTTTATATCCGTTTCATCCTCTATATAATCAGTCTCACCTGATAACCACAGAAGTATTTTAAAAAGCAGAGCCTAAATTAATTCCAACTGAAGGGCTGGGTGATGAGAAAAGTCTGTAAAACAGACCATAAATAAGATGAAGGCTTGTTTGGTCTTTGTGAAAGAACAGAACATATAGTTCAATTTCTGGAAATGTAAAGTAGGGGAGACTGAGCTTTTCAAGACTGTTGTAAGGCAGTAGTATTCCTAACTTTCATTAGCAGCAAAATGCTCTAAAGTCCCAGCCACTTATGCCTAAGATTTTGTCATAGGATGTCAGTAGATTAATCCAAAAGCCACTACAACATCCATTTGCATGTCTAAGTGGAATATTTTCAGTCAAGATATGGGTAACAATTTGACTCAAAATATGTCTTAACTAGATGGATAGTTAAGACAACTGATAAAATACAGTAAATTGTGTAATAACATAATCTCAGTGAAAAAAGCTATTTTTCACACTGGAAAAATGGATCACAGATGCAAGTACAAAACAATACGAAATGAATGGATGTATGAGAAGTCACAACTTTTTATAATTCCTTTTTAGAAAAGGTATTAGGAAAAAAAATATTTAATTTTGCACTTGACAGCACCTTGTCAGGTTAGCTTCATTATTTATGATTTCCAATCAGGTGCTCTCTTTCTTGTGTTTCTTCATTGAGGCATTGATCACAGAATAATACAGGGTGGAAGAAACCTCCAGAGGTCTCAAGTCAAAGCTTCTGTGTGAAGCAGGTCCAGCTGGAGCAGGTTGCACAGGATCCTGTCCAGTTGAGTTTTTAATGTTTGTTGTTTTGACTATTCATTTTGAATATTAATTTGATGCAGCAAAGCATGAAAGAAAACAGTTTAAAATAGGTCCATATGATTAAAAAACAGAGAATTGGCAGCAAACCTGCGTGGCGCATCCAATACCTTTATCAGCTGTGACTTTTTAAAATAAGTAAGCAATTGTCTAGACTTCCAGTTGCCCTTGCTCATTTTGACTGAACAAACTTCATAAAATTCTGCTCTCGAGGGAGATTTCCTAGAACAAGAAGTTACATTATTTCAGCGTGGAGTGAAACAGTCATTTTTCTTTTCCAGCTAAATAAATTTCTTGCAAGGATATTGTCTTTTCATGATTTATAAGAGTACAGAAAAACAGATGAAATAGTTGAATGGCATTATATTTCACCCCAGAACAATAGCTTGAAAAATGTAGCTGCCTTTCATAACAGTTACTGTGGGTCCAGCTTCTGGTAAGAGGTATAGTACAAATGTTGTTAAAGTCTCAGCCAGGAATTCTCTGCTCTAAAATTTCCATTGGAGTACAGCCAGGTTTGCCACTCTTTTTTCCTGAAGTTGGTTCTTAAGGCCGAGTCTATTTAAACAGGTACTATCTTTTCAAATGTCCTGGCTGAAATCCTGGCCCTATTGGTGAATAAATTCCCCTCGCTTCAGCAGAGGCAAGATTTCAGCATATACATTTATAAAACATGTCTTTACAGTACCTCAAAAATTTCCAACCTTTTGCCACCTGCCTCCTGAGCCTAGCATAATTTATTACCATCCACCTAACCCTTCCGGCCACGTCTTATAAACCTTTACCAGCCACATCCAGAAGTCTTTTGCAGATTTTTAATATTTTTAATTGGCTTCCTAGGAAAACAAGGTTTACACTGTCTTGCTTGCTTGTCCCATTGTCTTTTAGCCCATTTTTTAATTTCAGCCAAATCTGATGGAAACCAGAGACTTTACGTCCATTCAAGGTAATACCCGTGGAACAGATATACCCACTTCAGTGCTGCTTCCCTGTGAGCTCAAATGTTAACGTTTCTGTTCGTGTGGCTTGCCAACCATCATGCCCTTGGCCTGAAACCCGAGGGGAGTTAAAGAGTGTGGGAGCGTTTGGGGTTGTTCCCTGGGAACGGGTTACTGGGGGAAGACGGGAAGGCAGCCAGCTGCTGCGTAAGTTCCACGGCCCCTGGAATGACCTGCTGTAATACTGCAGGTGTGACAACTTTATGACAAGTTCGTGGCCTGCTAACGAGTGGTGGGCTGACCCGTGGTTTGGAGCTGGCTGTGTGCTAACACGCAGGAACAGCAAAGGCTCTGTCGGGCCTGGAGCGTGTCACACAGCCCACACTTTGGTGGTACAATTCAAACATGAGTGACGACACATGACGGAAGGGGGAGCACTGCCCTCAGCACCTTCTGCTAGGCACCGGTGACATCTAAGGAACATAGTTAAAAGTGCATCAAGAAGTTTTGCTTGGGACGTGGTTGAGGCATCAGGGAATGTACCTAACCTTGAACAGGATGTGAGACAAAACAACGTGTCTTACATGTTCTCCTGCAGTTGCTGATTTAGACATAAGATAGCAAAATATAACTTCTGGACCAAAGTTGAGCCAAGAGTGTATCCCAAAGTAACCTTGGGTAATGATAATTACCCAAGGATGAGGGGTAATGGCTTTACACTGTGTCCTGGTTCCGGCGGGAATAGGGTTAATTTTCTGGCCCGGGACACAGGTATTCCATACCACGTGACGCCATGCCCAGTCCATAAAAGGGAGCTGGCCGGGAGGGGGAGGAAGGCGCGGTTCGGGAGCGGGCTGGGGCTGCGCGGTCCGGTCGGTGAGCGTCGGTACAGTAACCCTGTGTGTGCGTCCCTCCGTCACTGTTGTTGTTGTTCTCCTCTTTCGTTTGCTGTTATGTTAAACTG
>VFFE01007696.1:204992-253411 GCA_008921705.1 Burhinus oedicnemus
GGGCTGGGGTGCTGCGGGACGGGACGGGAAGGGAAGGGAGCAGAGCCCAGGCAGGAAGAGCTCTGCGCCGCCGCTGCTCAGCTACTACCGAGTCCTCTTTCTGAGACAGATGCGACACTGTTTTGCGAAAGGACAATTACTTCCAATTACTTTTTTTTTTTTTTAAAGTATTTTTGGTCTTAATTTTATTCATCACTAATTCTTCGGGCTATTTCAGGTGAATGAAATAAGAGCCAGTAGTGACTGGCGGAAGGTGAATGGCGTGAGAACCAGCGATGCTGCTTGTAAACTGCTTCCATCCCTCTAGGTGCTGGTGTCTCTGGGAACACTCTCAGAGGAGATGAAAGGCTTTTTGCGCAAACTCTGCTCTTGCCCTCACAAGGGAAACACTAAATGCATATTAATTTTTTTTCTGCATTTCTGTATGTCCATCAACCAAAGCCATCTGTGGAACTGAAGTTAAAAATAAAGCCCATAACCTTTAGTGAATATTTTTGTCATCTTCACAGAAGTTGGTTGGTTTTTTTTCAATTGCAGAAGAAATGGAAAAATAAAGAAAGAAAATCAGTAGTCAGTTTCATTGCACAGTGCCAAAAAGTCAAATGGAAACTAAATCTAACCTTGGCACTAAATATTGCGGGGGAAACTGTAAGATAAATGTGAAAACAGAAATTATTTTGTTGAGTATCTTTCAGTGTCAGATTTTGTTTATTCCCTTGTTTTGTGTTTAGAAAAAATATGAAAAGAAATACAAAATTTTTTTCTATACACATATGTAGAAATTAAACATTAAAATATTACAGGTTAGGAGCAACATGGGTAGAAAATATAAATGTATTAAAGGTCATAACTCTGAGACTAGAAGGATTTTTTTGATTATTTGATTAAATTGCTGATTTTTTTCCTACCAAAATTACTAGCTTGGATGCGGCTGTTATTGCAGAGGATTTTCTCAATTGTTTTGCATGGATATTGACTCATTGGTAACTGGAGAGTGTCACCAACGTTTGTTTTTGGTTTTGTTTTTTTACTACTCAACAGCAGGTCAGTAGCTCTTCACAGTTTTAATCAGTGTTTCCATGAGCTTGAGCGATCTTTTTAATTTAGCCCACTCAGTCAGTCTCATGAATCGTGCAGCTGGCCTGTCCAAATTATCTGACTCTAGGGCATGTTAAATTGCTGGAAACTTTAAATAAACTTACTTGTCCCAACAAAGCAGATACTCAGAGCTCTGCATTTCCTTCTAAAAGCTAATGATTCAAATAATGTTTCCATTTTGATATTCTTGTTACTCAAAACCTTCAATGATCGCAATGTTTGTAATTGCCTCATTTTGTTTATTCTAACAGCTGAATTGCTTTTTTCTGTAGCTTTGCAGTTTTGGTTTAATAAGTGTTCTAAATATGGTGTTTTGATATCTGTAGCATAGATTTGTTAGTAATTAAGTTTTAAAAGAAGGCAATATCTGCATTTAAATTACTGTTTAATTTGCTGTAGTATAATAAATATAACTGCTGTATTTTAAAAGTACAGTATGTTCTCAGTAATCTTCAGTAATACAATAGGCTATAGATTTAAATCTGACTTTCAAAGTAAGCATACATTAGGCCTTTATTTCCTTTGTAACATCATGGGTGGTTTTCAGAAGACTATCGAGTGGAAGAAGCATACGTAACTAACTTCATTACAGTTTGGCTTCTGTTTCCTTTGGAGTCTTATTCAAGTAACGCGCTTCGTACTCTTATTTTTATTTATGAAAGGTTGTTGGAGATGATTTGATACTTGAAAGAAAAATGTTTCTTTAATGTCTCTCAAGTGCGAAGAGAAAGCATTTTCTTGAGATGTATTTCAAGTAATCCTGATAACTTCTCATGTGATAGTCATGGCTTTTAATTTTGATTTTCAATGAGAGGAATTGAATTGTTTGTTTCTGTTGGAAAAGAGCTTTACTGCGTTATTTCTATTTAGAAACAACTGGAAAGCCCCTATGTTTATAAAAATTGGGAGAAAGTTTTCGTTTTGAAAAGTATGTTCTTGGTCACTAAATGGCATGTCAGGACTAACCTTTTTTGTGCTTCAGGCTGAAAGTAGCTTCAGTGAAGAGGAGGAAGAAAAACTTCAAATAGCTTTTTCGTTGAAAAAGCAGGATCTTCATCTAGTTCTTGAAACTATATCATTCATTTTGGAACAGGTACCTTGTTTTTATCATTATGAATTGATAAATTTTTTTTTATCCAATTGTAGATTTCAAAAATATAAAAGTCAAGTTAAAAAGGAATTAGTGAAAACATCTGTCGTAGTAGACCATGTGTGTTTCGGGGGCATGATTTTACTGCTTTTGTTTGCACGCCTTCCTGATTTGGATTGGGCTCATGGCATTTGTGGAGTGAGTTCCCAGCTAATGTAAATATCAGTGGTGGAAGGGAGCTCCGCATGACTTTCCTCTTATTTATTGTAAGCAAGATGCCCATGCATTTTTTAATTCCTGTAAGGAAAATATTTCATGGCATTATTGAGCATTGCTTAAGTTACATGAAATGTCCTGCACATAGGTTGGGAATATCCCATGCACAAATACAGGCTGGGTGGAGAATGCAGTGAGAGCAGCCCTGTGGAGAAGGACTTGGGGCTGTTGGTGGATGAGAAGCTCAACGTGAGCCAGCAATTTGTGCTCGCAGCCCACAAGGCCAACCGTATCCTGGGCCACATCAAAAGAAGCATGACCAGCAGGTTGAGGGAGGTGATTCTGCCCTCTACTGTGCTCTTGTGAGACCCCACCTGGAATACTGTGTCCAGCTCTGGAGTGTCCAGCACAAGAAGGACACAGATCTGTTGGAATGGGTCGAGAGGAGGGCCATGAAGATGATCAGAGTGCTGGAGCACCTCTCCTATGAGGACAGGCTGAGAGAGCTGGGGGTGTTCAGCCTGGAGAAGAGAAGGCTCCGGGGAGACCTTATAGCAACTTTTCAGTATCTGAAGGGAGTCGACAAGAAAGCTGGAGAGGGACTTTTTACAAGGGCATGTAGTGATAGGACGAGGGGTAATGGCTTCAAACTGGAAGAGGGGAGATTTAGATTAGATCTCAGGAAGAAATTCTTTACTGTGAGGGTAGTGAGGCAGTGGCACAGGTTGCCTAGAGAAGCTGTGGAGGCCCCATCCCTGGAAGTGTTCAAGGCCAGGTTGGATGAGGCTTTGAGCAACCAGGTCTAGTGGGAGGTGTCCTTGTCCGTGGGAGGTGTCCTTGTCCATGGCAGCAGGCTTGGAACTAGATGGTCTTTAATGTCCCTTCCAACCTAAGCCATTATCCGAAATGTCGGTTATGGAAAATTTTCATGCACAGAAGCAGTCTCTACTTAGGTGAACAGGCACACCTGATGGAGCTCTAGTGTCTGAATGAATAGGTGACTACATGGGGTTTTTTCATAGTTTTTCTGTCTTGAGAAATAATTCGTAATACTGCATTTTGAGATACAGTTGAGATAGTTATACTTTTCTGTCTTCTTAGTCAGAAAGGTAGGATGAACGTGATGCTTGCAGTCCCACAGTAGAATTGCTAGTAAAAATCTTGTGTGAACGTGGTGGCCATCTATGGTAGAATATATCTGGCGCAACTGGTAGAACAGTGCTCAACAACAGCGGTTATTTTTTCTTTTAACAGGCAGTCTATCATAATTTGAAGCCTGCTTCACTGCAACAGCAGCTGCAAAGCATTCACCTGGATCAAGACAAAGCTGAAGCATTTGCCAGTGCATGGGCGGCTGCAGGTCAAGATACAATTGAAAAGTTCAGGCAGAGGGTATTGACCCCTCAGAAGGTAATGTTTTTTTTTTTCTGAGAAAATAAAGGTGTGTAGGTTTGTTTCAAGCAAGGAGTTTAAACTAATCTACAAAGTTTGTGGCAAGCCAAGGTACTGGAAAATAAAAAGGGTCATTATTAGGTAGTAGATAAATGTGATCGGGGCAGCGGAGTTCCATTATCTTAAAAAGATGTTACATGTTAGCTGAGCTTCTGTATCTGTTGGAACCTGGCTGTATGTGCACTGTTAGCAATATAAAGTAATGCAACCCACATACCATTTGGAGATGTCTGTGAACATGCTTTACAATAGGGCAAGGGTAAAACGTGCTCATGAACAGTTGTAGTGGTTTAGCTGATGGATTTAGCTCATCATCCTGTTGATTCTCTGTACTTGAAGTGTATCTGAGCTCCTGTCATCTTTAATTTTGTTAGCTGGTTGGATGATGCATTTTGTGAGATACTTACTATGATTTTGAGATAATTTTCTATGATGGCATAGTAATCTTGCTTCATATGTGCCTATTACCAGATAAAACTTTGGTACATGCTGTGGAAGTCTCATTGTATCTTTAGGCATAGATGTCTACATCTATGAGAAGATATAATAACATCATAGAATCATTTAGTTTGGAAAAGACCCTTAAGATCATCGAGTCCAACTGTTAACCTAACACTGCCAAGTCCACCACTAAACTGAGCCCCTAAGTGCCATGTCTATGTATCTTTTAAATATCTCCAGGGATGGTGACTCAACCACTTCCCTGGGCAGCCTGTGCTTCACAACGCTTTCGGTGAAGTAATTTTTTCCTAATATCCGATCTAAACCTCCCCAGGAGCAACCAGAGGCCATTTTCTCTGATCCTCCAGATAAGCCTCCGACTGAATAAGGAAACTGATACAGAACTCATCAGTGTCAGCCAGGATCAAATAGTTCAAAAGAATTGTGAAATACTGACTCAATTATTCTCGCTTTATTTTTTTATCATTGTTATGTATCTTGTTGGGATGAGATTCAGTTCATTACTTTATGATTTTGTTAGTAAAATATTCATAGAAAATAAATTTTATACACATGGTACACACAATACACTGACAGATACCATCAGGTTTACGTCTAAATAAGCCTAGAATTTTATTTAGGTGTAAACTGCGCGTTTTGAGAAGACAAGATATGTCTGTGGAACAGAATAAAGATATTCAGAATTGCATCACGTTGAATTTACTTTCTCAGTTTGTTTTGAAAACCTCTGAAGTCTTAATCCTGTAGACTTTAGTTAAGTGAAAAGTTCAAAGTTCACAAGAACTTTTCCTTAACCCGAAGATTAAATTCACAAAACTAATTGCTAAATAAAGTATTTATTCTGCTAACAAGGCACACAGAGATAAAATATTTTTAAAATTGCATAGGATAATGGAAGAAGAACTTACCATCTCCTTATAATCTTACGACTCTCTGTGTAATGTCTTATGAATGCAGTAGATGACTGCATGATCCTTCTATTGTTTCCTTCTGTATTCTATAGGTAATTGCATATCAGCGCATATTTGCTGTACTGTCTTTCTGTACCTTGATAAATAGTGGGCAAAATATTCTCTTGTACATTGTAGTAGGCAACTCATTGTAAACTTTCATCAACATCTCTTGAATTAAAGTTTTAAAAAAAGTTAGAATTCTGAAAAATTGATAGTGGTAGCTTTTTAGATTAGACTTACAATTTAAGTATTTGGATTGATTTAGAATTTATATTCTTTCTTTGTATAAAAAAAAAAGTATTGAATTATTACTACAGTCTGCAACAGGTATACATGGGTATAACATGTAAAACAATTGATCCTATAAATATGCCCTCTGTATAGGTACTTGTTTATATGGCTGTGTGAGAGTTCCTGATTTGCATTGTGCAATTCTCTCACAGAAGCAATATTAGGTACAGAAAAAGAATATAATGTTTCTGTTGTTGTAATTGCCAGCAACATAATCACAGAACGATTGACATTGGAAGAAACCTCTGGAGGTCATCTGGTCCAAGCCCTCTGCTCAAGCAGGGCCACCTAGAGCCAGTTGCCCAGGACCACGCCCAGGCAGTGTTTGAAAATCTCCAAGGATGAAGACTCCACCACCTCCCTGGGGAACCTGTGCTAGCTCTCGGTCACCCTTAAAGTGCAAAAGTGTTTTCCGGTGTTCAGGCAGAGCCTCCTATGTTTCAGTTTGTGCCCATTGCCTCCTGTCCTGTCATTGGGCACTGCTGAAAAGTGCCTGGTTCAGTTTTCTCTATATCCTCCCTTCAGGTATTTATATACGTTGATGAGCCTTCTCTTCTCCAGGCTGAGAAGTCCAAGGTCTCTCAGCCTTTCCTTGTGCATGAGGTCCTCCAGTTCTTTCATCATCTTTTTGGCCCTTTGCTGGGCTGTCTCCGTATGTCCACGTCTCTCTTGTGCTGGGGTGCTCAGAACTGGTTATAGTGCTCCAGGTGTGGCCTCACCATTGTTGAGTAGAGGGGAAGGATTATGTCCCTCAGCCTGCTGGCAATACTGGTCCTAATGCAGCCTACGATACCATTAGCCTTCTTTGCTAGGAGAGTAATGGCTCATGTTCAACTTGTTGTCCACCAGGACTGCCAGGTCGTTTTTCACAAAGCTGCTTTCCAGCTGGACAACAGCCAGCATGTGCTGGTGCTTGGGATTGTTCCTCCCCAGGTGCAGGACTTTACAATTCCCCTTGTTGAACTTCATGAGGTTTGTGTCAGTGCCCATTTCTGCAGGTCCCTCAGGATGGCAGCAAGACCCTTTGGTGTACCAGCCACTCCTCCCAGTTTTGTGTCATCTGCAAACTTGCTGAGGGTGCACTCTGCCCCATCATCCAGATCATTAACGAAGATGTTGAACAGGACTGGACTGAATATTTACCCCCGGGGTACACTGCTAGTTACTGGCCTCCAACTAGACTTTGTTCCTCTGATCACCACCCTCTGGGCCTGGCCATTCAGGCAGTTTTCAACCCACCTTTCTCTCTGCATCATCAGCATACATCAACAGCTTGTCTATGAGGATCTTACGGGACACAGTGTCAAAGCCCTCTCTGAAGGCAAGGTAGACCCTATCCACCGCTCTCACCTTGTCTACCAAGTCAGTTGTTTCATTGCAGAAGTTTAGGTTGGTCAAGTGTGACTTACTTCCTCATTGTGTATCCATGCTGACTACTCCAAGTCACCTTGTTCTTCACGTGCCTGGAAATGGTTTCCAGGATTAGTTGTTCCATCATCTTTTTTTTGGTTGGTTTTTTTTTCTTAAGACTTTGATTTATTCATGCTCTGTGTATGGTTGAAGTTGGATTCATAATGATGCCTTTTTTGGTCAAGTGTGCCTTGCAGTTAGTGATTTAAATTCCAGGAATATAAGAATTACTGTACCAGATTGGAAAATCTCTTCCTTGTGAATCCTGTCTTTGGCACTTTGGATGGAAGCATAGGGGTGGAATCCTCTAGTTAACATGTGTGACGTAAACTTACGCCTCACCTTATGACTTAGAAGCTGTCTTATACCCTCAAAGATGATTGTTTATCACTTGTGAAATAGCCTGCTTAATGATCCTGGAGGTTTCAGTCTGTGTGCTTGCCTGATTTCTGATCTTCTACCACTTGAGGGAAAAGTGGTATGTGTTAATGTTTTTTAAAAGCAGTATATCCATTATCTGTCAGTTTTAATGTACGTCCCCTTTTTCATTATGAGAAACACTAAAAAGGAGTGTGGTCTTTCTTGTTTTTATTTTAAGCTACATAGTCTGTGTTTTCTCGCTTTCATTCCCTGGAAGTTTCCTGCTTGTCATCCTTCATGTTATCTGTCTCTGACATATTTCTCTAGTCACTAATGTGACTAGTGTATGGTATGGGCTTGCCTGGAATATTAATACTTTATGTGGTGGCTCTGTAATAAAGGTCTCCCTCAGGGGTTTGGACTGGGACCAACACTACTTAATGTCTTCATCAATGACATAGTGGGATTGAATGCACCTTCAGTAAGTTTGTGGATGACACCAAGCTGAGTGGCATGGTTGACATGCCTGAGAGATGGAATGCCATCGAGTGGCACCTTGACAGGCTTGAGAAGTGGGGGCATGTGAACCTCACGAGGTTCAACCTGGCAAAGAGCAAGATCCTGCACCTGGGGCAGTATCAGTACAGGCTGGGGGATGAAGGGGTTGAGAGCAGCCCTGCAGAGAAGGACTTGGGGATACTGGTGGATGAAAAATTGGATGTGAGCTGGCAATATGCCCTTGATGCCCAGAAAGCCAACTGCATCCTAGGCCACATGAAAAGAAGCGTGGCCGGCAGGTCGAGGGAGGTGATTGTGCCCCTCTACTGTGCTCTTGTGAGACCCCGCCTGGAGTACTGCATTCAGCTCTGGAGTCCCCAGCACAGGAAAGACATTGACCAGTTGGGGTGGGTCCAGAGGAGGGCCATGAAAATGATGCAAGGACTGGAACACCTCTCCTGTGAAAACAGGCTGAGAGAGTTGGGGCTGTTCAGCTTGGAGAAGGGAAGGCTCTGGGGAGACCTTACTGTGGCCTTTTGGTACTTAAAGGGGTCTCATAAGAAAGATGGAGAGATACTTTTTACCAGGGCTTGTAGTGGGAGGTCAAGGGGTGACAGTTTTACACTGAAGGAGGGTAGATTTAGGTTGGACATAAGGGAAAAATTTTTTACGGTGAGGATGGTGAGACACTGGAACAGGTTGTCCAGAGAGGTTGTGAATGTCCTGCATTGGAAGTGGAGGTCAGGTTGGATGGGGCTTTGAGCAATGTGATCTAGTGACAGATGTCCCTGCCCATGGCAGGGGGATTGGACTAGACTAGGGACTTCAAAGGTCCCTTCCAACCTGAGCCATTATATCATTCTATGAATACAGATTTTTTTTCTTTCATACTCTTAAAAATACATACAGGCTTTTTGGTTGTCACTGCATATTTGGGGGGGGACTTTTACTGACCTGTTCAGATGGTGTGCAGGACTAGATATTAATTTAGAATTCAGAGCATGTGTGAGTATTTCGTGCTTTCATTTGCTGTGTGCTTTTCTGTACACTTACCAACTCTGAATTTTCTTTGTAATGGCTTTAGTGGGTATATGCATAGGATTGCTCATCTGGATCTGAGAGCTGAATCAGGGGCATTCTTAGTATTACTGAGATCCTGATAGTTCTGTTCCAGCATGAGAGGGTGTTCAGGGAAACTGTGCAAGACAGAGTTTGCAATGTAACTAAGAAAGATCTAATTGGAATTTTATCTTTGTTTTAAAATGTTTTTCTAAAATCCAAGTGGCAAAATAATTCTAAGTCTCTCCTGGCATCTGGTACTTAGAAGTTTTGTATTTTGGAAGTACTGAAATGCTGGCACTAAGTCTTTTTTCTGTAGTATACACAAGAAGGACCAGGTATTAATCTTTCATTTCTGCTTTAAGACAACAAGAAATGGTAAACAGTTTTCCAGTTTTCTTTTTTTTTTTTTTTTTTTGGACTTAGAGGTATGATTCTCACATCAGGCAAACATTGAAGCCTTTGGGCAAATTGAAGGAAGAACTGAGGATTGATTAACTTATGGCCAAAACTAGTGGGTAGTTAACTGTCCAGGATTATTCTTTCATAATATTACTAATTAATTTGGCTCATCACTGTTTTTGAGAGAGTAGGCCACAGAATCTTTTCTCTTGCAGCAGTGCTTAGATTTAGAATCCAGACCACTAGTTATTACGGGAAGTAATTTCTTAACAGATACTTTGCTTGTATTGACATGTTATTTCTCTTAAACCAGATTTGCTTCTCGCCTGCAAACTGCAACTTGGTAAAAACTAGTTTTCTGGATTCTGAGTTTGTCAGTTCTATGCAATGGATGTAGGTGGTAATGCACTGGCTGATAGCTTCTTTAGGATGACAAGCCAAATTGAGTTTGTTAGAGCAACAGAACAAGTACTTCCCAGAATACTCATTAGGTGAAGTTTTCTGTGGCATATTGAACACTACTTCTTATTGTTAGGGAAAAAAACCAAACCAAATTCTTTTTTGAACATAGATCTTTGAAATTTTTTTGGTGCAGACTGCCTAGTTGACAGGACATTATTGTATTGGGCAATGTTTAACACTACAGTTTTTATTCTAAAGCTGTACTGTTTCATACTGTTTATTTTCTCACTTCATCTTTTCATTTTTCTTCACTGGACTATAGGCAGTCTTAAGTTGCACAGGGTTATTAATTATATATATTGTCCTGTTGCATTAATTGATTCTTCGAATCTTTACTCCTATGGCAGTCCCTTTATTATATTATTTCTGCTGTATAATACAATCCTAGTCAACTAGAATGATGGTATTTGTATCAGTTTTTTCTTTGAATGTGTTCTTAATTTGGCTTCTAGAATGATAGGCCAGTGATAATAGTCTGCTATGAATCCGTTCCAGTTTTTAAGTCTGCTTGGTAATGTATCAGTTTAGAAATCAGGACACATATTTATCAGATTAAAATGTTTTTTTTCTTCTCTGTGAAGAAGAGCTAGCTTTTTAGTAGGGTTCACTCTGAATTCTCGTGGCAACTTTTTATCAATTCTGTTGCTTTTTTTTCCCCCTCCCCCTATATTATGTTGCCTGTATGGTTTTTGGTACTCTGTGTAAATATATCTGTTTTAAAGGCAGGTCAAGCTAAATGCCTCATAGCTTTCCTGTTTTGAAAAACTACTCATGGTATCTTTAAGATATCTATAATAAAATAAGTAAGAGTCCTATGTTGCCAAGCAGGAGAAGTTTTTTATAGCCTTCAGACATCATTACTTAATATAATGATGCGTGGGAATGCAACTAGTGAAATTACGTACCTAAAATTCTTGATGGAGCTGTCAATTCTGTATCTTGAGTGGCTGGTTGAAGCCATATGGGAAAAAATCTGAAAGTAGTTTTCTCAGAAACTGGCCTTCTTGCTAGAGGGTGTATATGTAATGTGAATATACTAAATTCCCACTGACAAATCTACAGAAATACTCTGAAACACATGCATCTTATGGTGGTTATGACAAAAAAGAAGAGAATTAGCATGCTACGTGTGTGTGTTGTGGGGGAAAAATTCTTTCTGATATCAGAAGAAATGCAAAATAAGGAGGAATATAGCTCAAACAGAAAGAATCTTTCCGTTTCTTGATAGTGTCTGATCCACTAATCATTCTTACAGTGACAAACAGAGGTCACAAAGACTGTATTGTCTCTTCGGGCATTGTCACAATGAATTATGAACCAACTTGTATTATATGATGCCGTCACAGACAGTGGCAAAAAGAATGCAAATGATGAAAGATGTCGTAAAGAAAGTTTTATAACTGCTGAGATTTATTTTGATAGCCAGCTACAGCACAACTGAGTGTGTTTAATCTTCCACTCTCCCAGCTTTGTTAGTAGGTATTTTAATTGTTTACAATTTTTAGGTACTGCTTCTTGAGGATTTTTTAATGAGTTTCTTCCTATCCTTCTTACCATGTTCCGTCTTCTACCAAGAAGGTATAAATGATAAAGGTTGAAAGAAAGTATATTCTGAGAATGTTTAAAAACATCTCAAACATTTGTTCTGTTCCTACATGCAAAATAGCATCTTTTACGTTTATAAAAGAATACCATGCTTATCTTGTGTAACTTCCTGTGTAATACAAACCATAATTTTTCTTCAGTATGTAAAAGAGCTTTTGAAACAGGGGTCTGGTTGTGATTTCAAGGCTTGAAATGACAGGTAATTTCTGGGGTATTTTTTATGATTAATAAAAATGTATGCCTTATCTCTAATTAAAATCTGTCTAACTTCATCTTCCCACCGTTGGATCTTGCTATATATTCTTCTGCTGGATAAAAGAGCCAGTCAGCCATGTCTTTTCCACGTAAGTGCTCATAAAGTGGTGCATATTTTTACTGCAACTCTGCGTCCACAAATTTCCTAGAGGGAGACAGAGCACAACAATAATTTTATCTTTTGCACAAAGTGCATCCCTAAATACTGGAGTTTTGGAACCTTGAATGCTGTTTCTAATGTTTGTCATACGGTCTCCTTCTGTTTGCTTTCAAGCTAGCTGCTTATCAGTTAAAATACATGTAAAGATGAAGACCTGCAGTAACTTCAGTTAGGGAAAAGTCTTTCGAAGTTTTTGCTTCTTAGCACTAGTCTTGCTCTACCAATTTCATGTTGTATTATTTCTTTTGTTTCCTCCCTTTTAAAGTGCACTGCTGCTTTTTGGTGTATGTCTTCCTTTTTTAAATTCAAAGACTAAAGATGTGAAGGGGTTTGGTTTGGATATTGAATAAAGTCTGAAAATATCACATTTCCTGGCATATGTGTTAAGTAAGGTTGGCTGAAGAGAAATACAACTTTATCCTTGCAGACAAAAATGGGAAGTCAGAGGAAATTAACCCTTCAGGAGAGAGCCAACCTTGGATGAAGAATCTAGTTCATCTTATATCTTCACCAAATAAGATGGCTTTAGGTACATAATTTGATCAGATTTTTCTTTTAGAGTTAAGTCGCAGTCTCTTTTTCTATTTTTAATACACTTTGAATATTCAAATCCTCTCTAAAAGGTAACTGAGGTACTGGCTTTTTTGGCTTGGTCCTCTTGTGTTTTCTAGCATTAATTACAAACTGAAACTCCCAGTTTACAAAGTTAAAACACTGCTCTTTTTTTTTTTTTTCTGCCTCCTAAATTTACTAGTATCATTAGGGAAGGTTGTGGCGAGGGATCCAAGAGTTGCACAGAAAATACAATGCATGGCCTGTGGCTTTCTTCAGTGCCTCTCTATCCCACTCGGTGTAACCACTCAGCTGGGTCTTTGGCCCAACGTATCTTCAGTCCATTGGTCTTACAGTGCATTCTTTTGAGGCTAAGATAGAAAGCCACATAAATAGATTATTTTTGTTTTTTAAACTTTGTGAATTTTTTACTTTGGCAATTGTGTTCTATTTGGTCAATCTTTTTACAGGATTCTGTAAATTCATTGTCCGACTGTCAGACCAATCCAACCCTTTCCTTTCCGTTGTGTGACAACCACCACTATTTCTAGTTAGAGACAATGATAGCATATAGTACCACTTCAGAGCCTAGAAGATTATTCTTGTCTACTGGTGAAAAACATAGTTGCTGCTTTCCTTTTCGTTTTGTTTGTCTGTTTGCTGGTGGTCTTGCAGTATCTGCAAGAGTAAGGCAGAATCGGATTTGACATTGCATTCTAGTATTGTGACTAGGTAGGTAAGCTCCATCCAATCACTCTTATTTTCTCATGACTACATGACTAAGATACATTGCAAGACTATCATTAAGGTTGCAAAGTCTGGTTTTAAAATTTAGTAAGCAGCACTGTAGTTGACTTGGGCAACCTCTGCTTAACTTGGCTGTGCGTATGTGTTGTGACTGTCTTTAATTACAGACTTTCATGCTTTTTTTAAAAAAACCAAAACACTGTTATCTTGACTTTGTTTTGTAGATTGGTGGATGTATCTAAGGTTTTATTCATAGTTATATACCATTTTTGTGGTGCCTGCTCTGCGTCTTGTGTTTAATTTGAAGATTTGCCTGGTACCGTCAGCTGAAGATGCTGATCATTCAATTTGTGACTCTTATATCTGTATAAAAATTGAGTCTTACAGATTTTATATCTGCCATTGAAGAGTACTTTTCACTGAAACCACAAAATGCCTCAGTAATCCATTTAGAAAATGGGGATACTGTATTGTATTGAAGTTGAATCTGTTTGTACAGTAGGGGGACAGATTTTGAAATACTCTACACCATCAGATCTTTCCATTGCTGTTCGAAATGTGGTAGAGGACTGTAGTCAGAAAGTTTATGCAACTGATGTGAAAATCCAGCTGATTTACTTTGAACTTCCTCACCCATGGAGCAGTTGTTACAGTGAGGCTTGCTGAACGGAAGCTGCAAAATCCAGAACTTCCTTCAAAGGTATTCATACCACCTCAATACAACTGAAGTCAGTAGCAACAATATAGAATAGAAATCAGTGTGTTTATGCAGTCATCTCCTCTGCCCCCAGTGCTAGTTTCCCATCAGTAGGAAACTCATGTTTAATCTGGGGCTTATCTTAAAGGAAACACTCTCTTCCTGATTACAGAATTCTTCTGTGATGAAGACCCTACCTGTGATGATTGGCAAATTGTGCCTGTCACTCATTGCCTTCTGCTTAAAAATGTGCACTCTTTTTTTTTTTTTTCTTTTTTTCTTTTTTGTTTGCTATATTGAGTACACTTTTGTCTTTATCCTGCTGGTGTGTCCTCTGCACTAACAGTCTTTTCTTAAGCAGACAGAGAAAGTTTTTGAAGTTCAATCAGATATGTTTTGTCATCCTTCTCTTAGCTTCTTATGTAAATTATATTCATCATAGCAGGCAAAATGGACATTTTCATGTCTAATTTGAAGTTTTGATTCTGCAGTGCTGAGTGCGCTGATGGAGAGCAGAACTGGCATCTTGGGCTGTAAATTTTAGAGAGCAGACTTAGTAGTGTGCTCTAGTTTAATGTTGGTGTGATTACACAGGTCTGAATTTAGAGTCATGTGTTGTAGACCACTGCTTTTCTTAATATGTAATACAATTTTAGCCCTCTCCCATCCATACAAAACTAACAGTTAATTTAGTAAAGCCACATATACATGTTGCAGTACTTTCTTTAAATGCAAGGTATTCAGTTATATAACTATGACTGAGTACATTTTGTCTAATTTGATTGTTGAAAGATGAGGGGAGGGGACCCCCAAACTTTAAAATGTGAGTATTCTGACTTTCTTCAGTGAAATGAGTACTTGGTCTTCAGTGTAAGAACTATGGGAGTTACTCTTTCAAGAACTGAAGTTAGTGAAAGGATAGCCATACTCATTTTCCTGTAGGTTTTTTGGTTAGAACAGCTGAAATAAGTGTCTTGTAAGTGAAAGATCTGCACCAGAAAAATGCGTATGTTACAGATTATTTATTTCCTCAAAATATTTTGTTAGCTTGAAAACATTCTTAAATGTTTTCTGTCAGTGTGATACATAGTATTATAATAATATGAGAAAAAGATTAGCTGAAGATGTCTTTCGTAGCCCATTATCTCTCACTTCACTCTTCATAACAGCTTCAAAGACAGCAATACTACAGACGTCTTAAATTACATAAACAGCTCTTTCAGATTATTCCAGGAAATGTTTTCATCTTTAAAATTGGACTATTCCTCTGAAATTAGAGGGAAAAGTAGCTGAAATGGGTGAGTTAGTATTTGAGGTAAAAAGATAAAATTCTGATTTCAGTTGTTAAAACAGGATTTGATTTTTCTGTCTCTGCAATTGTTGCCTTTGGGGGCAGGATAGATTCCTTTTTAAGGTACATGTCGGCCGAGACATTGAGTTGTTAATTTTCCCTATTACTGCAAGCAGCCACATCATATACTGTACTTTCTGAATTTGTCGGGCTTCATCTTTGAAGTATCTAAGAGTTTTTGCTTACAGTGGTTGTACTCGAGGGTAATTCTTGAATCTTATTTCTCTAGCTATCGTAAATCTGCTTCCTGAAGAATGGACTGAAGGCTGGGGTTTTATCCCTCTATTATGCACTCTCCTATAGTGTTTGTTACTCACTCTTAACACTATAATAGTAGAAGTGTTAGACTTTGGAATCTTAAGTTATCAATATTTACTTTAGACTGTGAATTAAAGTAGCCTTTTAACTAAGTGAGCACTCCAGCATTGACGTCGTGGAGCTGAACTTAGTTCCAAGAGTAGTTGCTGTATGTAAACTCATACAGTGCTCTTACAGATATACCACATTTGGTAGAAATAGATGAGGAGAGTGTAACTCTGAAAAACAGTGCCATTACACTTGCATATTATTGTGGTTTTTTTATGGAAAAAGCTTTATAGAAACAAACAGATTTTTTTTTTTTTTCCCTTCAGGATGTGAAAGGCATAATCTAGTGTGCAGTATCATCTAAGGTATCACAAATACCAGATCATTTTGAAATGATTGGCCGCTCACAACAAGGATTCAAGTATTTGAAAATCAAATGGGTGGGCCTATATACCAGTGGAGCATGAAACTAATTTCTGTATTACTGTAACTGTTCTACTTTAGTTTGTTAGGCTTCTGCCTAACAGAAGATTGTTTTCTGTGGTACTCACAAAGAATGAGTCAGTCAGAAGTTCTTTTTGGCATTCTATTTCTATTACACATTTTGTTTTAAAAACGCACAAAACCAAAGTCAGTTACAGTGCTTCACCCTGTCCTCAAATTAATCAGATTGCCTGTGAAGGAAGGAACTAAAGATGTACTTAAATTACCCTGAAATGGCTCTTTTGAGTGTTGACTCAAAGTCAGGAGACTTGGATGTTAGTTCTCAGCTATGCAAGTCTAAACCAGCATTCTGTGCCATAGGAAGCTGCCTGCACCAAGAACAGGGATGTCCGTATTAATCAAGTCCTTCAGCACCACCGGTACCCCAAGAGGTAGTACTGTTAGAAGCACTCGGTTTTGTGCCAAGATTTGAATTTTCGGAAAGGATGTTAAGATTTATTTTCGGCTGTGCTCAAGTTCGTAATGTCACTAGAGGCCACGTCAGCTGAACTGATATGTGCATTATGAACTAGATGAGTAAGATTTAGCATCATACCATAATTTCCTTAGTACACCTTCTTAATATTCACAGCATGTGACATAGTTGTTCTAAAGGTTACTCTTACTGCCTTTTAATTCTGACTGTGAGCCTGCAAGCTCAGTTTGCTTTAAAATTCTCATCACTTAAGTTGGAAAGCTTCAACCACCTCTTAGCAACTTCAGAGTAATGAAAAACTTCTGCTCTCTAAAAATGCACGTGTTGTTGAGGGGTTTTGTTGCTTTTGGAAAGAAGTCCAAACAGACAAACTAAACCACAACCCATTGACACTGGGAGAAATGCCCAACTGAAATAATACAATTGAAAAATTGTATTATTACATAGTTGATTTTCAAACATTACCAAACGTAGCGGTAATGTTACCACTTCAATTACCTTCTGGCAAGACTGAAAACATTTGTTGTAGTAGTAGTAGACTTCAGAAACTGCATATGCTGGTTTGCTTATGCTATGTGTTCCTTTCCCACCTAGAAGTCTGTTTTTTCTCACTTTTTAGACTTTAAAATGAAACTAATTTTGCCAGTTCTTTTTCTTGCTCTTTGCTAAATGCTAATCAACATTTCTCTCCCTCCCTGTAGAAATGCATAGTCATTTGTTTATCTGACAGTCTAATAATGGATATGCCAGGATCTTCATAATTTTTCCTATAGCCAGTTTATCTATAGTCACTTGTTAAATCATATTTAACCTATAATGCTGATTAATTGCATTTGCCCACATACTCTGCATCATGCATATGTTCTGAATATATTATAATTATTCTCTCATTAACTGAAAACTATGGTTGTATGTTTTAGTATTACACAGGCTGAAGTACCTAATATTTTGTTCTATTTAGGGAAAGCCAGGTGTTCTGAAAGCAGCAACCCCTGTCAAAAGAATGGAGTGCAAGAATCTGAATGAAATAATGAAATATTTAGATCTTCATAACACGTTAAATTTGAACTGTAAAGTGATTGGCTGTTTCATAACTGTCTAAATGTCTGGCGGTTATAAAAACCTCAGTCATGTTGATTTTATGTGTCCAAGCAGTATTTCCATACTGTAATTCTTGCAGGTTCAGTGCTTTATTTACTCATTGTTACTCCTACTTTCTCTGAGGTCAATGCTTACAGTGCTTTCTAAGGGACACATAGATGCCAAATCATGGATTACCCATGGAGGAGAAACAGTGATTTGCATGGTATTATGACAGCTTGCTTGCATTATGGTAAGAAGTAAACTCACATCAGTGAGTTCTGATGGCAGTAACACTGATTTTCTATAGTTCCTGTAATGATTCGTCATGATGTTAGATGACCTTCTGAAAGCTGCACCTTCTAGAAGTAGGTAATTTACATGAAAATTCCAGTTTTCCGTTTAAAATTAAAACAACCTTCCAGTCTTCATGGGTGTAGAGTCAGACAGGAAATGTGATCTCAGTATATCACTGAAGTCCAAAATAAAAAAATATCCCCTTTCCTTGCTCTGTTACTGACTGAGTATTTAAACCTCATTTTCCCTCTTCTTCCTTAAAAATGATGGACTCTCCTCCAGAAGTTTTTACAGCTGAAGTTGGAAGTATTGGGGAAGATATTTTAGGTGCTTACGTATTTTCTGGAATTCTGTTTCCACTTTTAGTTTTCCTTTTTTCACAATATTTCCACTTACTTTCTTTTTGCAAATTAAGGTCCTTGCCAACATTTTTTTTCAGTGTGAGTTTCTCAGTCACTTTGACTCTCTTCTTCCTCCTCAGGTTGGAGCCATACAACATGCCTCTTGTGGACATCCAGTCTGCCTTCACTCTTAAAGTCATAGTCCTTTGTTTTTGAGTCTGATGGACTGTTTCTTGTATACCTAAGATGATGGGCTGAGGCCAATGGTATGAGGTTCAACAAGGCCAAGTGCTGGGTCCTGCACTTGGGTCACAACAACCCCATGCAGCGCTGCAGGCCGGGGGAAGAGTGCCTGGGAAGCTGCCCAGTGGAAAAGGACCTGGGGATGTTGGTTGACAGCCAGCTGAATATGAGCTGGCAGTGTGCCCAGGTGGCCAAGAAGGCCAAGAGCATCCTGGCCTGTATCAGGAATAGTGTGGCCAGTAGGACCAGCGAAGTGATCATCCCCCTGTACTCGGCACTGGTGAGGCCGCACCTGGAATACTGTGTTCAGTTTTGGGCCCCTCGCTACAAGAAAGACATTGAGGTGCTGGAGTGTGTCCAGAGAAGGGCAATGAAGCTGGTGAAGGGTCTAGAGCACAAGTCTTATGAGGGGCGACTGAGGGAACTGGGGTTGTTTAGCCTGGAGAAAAGGAGGCTGAAGGGAGACCTTATCGCTCTCTACAACTACCTTAAAGGAGGTTCAACAAGAGCAAGTGTAGGGTCCTGCACCTGGGGAGGAAGAATGCTAGGCACCAATATAGGCTAGGGGTGGACCTGCTGGAAAGCAGTGCTGAGGAGAAGGATCTGGGGTCCTGGTAGATAGTAAATGATCCATGAGCCAGCAATGTGCCCTTGTCGCCAGGAAGGCAAATGGCATCCTGGGCTGCGTTGGGAAGAGTGTGGCCAGTAGGTTGAGGGAGGTCATTCTCTCCCTCTACTCGGCACTGGTGAGGCCACAACTGGAATACTGTGTCCAGTTCTGGGCTGCCCAGCTCAAGCGGGACAGGGAACTACTGGAGAGAGTCCGGCGTAGGGCAACAAAGATGACTGGGGGATTGGAGCACCTCCTTTATGAGGAAAGGCTGAGCGAGCTGGGACTCTTTAGCCTGGAGAAGAGAAGGCTGAGGAGAGACCCTATTCTTGCTTAGAAGTATCTACAGGGTGGGTTGAAGGAGGATGGAGCCAGACTTTTGTCAGTGGTTCCCAGCGACAGGACAAGGGGCAACGGGCACAAGTTGGCACATAGGAAGTTCCATTCAAACGTAAGAAAAAACTTCTTTACGGTGAGGGTGCCAGAGCACTGGAACAGGCTGCCCAGGGAGGTTGTGGAGTCCCCTTCTCTGGAGATTTTCAAGACCCGCCTGGATGCAGTCCTGAGTCATGTGCTGTAGGCGTTCCTGTGTCAGCAGGGGAGTTGGACTAGATGTTCTCTAGGTCCCTTCCAACTCTGAAAATTCTGTGATTCCGTGATCTGTCCTTGCAATTTTTGGTGTTCAATGTTTACCCCAGTATGCTCAATGAGCTCAGGTAATGTTATTCCCTCCATTCCATGGGTGGAAACGCAAAGGTAGACTGCAGTGTCAGCTTAGCAGCCAGGTTTCTTGTCTGAGAAGTTTTGGCCTTGTGGTGCATTAGGAATAGTGGGCTTGAGTTGGAAGTTCCCATGTTTTACACTGGAGGAAAATGGCTGTGGATATCATAGACTTCATCATAGACTAGAGATGATGTATTTATGTACCTGTAAAGGTGTTAGTGATCTACAGATGAAGGGTCATATCCTCTTATATTAGGGGAACTGGCAGCTCTGTAGTGGAGATCTGCCCCTAGCACAGGCGTGGATGGCCTGCGTTTGCAGGCGGTACAGAGTTGGTTTAGCAGGTACAACACCGTATCTTTTCTACAACTAGTACTTAGCGAGCGCTGGAAATGAGAAGCGCATAGGTTCTTCCATGCCTGTTAGTCCTGGCTGTCATGGTATCCTCCTCAGAAGCCTGAGTGGAACAAAATGGACATGGGAACTGAGGATTACAGATGTTATTGAAATCTTCATCGTATCTGTTGCCCTGAATCATTTGCCGTAGGGTTCATGGAGCAGATATGAAGCATTTTCATAGGTGCTTACTAGTGGGTTTATTTAGTATCTGTGTTTTTTCCTTTCCATGTTTTGCAGCTTGCACCTGTTTTTGTTTTCTAATCATAACCCTGAGGTTAAATAAGTGCCACAGATACCAGTGAGAACTTACAGTGCTAAATAGTACATTTTCACCAGTGTTTATTGTTGCAGTGACAAGGTAGCTTGCACATAAACTGCTGATAAGAAATTGTAAAAACAACCTAAAGGTCTACAGTAACTAAACCCACGGCTTTGTTTTCATGCTTGTTATGGAGAAATACTTCCCCCCTTCCCCAGTAAATGCTTTTCAGGTACTGTAAGTGTCAATGCTATCGGAGATTCTCACATTGTATAGTCTCTCCCAACATTTTGTCTTCTATAACAAGTTTTATATCAGAAATGAAAATAATTTTATAGTCCTTTCATTTTTTAAAAATTTGGCTCTAAAATATGTACCACTTTGTGGCTACCAAATACTGTGCCTTGACACAAATGCTGTGCAGAAACATGTCACCACTCTCAAAAGGTTAATTGATATTTCAGGATGTTGAATGTCTTCTAAGTAAACACGGCCATAGCCAAATACATCTTCCATTTTTCTTTCAAGAAAATAAATAGTCAGACCATTTTGAAGCCTTAGGCAGCATGCTATTTGTTAATCAAAACTTGTTCTTGTAAAACTATATTTAAAACAGAAAAGATACATGAATCATACAGGAAAACAAAGTAATTTTAAGGTAAAGCAATATAAAAAAAGAGTTATGGCTGCTGTTCAGCTATAAACTCAGGCCACTGTGCTGTCACATATATTGCATTTGTTCTGAGCCCTGTACAATATTCCTGGATAGATGTATATTAAAAGTGAAATAGAAGGCATAAATTTGAATTTCTTTACTTTCGATGGTTTGTTTTTCATGCTACGCACAGTACACTGCTTAACGGCTTTAGGAAAGTCTTAAAAGTCAGGCTACCTAGGATACTGTTCTTGTTTTATAATCCTGGACAAGCTGCTAGCCTGTCTAAGGCTTTGTTTCCATACTACTATAATAAACTGTTTAAGTAACTGATAGAAAGTCCTTTCTAAATTGAAGGGCTTGAACCTTAGTGACTGCAGTATGAAGAGCCATCGCATTCCAGAGCTTGCTCACTGTCTCCATGTTTGACCTTAGTGGTTAGGTGTTTTACCAAAATGGGTAGTACTGTTTCCTGCTGCCTGCTTCAGGCTGCTCCCACCACTAGTACAGAAATCAGCATTTGGGTCCTTCTCTGTTGACCATTATAAATTTTGGTAGGGTTCTTTAACTGAACTGAACTTCTTTCTTGATCTAAAACCTACAGTAAGGCAAGATGCTAAGACCCTTATGCTCCTGAGAGAAAAAGAGGTAATTTCTTTACTTAATTTTATTGAAGTTTGTGGAAAGAAAAATGTTTTCTAGCTGTGTCATTCTGTTGTAATTTCCTGGAAGATTCCAGATGCAGCACAGGGGCTTAGCAGACTTGTCCATTAGTGTAGTGGACTTGAGCACATCTGCAGAATCCACTTTGGATTGTGCTGTACTTTTGGGTGGGATGGGCAATGCCCTATTATTTTCATCAACCAAGATGTAATCAGGTTACAGGAAATCAAGACAGAGACTTGTGATTAAAAATTAATATGCTTTTAGAATTTATAAAACTTGTCTTTTAAAGCGTCTTTAGTTCATAGGCACGTTCATTTTAGATTAATGATTAAAGTGCAATTTGAAATGTATTTTTGTGTAGCTTTCTATTAAAAATTCTGTTCCTCACATGCTTAACTGGTTTTTGGCTTTTCAGTAGTAACAATTTAAAAAGCAGCACAGAATTATTTTTGTCATTAACATCTGTATATGGTAGAACACACATGAGTAGATCTCTTGATTAAGAAATTACTATTTTTAGCTGGTTAACCATTTATTGGGAATTTTTTTCCTAAAAGAAAAATAAATATTAAATAAAATTGAACCCGTAGCTTTGCTGATGAACTTCGACAAGGAGGGGGAAACTACCTTATTTTGGATCCTTAGTTATGTTTTATGGATTGGTTCCAGCAGATTTGAGGCATATGAAGTTGCTTTATTTCGGGTGGTCACAGGCAGTTTGAACTGATAAATTTGGCAAGAGAGAGAAGCAAATCTGTCTTGGAATCCAGGAGAATTTGCAGAATGTGCGTTGTATAAAAATGCTTAACATTTGTAGAGCCTGACATCGTGTTCACTGACACAGACCATTCACAATATTGAAAGTTGACCTGAGTGCTTCTGTACCATCTGATTGTAATCTAAATTTATGTTTTATAGCTTGAAACAATTGGATGGCAGCTTAATCTTCAAATGGCAGAGTCAATGCAAGCAAAGCTGAAGTCTCCTCAAGCTGTGCTAGAGCTGGGAGTGAGCAATGAAGATTCAAAGGTAAGAAATACATGCCTGGCAGAGTTGGAATGAGTTGTTGTCGTGGCCTTATGTTGGAAGTTCTGAGGCATCAGATCGTTGTTAGCCTCGCCAGTGTTTTCATTTATATATTTCATAAAATTATAGTAAGCACTTGGAATTGTGAAATAATGATGTAATAGCATACACATTAGGTAGACTGAGCTGTGTTACCAACATTGGGCTGTAACATAATAGAGAAATATCATGGAATATGTTTATTTTAGGTCTCTAAAATATCTTTGTAGATAATTTATGACACAGCACGTGATTGGTACTTCTTACACTTTTAATGCCTAGTAGCTTGCAGTCTTCTACCATATGTGTAGTTATGTAAGATATTACTCATCACTTGCAACCTTTCTGTGCTAATGATGTACTTATATGAATGATGACATAGTATGTGAGGCCACAGAAAGCCAATATTTGGAGGTTTTAAGGTAAAGTCTTAAGTTCAAGGATTTTAGTGACTGGTGGTGTTACGGTGCCAAAACCCACTAATGAATGCAATTTTTTATTCATCAAATCTGTATCTTTTGTTAGCTAGCATGTTTTAAATTAAACACACATGAATTGCTTTTAAGCTGATCTTGCTAACAGAAATTGGAGTCTTTACTTCTGTGGTGTATGTCAGAATGTTTTTCTATGAAAAAGTCAGTATAAAAGATTTGAGGGGAAAAAGAGAACTCGGTTGTGCTGTAGCATTACCTTTAAATCACAGTAATTGTACTAATGTGAGTGGAATTTCTGATTAATGGTAGCATAAAAGAGAATACACAGCTTATGTTTGTGCTTCTTACCAGGACTTGCAGCAGTTACATTTTTTTTCAGCAGTTCACTGCAATCTGTATTTTTGAAATGCAAATACAAGAACCAGGCACTATTTTATGTCCGAGCTGCATTGGGCAGCATTGCATACAGATTCAATCCAGTGGCAAAACAGTTTTAAAACAAATGAGGAAAAAAATGTCACTTTCATGTGACACAAAGTTCATCTGTTTCCTTTACAGACAGAATTCAGCAAATGTATTTTTTTTTTTTTATTGTTCCCTCTCTATTTCTTTGTGTGGGTATAATTAGGTACCAAGATCAGAATTATTTTGCAATAATTATAAGCCTGGAATAGACCTCTAACTAGCATATTGATGCTCTCACACCACAGACACTAAAATTTAAAAATCTGGTTTGGTGTAAAGATAACTACATTTTTTTTCGGTGAATGATTACATCCAAGTATAGAATAGGTTTAAGATTGGGTAATATCTGCTTATACAGTGACAGAAGTGTTTGAACATAATTTTTGTGCTGTATTTTGCATCTTCATGATCTTTGTGCACTAAGTATTACGTTTTCTGGAAATCCTAGATACTAGGTAGTTCTTTTTTTCTCCCCAAACTTGTGTGTGTGGCTTTTGCACAGAAATATGGCATGAATTTAGTGTATACGTTCTTAATAGTTGTCTTCATTCCTCATGAAACTTTATCTTTTTTTTTTTTTTTTTTAATCATGGCTATAACAACTTGATTTTTTTTCGGGAAAGATACAAAATGCTGTTACAGAGGAGCTTTTGTTGGCTGGCCCATTGGGGGCAGTAGTGCTCTTTGTCACACTGGGTCTTTGAATGCTTTTTAGAGATAATATTTGGAATCAATTCTGAAGTCAGTAGTTGGGGGAAGTGTTAAGTGTTTATATTTCTAATCTGTATATAACAATAGGATTTTGTCTTGCTCATCTACAAAATAAAGCCTATTAATAAAAAAACCCCATACTGAGCAAGGTAAATGAAATTTACTGTTATTTCCAGTTTTGCTACCTAAAAGTAATGGTACTAATGCATTAATGTTTACTACAACTCACTCCACTTAAACATCATTTAAACAGTTCTTTGTCAGAAGCTGACATTTAAAACTAGTATTTAAATTATCTCTCTGGGAGAGGTAGTCAGAAAATCTGTGGATATATGATTATTATTTGTGCTTCATGAAATGAAAAAGTCAGAGGATTTGCTATATGCTATATAAATATTTATAGAGTATATTTTGTCAGGTTCAGATGAAATGCAGAGTCCTGTAGGTATTATACCATCAAAACTCAAAAGTAAAGTGGTCTTTGGTTCTTCCAGGTGATTCAGGCTGTTAGCAATATTTGCATTGCCCAGGAAGTATGCTGCTTCTGACTGATCAGATCACATGATTTTTAATAAACTGTTTTTTTACTGGGTTTTGTTAAAAATTTACTGTTTGCTTATACACAGACTTCATGCTTGATTTGGATATAGCAAATATTTTGCACATGCCATGAAAAGTTTTTCACCATGGGGGTGATTAAGTACAGGATTGAGTTACCTGGAGAGGTTGCAGAGTTGCCAGCCTTGGAGATACTCAGGAGTCAATGGGACAAGTCCCTGAGCATCCTGACCGAAGCGTGGAGTTAGCCCCACTGTGAGCAGGGTGGTGTATTGAGTGGGCTGCTAAACCCTGCCTTCCAGCCCAAGTTGTCCTTGTGATGTAGGCTGCTTTGCAGCTCGGTCGCTGATGGTGTTTTGTATGAGGAGGAGAAAAAAGGAGCTTTCAATTAAAAATCCAATTAACAGCGACTTCTTGCAATGATTCAGGATTTGAAATGTTCAGTTGCATTTCTAAATCTGAGGGAAGTGGAATTTCATTGAACTAGGCACACAAAACAAGCTGGTATGATAGGAAACATCTTTGTGAACTACAAGATCCTGTTGCTTCCATTCTGACATTTTAATGAGCTAAGGCGACATTTAGAACTGATGTGTAAGATATTGGCTGTGTATAAGGGTTTTCTTTAATAATATAATTTAGTTTCAGATCTCTTGGGCTGTCGAGTTGCAACACAACGATGTGGCAATTTTTACAGACTATTATTATTTTTATGGCTATATAGTGAATTAACCAGTAGAGGGAGCACAAATTAACAAACCTGATAACCTGTGCTGCTAATTATGATTTTGATTTGCAAACAAAGACTGATCCCAAAAAGTGCTATGTTTATTTAACATCTGTTTCCTTCAGTAATTTATTTAATAATTATCCAGATAGGCACACACACATTCTGTCCTGCTGTTAATAGCAGTAATTCCTTAGGCTGTCTAGTCTAGACCTTTCTAAACAACTGATCATTTTTTATAATCATAGGAGACATTAAAAAAATAATATTGTAGTAAAGGCCATAGAAGGGGTCTGAGGGCTTCAGAAATGTCACATTGTCGGTGCTGAATATCTCCACAGAGGAATGTGAGAAGTAAGAGTGTGTTCCTAAAGAATTTCTGGTATGCCTCTTCACTAGGAAGATCCAGTAAGGTGCATTACTATATAGATATAGGGTATTTATTATTGTGTATTTTTACACATGATCTGTAGTTAACATTTATGCTTGAAAATCATTACGAAAATAAACAATTCTTGCCCGCTGTTGTCTCTTGATAGTTATCCAGTTTTTTTCTGCAAATCCATTCCACAGATTTCATTAGACTCAGTTATTTAATTACAGTTTTTCCTATGGAAGGCTTTGCTCTTTTCTTGTTTTTCCTTCTCTTTATTTCATCTTTGATTTTATTCTTAAACATTAAGGACTTCTTGGGGTAGCTGTTTTTTTCCAGTGTGAATGCTGTGTATAGATTCTTTGTGAGAATTCAATACTTTGTTTATTTAGTTCCTTCTTTATACAGGTATTTGAAGAATTTTGATAGAGGATTTTCTCTGCCAACGCAAAACAAAAAATAACTGATAAATGTGGTGGTTTGTTAAACCTGCTAATGTAATACTTTTGACAAAAGACAGATCATATTAAAATGTTACTATACTAATTTAATGTTATTTCCTTTTAATTCATTTCCCCTAACTTCTGGGTGCTTTAAAAGAAGAATATAACAACGGAAGTATTTTAAGCTATCTTTTCTGCAGCCATTTGTTCAAAATCAAAATGTGGCCCGACTGCATTTGAAACTGTGATTGTAATACGTATTCATCATTCTACAGAGTAAATAGAAGTCTGGAAATCTTAACTGATTATTTTTTTACTTGTTTAAATAACCGGACATGGTTTTCTTTTTTTTTTCCTCTTATTTTTTACAGACTTTCTATGGATTTCTGCACTGTGAACAATTCTAGACCTTAGACTTCTTGCTCTGTTTACTTCAATAAGTATGCCATTCTGCTTTCTAAGTTTGCCATTGTGAATATTTTCCGTGTCTTTAAGAGCAAAGCAGGGTAGATGAGGAACGAATTTTTTTTTTTTTAGGGGAGCTAGATCAATCACTTAGTTCAGGCTGTAGGTTCTGTGCAGCCTGTATGGCATGCAGGCAGGGCCTGCACTTGGATGGATATTTAAGGAAATATGATGGCGCTTCCCCCCAGTTTAGCTGTTTGTTTCCCTCTGAAAAGAAGCTATATTTGTGGAGTGGCATAACAGTGAGAGTTGGTGGATGCTAGTGGTATGTACCCACTCGAGAGAGGCAGGAGGTGGCAGTTGAAGATCTATACGATGGTGCGTACCCTTCATTTTCCTTCTCAGTCCTCAGCTTTTGGGGTGATGCATTTAGATGCCTTTTTTTTTTTTTTTTTTTTTCCAAAATAGAGGCGTGATTTCTATCTGCAGGGCCTTGACAAAAGAGGGCAGTTAAAAGACATGGTCCTGGAGGAGCTGTGATGAGATGCAAAGACTAAACAACTGTAAATTGCTTCTCACATTCATCAGCTACCTCTCAACCACTTTCTGTTCTGATGAGGGCATCACCCTTTTCCTTCTCAGAACACAAAGCAGCTTGCATGTACACCCTTGAACTGAGTTTAGTCTTCTCATCAAGCAGATTTGTAAGTCTATAGCAATTGCACAAATAAGTAGGACAGGCCTTGGATGAATGGAAAAATGTTTAAGGATGAGATTGAGAGAAGAGGTTTTTTCATTCCTATTTAGAGGGGGTAATTGGAGGCCTGGATAGCCTCAGATAGCACAGTCCTGGTTCAAGGTCTTTCTGAACTTCTGTATACAAGCAAGGTTGCTGCTTTTGGCAAGGTACATTATGAAACCAATTTTGTTCAGAGAACTAAAATCTAATAAATATTGCTGCTGATAAGAAAGCAGAAAGTCCCCTAAGAGAAGGTTTAGGAATATTGAGAGAAGTCCTCATATTTGTAGGAGCTTTAGTAAGAATTGACTGTATAATCTTGAATGTGTGGAACAGCTCAGAAGGATGGGCCTGAAATTTCTAATTTGCTTCCGGGCTGTCACATTGCTACAGAAAGCTGTCAGAAATTTCTTTGCTCAACCATGAGAGCCAGAAATTCCAGACTTGCAGTGCATAGCAATTCCTGCATTAGACTGTGTTTGATCTATCATACCTGTTATCCCTGATTAAATCGATTTAATTAGAGGAAAAAATGAAACCGCAGTCCAGAATTTTCAAGATGTTGGACCTTTGTTTTCTTCTAGCATAGGAATGGATGGCAGAGTAACCCATGTCCTGTAAATTGTGCATAGTTTGACATTTTACTTATAAACCATTTGCCAGATGGTGTGGCTCCAGGAGTATGCACTCACCTCTGGCAATTGTACTGCAGGGTGTAGTTAATTATCTGGCTCCGTTCGTGATCTTACATGATTTAATTACCCAGCTTATAGTAAGGATCTCTTTACAGGGTTCTCCTTACAGTATTCTTATGTTTCACTTGGCTACATACACAATTTATGAATACAGTGTATAACACATGAATTTACAAACCCTGTAACTGTCTACAGCCTCTGCACATGCTCTGTTGTCACTGAAACACTCTTACAACTTTGTCCATGTGTCTTTGTGTTGTGGAATTAAAGAAGAAAACAATCCCAGTTAACCGTGTACAGTTAGTTGCAACCTTGGGCAACCTCAGACTATAGTTAGTACTGAAACTCTTGTTTTGTACAGGAGTAAATTGAATTGTGCGCAATGTGTAACTTTACCATTGTCAGTCCAAATAAGGAGCAAGAAAGTAGTTGAAATACTTTTAAGTTTAAACTTGGTGACTCCTTTCATTGCCAGGCAGAGTTAAGGCTTTAAGGGCATTTGAAAAATACAAGGATCTGGTGAATTTTTATCATTTAATGCATTTCTGCATGGCACCTTTTTTTCTTACAAAGTTTGTTTCCTGCCTCAGGCTGGTTTTGTAGGCTTGGTCCTTCAGTCTTTTCGGATGAAGAAAAAACATTCATGGGGTTCATTGCAAATTCTCCGGAAACTCTAAATACTTTCTTGACTGCTGTTCTCAGAAACTATGCAGTGTTTTAGCAAATGAACTGTTGTTATTTGTGTGTAGCAATGGAAAATAACCCTATTTCGTCAGTACTTTTTCTATGCTTTTGCAGTACTTCTTGGCAGTACTGATCCCCGTGCTTTTACTTAGGCAATAAGCTTCGTGGTCCTTTCACAAATGCGTTAAAAATTGGCATCTCTCCCATGTCTATTTCTTTGTGACTCTAAGGTAGAAAGATAAGGTACTGTGTAAGAAATGGGTGAGAACAGGGAAAGGTGAACATAAAAGTTGAACTTTCTCTAACAGCAAGGCTCAGTCTTACCAGTATAGCTCTTTTGCATGTGTCCTCCATTACAGTGAAGTTGACTGCTGCCTTTGAGAATTGGAGGCGAGGGCAGGGGAGGACGACGTGTCATCTCCAAGTCAGCAGCTTTCTAACGTGGATGTTTAAAAGCAGATAATTCTTCTGTGTATAAATACATAAAAATCAAAATTTCTTCTGATTGTTAAAAAACTCAGAGGGTCATAAGGCTTTCAGATACAAGTATATCAAGTGAGCAGCATTTTATGCCATTTAAATCCAGTAGGAGTAGCTGTCTTTTGCATTATTTGACAATTAGTAGCAAGCAGAGAAGAGATGTAATATGTACTTTATAAAAGTAGAGATTAACTTTTTATATATGAAAGTCTTGGTGTTGGGGAAGCTGTGCAGAACTATAAACGTGTCTGTATGTTTTCTGAGTACCACTGGAAATGCTTCTCAGTTTTCCATCTTCAGCTTCTCAGTTCTTCCGTCTGTAAAGTGGTGAACTTGTTACTGCTCAGCAGTTGCAACTTGGAGAGACTGGCTTGTGGAGTTTTTTTATCTATTAGTCCTTTATTTTTCCTTTGAGGGGTTCTAAACGAGAAAAGTTATGAGCCTTGGAATTTTAAAAAAGGAATTTCCATGTGTTTTTTCTCAGTGGACTTGTGCTTCAAAATCCTTCACATCTTCAAGAGCCAGAAGTGTTTTATTTTCCTGTAGCTGGTCGGCATGTAAGGGATACCTTCAGAGCTTATTGGAAGAGGTAGAATTGTCTTCTATAGTCATGATTTCTGCCTGTTTTTCATTTATACTGACACTTCAGAAGTAGTTGCCTTGCTCCTCATTACTGTAGCGGTAGCTTGAGAGTAGTCTGTGCTTTGCTGTTCACTTCTTGGGTGGGAATGGAAGAAGTGTACTCTTCTTAATACCTTGTCTTCTGGTAGTGTGTACTGTGTTGGAGGCAGTCTCTGAGTATGAGATCTTTAGTCAGAGAGAAGCAAAATATAAAAAAGAGGGAGTTAAGTAAGATAAAAATATATACAGAATGTTTTAATGGAAGTTGTGAACTTGCATATAAATGCCTCTTTTGTAGCTGTACCATAGAAATGCATTTTTTGGAGATACTCCAAAAGGAGGTGGGCTTGGAGTATCCAGAAAGAACAGCATGGAGTGTTCAAAGAAAGCTTTAAGTCTTACACAGCCTATATGTAAGCAAACAGAAAAGGTGATTAAATAGCAGGCTTGTCGAAGAGAGAGGGTATGCTGTCCACACCTGCCTAGACTGACTGCAGTGCGCTCCACCTTTTCTCTACATAATTTCCTGTTTTTTTCAGGATTACTGTTGTTGGTTAGTATTTCTTTCCTCACCACTACATTTTACTTCTACAGCTGCGGCAGGATGAGCAGAAAATAGAGGAAAATTTCTGTCTTCCCTTCCTCTGTTAAACGGTACTGTTTAGTAAAGCTCTGCTCAGCAGGCTGTGCAATGGGCATGGATAGAAATGGAACTCTTGTGTTGTAAGCAGAAGAAACAAAATTCTGCGAAGAAACAGAGGAACAATCTAATACAAATGCCAATGAAATGGGTTCTTACTGTCCACCCTAAAGAGTTCTTTAATAATTTGTATAACTTTTTATTCCATTTTCTTCATAGAGTAAATAATGATACTGACTTTGATCTTGAGCTGTTGAGGAACACTGACAGGAGTTTTATTTTCTTGGTTTCCTCAATATTTCATCTGCCTTTAATTAGTGCACAAAAAAGCATACCTGCACAAACTTCTTAAACTTCTTTTTTAAGATGTACTTGATTATTTTGTCCTGAGTTGTGTATTTGTCACCTTTGAAAGTTAAGTGGATGAATTAGCTTGGAAACTGTGATATTATGTTGCTGTTTAATTTCTGTGAAAGATAATTTTTCAGCCTATTCTAAGAGGAAGGGAGATGAGCAGGAACGTATAAGAGGCATGGAGTAATCACTCAGCATGTAAGTGTCTTACTTATGTTGATTCTCTCTGCAGCTTCTGAAGAGCCTAGCTGCAGGGTGACATATTTTAACCCAAGTCAGACGCTCGGATCTCACTCTTCTCCTGTGATAAAGTCTGTGTTATCTTCATAAAAAATCTCATAGACTAGAAGTCCACTATAGCTAATTTCTGATTTGTAAAATGTAGTATTTTCAATCCGTTTTACTTAATTACTGCTGTATGGCAGGTTTTTACAGGCACATCTGATAAGATTAGATAAATGATCATTTTTATAAGTACTACAATATTTGGAGTATTTGTTTTCTTGTTGATTGTCATGTTGCCCAAATAACTTTTGCTGTGTTCTATATGCACATCAAATGAGTCATTTTAATCAATCTCTAGTTTTGTTTTTTGCTCCCTACAGTATCAAATCACTTCAGTTGCTTCAGTTGCAGTAGACCTAGTTATTCTAGTTTTTATTATTGCCTATTTATGCTGAATATTAATTGTTTTTCCTTGAAAATATAGTTATGCTGTGTGTCCTGACAAAGTAAGACCAGCTTCAACATAAAATTCAGTTAAGACATGGACATTTCTAAGGCAGTCCTGACACTAAAGTTGTGTATAATATCTGACTTTTACAGGCTGGAATTGATATTTAAAATTATAGAACTCCATTGCATATTTGTAAGCATTTCATTGCAAGCCTGAGTATGAATACATGCTTTTAAAATCTTTTTGACTGCCCTTAGATGCTGGAAGATGTCTGAGTAGATAGAAGAGCTGAAAATAAATGACATGTTACAAGTATGATTTTGCCTTTTTAAGTTTCTGAAATGCACAAAAGAAGCTGGGCCAAAGGGATTAAAAATCTTATAGATAAGTCACAATATTTAAATAACTTCTAAAATCTGGGATTAGTTAACAAAGTTAACTTTCATTGTTCCTTAACTTTCTCACATGTCAAATCTCTAATTTTTAAAAAAATTTGATTTCTAATTTGTTTTCTGTCCTCTCCAACAAACTTTTCAACTCCCTTACCGGAGGATGTACTCTAGAACGGGTGCACAGAACTGCATTTGAGTAGCTAGTATCTTTGCATGAAGATCAGCATCAGCTTGAGGGTCAGCAGCACACTGCTGCAGTAGGGAACTTCAGGTGAGCCGTCTCCTGCTGCTGAAGCTGACGCTGAGCTGTTAGGTAAGAGCGAGGTCCCGCTCCTGGGGATGGGAGGGAGCGAGCCAGGGAGCTGCCCTGGGAACAGCTGCCTGCTTTCCCTTTGGCGTCATGCCCGCAGCGGTTGTAACTCCATCTTCTGCATTGGAAGGGGGAGAGAAATTAGTTGAGTAGAGTAGAGGTTTCCAGTCAAAGTACCTGCACAGTACTTGGGATACTTGGTCATATCTTTAAACTTATATAATGGGGTGGTTTACCTTCCTTTCAGGAGAAGGACTGCTGAGTGTCTGAGTGCAGAGGGATGGTTTTGGTAAATTTACAGGCCTGGGCTTTGATTGTATGGTGCCGTGAGTACTCTTGTCAGTATGAAATTGAACAATTGTGAGATTCTGCTTCAAAATATGAGTGCTTTGGCAGTACTTTCTTTTCAGATTTTCTCTGTGGTCCTTTCAGGAGTAGAGCTAGCCACAGCAACCAAAAATGAACTGTCTGAAGCATTTGAACACAGTGTCTCTTTTATAATACTAAAAAGTGAGGACATCACATGTGAAACCGTTTAATTCGGGTTAGGAAATTACAAGTTCTATTACAGTATTTTTACTGTGCAGCCCGAAGGAGAGAAACTGATTTGTGTCAGAGCATTTGCATCTTGCCAGGGTCAGGTCCCACAGCTTACTATGGGACCTCTTCAGGGCTGTGCATCCTGTACCTGGTCATGTTTTCCCCCCTCTCCATTGTCTCTATACACAACCTGCCACGCGTCTTGTTGAGCGACACGCATGCCTACCTTTTCTTCCTAACCATGTCTCAAGACATATCAGAAGAGGCTGTCTGGGGGTGAAAGGGTGGCAAGGGGCAGCCGTCAGACCATCTACCCAGCAGGTTGCACCTTGCTCATGTACCTTTAGAAAACATGATGTTGAGGAGAACCATGTCTGGTTACCCTGTTGGTTCATACCTTGCCAGTGGCTCTCTGATACTTAGCCTACTACAAAGTAATTAGGTATTTTATGTGACAGGCATCTTACCAGGTCTGCTCAGATTAGTACAGAAGGAGCCTGCACTTCTTTGTTTGCATTCAGTTTACATTTGTGTTCACCATCCCTGTGCTCTGCTTTTCCTTTGCAAGTTCCTTAAATGTGTTGTTTTGTGAGTTTCGGTACAAAATGGTACTGTCAAGGAAAGTAATCCTCTTGGTGTTTATGAGTTTCCAACAAAGCTGCTTTGTGGGATAATAACATGTTTTTGAACTTAAGAGCAATTGGATTGTTCTGTATTTTCTGTCTGCTTTGCAGAATTGCTGGGCTTACTTTCCTGTTACTTTTGCTAATTTTTTTTCAATGTGCAAACTAATGAAATTGCCAAATCGGGCTTCCTGGAGAAGTAGTACGTATATTCTTGAAAGAGTACTAAGTGAGCATCTCCTGCGTTGCTAACATCTGTCCTACTTGAGGCAATAAATATACAGTACATGCTGTCAAACAGTATCAATGCTGTGCATTTGACATTGAACAGGTGTCTGTAACAATGCTGTGAGACCCTTTTGAGGCATGCTTCAGGTGGAAGAGGGTAGGTCATCATCTCAATTATATGCAAGGGTTGTGATTTTCATGCATCTTTTTTCCTGTTGTTTACAAATGACAGGAGTCTGGTATGTGGAACTGTGTGGCATCTAAATTTGTGCCACTTGGCTTTGTATGAATGTTTAGCAAACTTTAAAAGCTGCTATGACAAGTGACCTTTTTCACTGGTTAAAATGAAATATCACCTCTTTCACAGGAAAACCACAACCCACAGCATGGCCTACAGCCCCTGAGCAAATCTCATTCAGTGTGATTGTATAAAGTCACTACTAATGAGATAACAAATACATATTTCTAGGAATGCACACTCACTGGCAAGGCAGTAATAGAAAGAGATTTCAAGGAGGAAAGGAAAATACTTTTTTTTTTCCTATGTCGAGACAGATCCTGTTACTAAGAATACATTTTGAAGCCTTTTAGTAATGAAAGGGCAATACAAAACCAAAAATAGAGCCAAAGCTAATGAAAATGCTTGTCTAGCTTGAAATTTATATGTAAGGAAAAGCTATTTCTTTTTCTGATACCTTCAGCAACGTTTTTGAACTTGCATATATGTAAGAGTAACTAAGTTGTACAGTGAGCCTGTGAGATGGAGCCATACCAGTGGGACAAATGGCAGAGAAAATGCTTTCTCAGTGAGTTTATAGCTGTCTCAGCGTCGGGGGATGACAATTTCTGCTGTGCATGTAGTCAAAGTATTACAAGAATCACTTTGTACGTGGTGTTTGTAAATGCTTTCCTTTGTGAACAACATCAGGTTTAGGCCCAGAGTTTTTCAGTAATACCTGATTTGAGGCTCTTTGGATTACTTCTGGTGCATAGTGGCAGCAGAGTTTTAAAGAAGGCTGAAAATGCTGTGTTATTTCTCCATCCTCTTTTCCAACATCAACAGAAACGAGCAGTTGGGAGATGCTTATGCTTGGGAATAAATCATGTTACAAGATTGGGAGTTTGACAGGAAAACAAGTTACCAAGGGCCAGATTTGTAGGCAGCTCTGGTTGACGTATATTTCTTGGATTAGGTGTTTCAACACTGAAAGGTGCACTTGTCTCCTTCATGAGATGGAGAAATGTGCTATCCACTGTGTTGGCATAGGAGAGTCACAGGCTTAAGCTTTCTGGAGAAGCACTGACACTGTACCTTAGGGGGCTGCCCACTGGTGGCTTAGGAGTGCCGACATACCTAGTAGTCCTGGAGGGTTTTCCAGCCTGGAACTGAGTATAGGATTCATTAACTGCACAGAGGAGTTCAAATTCATGTTGTCTTTCCTCTTTTCCTATTCTGAATCCTAAATAAGGGAATTTCAAAATCTGGCTGTACACGTTTGAAAACAAATACGTATCTTTGTTCAAGAACAAGTGCGTAAACATTATAAATACTGCCTGCAAATACCTGCAGTCAGTACTGGACAGGAAGTGCATTCTATTAGAAGATCTTAGAGTACTCAGGAGGAGATGGTTCATTTGAAGATGCAGTTTAGAGGCAGGAAGAAAGATATCTGTAGATTCAGGAAAGTCTTTGTGACAGCAGAGAAAGAGAATTCCTGAGCTGTTTTTTCTTTTTGTCATTTCTAGATGATTTCGCCTCTGCGCATTCCCATTCCTTCTTCCTTTCTGTCATCCCATCTTCAAGTGCTCCTATCAAAGATATGCTGCAGATTCCAAAATTTCTTTGAAATTTCTCAAACAGCAGAGTTGCCATCGAAGTGGGATGGAATTCCTGGGGTTGGTGCTATGTGTGAGAAGTTTTAATACATGTTTTCAAATGCTGCCTTCATATAACTAGTATCTTTTTTTCATTGTTGCTTCTGTTTTGTTTTTTTTTTTAGCAATATTTGATTAAGTAATATATGATTATAATTCTTTATTAGATTGGTTTCCTTTGTTCTTCAGGCCTTAAAGTACTTCTTGTGATGTAGGGTATCTTCTGCTCCTGAAGGGGTAGCATGGAATGATATAAATGCAAGAAAGATGTTTAGGCAGTATTTATGACAGTTTCAGAGTTCCTGGATGGCAGTCTATTCCTATCTGTACTTTTGGAGGCTAACATTTAACAAGTTCTTAATTAAGCATTTTAGTTTGCTCTTTCTAAATTTGTGTCACATTGAGTGGAAATGAAAGTCTATCTGATGGGAACCAAAATGGTTCGTAGAGGATATGGATGAGATCAAGAATAGCCAGTTTTTAGTATTGAAATTGGTACTATTTGATTCCTTTCCAAATGCAGATGTATTTGAGACAGTATACAGGAGGAAATGTTTAATACTAAACCTTTTCAGGAGAAGTGCTTTGCAGCAGCAGCAGGGAGCTTCTCCATTGGAGTGCTTTGATTTGCTAAGGGTCCTGTAGGCAGCCAGACTCAGGTAAGCTGGCACAGAGATGTCTGAGAACGGTGTAACACAGAGCAGAAGTAGAGGGAAATAAATCTGGGGAGGTGGAGGCTGTAAGAGCAATTAACAGCAACAGAGGAGCAAGGACATGTTGTTGATGGAGAGCTAACTAGGTTGAGTTGAACCAGTAGAGATTTTCTTGAGTAAGGCTGAGGATGATTAACATGCAGAGAAGTGGTGCACTGTGAGAAGCGTTACGCCACATGACGCGGTGCTTTGTTCCCAACCTGGTATATGAAAAGTCATTCTGAAAAGCTCTTGAAAATTCAAGTGTAGCATAATTTGTATTTATGGTTTTTAGTGGAATTGCTTTAAAATTCATGTTACCATTTTAAACCACAAACTCCTGTGGCATTGAGGAAGTTGCAAAGAACCTGGAGTCGTCCTTGACTTTACGAGTGAGGCCTGCGATGCCTGTGTAGGACAGAGTACACTTGTTTGGTTTACTGCTTTTTGAAGAGAAGGCCTTGACACATCTTTAGCTGAGGGAGTGTGATCCAAGGGTGAGCCACAGACCAACATCAGGTCCTTCAAAGATGTGTGGGAATAGTAAGGCTGATTAAAGATATAACAAAAAACCCCCAACCAAACCCAAAAATGGCATTTAGTGTGTCTGTTCTTTAAGGATAGACTGGTAAAACATTATTTGTCAGTGCTAAGCATGAGAGCTGCAGTGCTGTAACTTAAGCACCCCTAAGGCATTAGGTAGTGGGTACTCATTCTAAACCCTTTCTTCCCTTCTTTGCAATAAAATAATTTGTTTTCAAAACATTCCAATCCATCATAACCCAGCTTTAAATTTGTTGAAGTAACTTGAATGTTTTTGGTAACGTGACTATTTTTGAGATGCTGAAAATTTGCAAACTTGAGAGACTACTGGCTTTTTATAGCTATGTGGGTTCAGACAAACAGAAAAAAATTAGCGTTCTGTTTTCCCCACTGTTCTCTGAAACACTTCAGTACTGTGCTTTCAGCATTAGCTTTTTTTTTGAACTAAAGAAGCAAGTAAGAATTGCAGACCAGACATCAGTCATCCTATAAAACTGCAAGAAGATCTTGAAAAATAAGCACTTCCCATTTTTAGTTATGTGGAATTGGCATGTGTTCAGTTCTTTCACAAAAAGTTGCAGGGGTAGGGAGAGTGTGAATGTTAGGAAGACTGCAGGTTATTATTGCCACTGGAAACAATATCCAGTAATGTGCTGTTCCACAAACAGGTTTGGAACAGGTGCAAAATTAATCTGCCATTATACATGTGCAACTTACGTTAATATTACTTCAGAGCTTGAGAAAATTAAATTATTCTTTGCCTTTGTGGAAATGAAGTTTGTTTTTTTTTTAAAAAAAATCTAGTTATATAGAGTCACCATTTCCTTGTGATTTGCATCTAGTACTTACACTTCTATTAAAATACTCTTTGCAGGTTTGGTTTGGGGCTTTTTTTATGGTTAAAGAATACTAACTTCTTTACTGAGGGTAAAAGTGTTTGGAGTATGTCGAGAAGAAAGCCTTCAGGCTAGAAAAGTGCCTTTTATTTTGTCCCACAAAATCCCTTTCAAGTTTAATTAACTTAAACTGTGTAAAAATTACCATTTCATTTTTCCTGATTGTTTCTCATAGAAGTCCTGGAGTTTTGCCCAAACACCAGTTGGTTTTGAGCATTCTGACTTTGCTGTCATTGAACACCAAGTGGATTACACATTTGGGTGCTATGGAGAGCGCACAGTTCAGGTGCTGAAATAAGCCGCCTGGGAGAAGCACAATGCTTGGCTGGAATTCCTTCTAGTCTAGAATGTAGTATAGGGAATCAGCTGTATAGTCTCCACTTTCTGAAGGTGACGTATAAAATAATGTAGAAGAAGGTGACTGATTTCCCCCCAAGTAGATGAATAATCTACAGAAAATGGAAAAAAACATTTCCAGAGAGTATAAGATGGGATACACTTGTGTACTGGCAGAAAGATGTATGAGATGACAAAAAGGATTTTTCCAATAATTTTTTTTTATTGTAATAGACACCCCCCTCCCCATTTAAACTTTTAGCTTTAAAAAATACCTATATAGTGAGGGACTGCAGATGTACGCGTGACAGTAAAATCTGTTTTGCTTACAATTCTATTACTCTGTGGGCTACACGGAGCCTGGAAATCAATTTGGAAAGGGGCAGGAAATCCTCGACCAAGAAGGAGGAGAAGGTTGTCTTTGGAACAGGCATCAGGGGGAAGAGCACAGCATGGGATTGAATTTCCCTGGCTGCTCTTGTTAGAGTGTTGGAGATGTTTTTATCCAGGAGTTACTGATACAGACTCTAAACCTTAATGTTGCTTAACTTAAACATTTTTTTGCATGTGAATAGATAGCTATGTCAACAGTCGTCAAGTGTCCTTCAAGGCAAACAAAAAAGCAGTAGAACAAACTGTGACTGCAGAGGTGAGCCTTGGAAATAAAAGCAAAACAAAACAAAACCCCCTTTCTCCTGCTGGCTGTTGAGAAATGAATTGATTCTCCCTCAAAACCATCGAAACCCCAAGTGTGTGTTTTCTTCTGTAGTAGGTGGAAGAAAGGCTGGTGAATGAAGTTCACCTCTCTTTCTGTTGTGCCAACGTATTAGTAAAGCTACGCTGCAAAATGGATCCCTGAAATGAATTAGAAAATGAAACAAAACCAGTGTCTTGGAGGTTTCTAGAAATCACGACTGCGTAAGTTTGCAGTGAGCCCTAAAAAAAAAAAAAAAAAAAAATTGCACTGGCACAGAAGGAAATAGACTGGGTTGCAGGTGGTTGGGAGTTGTTAGCATGAGGAAGGGTGTGATGTAGCAAAGAAAATACAGCTTTAAACTATGCCCAGTTCTTAACTATTACACTTCTTTTTCATGGCTGGTGGACTCATGCTTTCCAAAAAAGGCAGTCGTCTTGCAGATTTTTAGCAGATATCTTAAGACTAACATTTTGCTTTACAGAGGTAGATAAAAGTGAGACTCTTCTATGTGTATATTTGTGCCTTTAGTATTGCTAGTAATTCAAAGATCAGGAAGATTTTGGGTAGCCTTGTAGAACTTGCCGTTTTCAGAGGTAAGAAAGAGAAATGCCTTGCGTGGAAGGTTGATGCATTTGCATTGCTTGTTAATGAAATCAGTGAGATGGAGAGACAATTAAATATTTCAAGAATTCCTACAAATTCAAAAAGCAGGAAATTGCTAAGCGTTTTGGTTTGGGGTTTTTTTTGTAATCGTGTTTGTCTGAAGTGCTATTTGATTAGATTATTTTTCTGTTATTAGTATTGTCATTCATATGCTGAACTTTAAAATAATATAATTTTTACCCCAAGCAATTCACAGTCTCAAAGAGCTTTATGTGTAAAGTTTGCATGTGAAGTTTTACAGATGGGCAGCTTATCTCATGCTACTGTAGCTGTTTCAAAATGGTTTTCTCTTGTGTCCAAACATAAACCAAAGAATACAGTAAGAAGAATTTGATTTGTAAGTAAAGTACATGGAACTAAAAGGTACAGGTATGAAATAGCAATGATAAGAAAGTTACCTGATTGTAATCAACATGCATTATGAAAGAGAAAATGGGACGGGGAGAAGAATGGAAATTACGGAAATGTCAATATGGAACGCATTTAGAGTAGATATAGTGCACATTAGTAACAGATAAGATAAAATTGCCAAAATAGTTTCAGTTAAAGGATCAAAAGTGGTATGGAATGTATGGAATTGACTGAGGCAGGAAATGAAAGGCTGAGGAGCAAAACCCTCTTTGAGCTGCAGGCATTAGCCTACCACTTTGTTTTCTCAACTAATAATCGATGTGTAGCTAGCTAAGGAAATCGTAGAAATAAGGGATGTTGCTTGTAACATGTGCAGTGGTAGAAAAAATAAAAAAGGAGAAAGTTATGAAGAAAAGATAAAAAGGAATACAGTGATTAAGGCAACCACAACTGAAACTCAAGAGATTCTTGTCTAAGATGATAGTGATTATTATCAAAAGGATTTCAGTGTATTGAATTAGTATTTTAAATAAAATTTTCAAGTTGGAGGGGAGCAAATAGAAAACATCACTGAAAATGGCTAAAATAAATTTGGAAGGAACAGTTTATGGGGTTCTGTAGCTGAAGAGTTTAAAAGAGATTTAAATATTCATGCTGTGAAAGTGCAGTCCTCGAGTAAGATGTCAGAGTGGACATTTCTGGGGAAGCTATATGTTGAAAATTCTCTGTAAAGCAAAATACTTGGACTTTTAGAGTTACTCCTGCTTTGAGCAGGCGCGATGTTCATGGTTGGGCCAGATGACCTCCTGAGGCCCATTTCAAGCTAAATTATTCTGCAGTTATGGAGAGTGTTCAGTTTTGAAGGTATAACTAGATTCTTCTGTGGAGTCCTGAAGAAGAAGCTGAAGAGAGTCATGACAAATTTAGTATTTAATCTGCTCTGTTTTGTTTAAACAAGAAAAGTAAGCAAGAGCGCCCAGGTTCCAGAGAGGGTCAAAGGTGGGACCACAGTTTCAGAGGAGAAAAGCAACAGACATTAAATGCACAAATCAAAGGGTCTCTTTCATAGGCAGAATTGAACTTAGCGTTTGTGAAAGGTTCCTAATTTGTTTTGGCCCTTTCTAAAAGCCACATGATTCTAGTCAGCTTGTCACATTTTCCATTCTGGGTGTTATGTTAAGCTGTCCAAGTGAATTTTCATTAGAAATGCTACTTAATGGGAGATGTACGAAAGTGCTATAGCATTGCATATGAGTTCTTCAGTGAAACTTATTAAAATCACTCAGTCTCTACTAGATAATGGAAAGTAATGAGTTGCTCATAACCTGGCAGACTCAGGACCTATGTCAAGCATTAACCAGTATTACTGTAGTTAGCATAAACTGACATTATATTAATTATATGAAACATGCACAATAAGGAGCTGTTTGATGAGAATAAGAGCACTGAAATGAAGTAAAAACAATATACAGGATAAAGGACCAGAGGCAATAGTAGCTGTGTGATTGGAGTGCAAATTTTGTGATACTTCATATTTAATATTGTATTGAAATAGCATTTGGACATGTATTTGTGGTTGCAGTTGCTCTAGGCAGAACTTGTAGTGCAGGAAACAAAAAGCAATTTGGGACCTGGATTCTGATCTCTTGTCACTCTTTGTGATTATTGACTTAATTTATTTTAAGAGTAATACTAGTGATTTAAACTTTTTAGGACCAACAAGCAGAGCAGCATTTCAAGGACACTTTTTTTTCTATCTCTTCTATGAACCTGTAGTCTGACTTCACATTTTACAGTGTAGGATTTGGTGAGTGGGACATGAAGATTCTATGTTAAAATTAATTACTAGTGCATCTTTGAAAAATTTCAACATTTTAAATGCTGACCTTGATTTGCTGCAGATTTCTTTTAAAATCGGCAGTGTTCTGCATTGAGAAAGTACATTATTTTGGTAGGTAACTTTTATGTTTAATTTCCCTAAGAAGGTCTGAAATCAGTGTTGTTTTTTTTAACTTGTTGCTTTGTGTCTGAATAAGGTATGCATTTATAAATTCCTTGCAGCAAGATCCCTTTTTGCTGTACGTAAAAATAGCATATTTTTGCCACAAGTGGAAAATGTTCCTTCACACTATTGCTAAATGCAGTTCTTGATTTTAGTCTAGCACTTTCATATTTCCTCATATCAGTGTTTTAACCTGTTAACTGATACGCCTCGTAATTCTGCAGTGCTTTCTTTAGATACTAAATTTAATACCTTGCTAATGCTCTGTAGAAAAAGCTGTGGAAGCGCTGTGGAAGATTTGGATTCTGTGTAGCTTTGCCCCTCCTTTTTGCAAGTAACAAACTGCAATATCCTTTATTTTAATACACTGCCTGCTAAAATTGCATGTTGCCTTTACTTCAGTGTGACAAGTGCTGTAGCTAGGTACACCTACACCCAAGTTGATGTGACACAGGAATGACCATGAACCTGTGGTCCATTGCGGGCTCAACGCTGCTTTGCAGCAGGGTGGTGTGCTAAAGCCGTCGTTAGGATGCACGGTCCCCAGTACTTCGAGACCTGCCGTCCTGTCGCCCAGGGGACTGTACGTTCGTTCGCAAGGCCTCTGCAAGCAAATCAGGCATAAGGGGTGGTGGTGATGTGGTTTCGCTTCGAGGTACAGTCAAAACACTTACCTTCTTTCAGTCCACTGCAAACGCTAGCATGATAATGGTCAATGGGGATGAAGAAGCTGGACAGCTTGCTAGGGAAAGCGGAGTAGTGGGTGGCTGCATTTCTGTGGCATTGCTGTCTTGTGTATATATGGTTGTTTTGTACAAGCTGATTATTAGACTGAATTCACATTTAGTTTTCATAAGGTGTAAGTAACAAAAAGATGGTTGTAAAACGTTATATTGCTATATTTAATAAATTGAAAAAGTTTATAGAAAGCTTATTATAAAATATAACATATTAATTATGGCCAGGCTAAGCCTGGAAGCAGGGTTTTGCTGGGACGCTTTTTTGTTTTTTTAACAGTGATATTCTGCCAGTGGACGGTACTGCTCAAATTTCACATGAAATGCATCCTAACTTTCACTGTTCACTGGTGATAAGTATATGCTGTGCTTGTTACAGAACATAGCAGGAATAATAATCCCATTGCCTTTCTCACTTACTTAATCTAAAAATTATGCTTTGTTTAAAGGAAGAAAATCATGCACTGAAATGTTCTACCATTTGCTTCCAATATGTGCCCCTCTCCCCTTGGGGTCTTGTCTATTTTATTGATTAAATTCTTAAATTAGACTTCTGAAAAGTTTTGGAAATGCAAAATTAACCCTTTCTTTGTCATAATGAAACACAGTCTTCACAGTGAAACAAGGATCTGTTGTTTTTGGGGTTTTTTTGTCTCTATCAGTGCTCTCAAAGACAAGGCATACCTTTCAGGTGTGACAGCTTAAACAGTAGCAGGCATTTGTGAATTAGGGAGTAGTATTACATTTTTAAAATAATGTATTTTTGAATAAAGTCTGTTGGAATTCTGACATACTGTTTTTAATATGATTTCTATTTGTAAATTTTTAAAAGCTTTATGACAAAAGACAAATATTTGAATTCTTTAATCTGAAACAGACTAATGGAGGTAAAATACTGGCAAAAGGTCATGCCACACATTGACGGTAAGTTCAGGAATAGAACCCAAGTGCTGTCTACTGGGAAGCAGGATATCTTAACTCTGGTTCTTGTGAATAGAGGGGAACAAGGATATTCATAATGTGTGTTGTAACAGTTGAACCAAACTGAACTATTCTTGCGCTGTCAGATACTCTGAAGTAATGAGTGATTATGTCTGAGACATGGCCAATACCTTGAAGTGACAAATCCACGCATTCTTTTACTGTCTTTAATTTTGTGCTGTAACCATTGTGCAGGTCTGGACTGCATTATTGCAGTTTGCTCCTTTATGTTTTACTTTCGGCAATACAAATATGACACACATAGCAGACTGGTGGGTGAGTGGATGAGCGGGTTTTGACAATTCTGTTGTTTATGGCGTAGTTAAAAACAGTGTAACTGAATCTTCAGATTTGCATTTCAGTATGACTATATTTTGTAAAGTAAGTTTTCATAGAAGTAGAGAATCTGAAGAAGTGAGGGAAGAGATGGATAGAGGATGGAGCTGGACTAGTCCTAAAATCGCTGGGGTGTGTTGCCTTGATTTCTGTAAGACATGCTTTCACAGTAGCTATTTGTGCCTACATCAGCGTGGCAAAAATGCAGGAGATGTTTTAGAGCTTCTTGTGGTGTAGGAGTTCTGGTGCCTTCTGACAGAAATGAACAACTGGGCATAATTTTTAGAGTGTATTTAACCAAATATATAATCCTGTCTTTCAGGTCTTTGGATCCCAAATGTGTTCATTATTACTTGAATAACTCATTATATACAATCTCATCAGGATAGCAAGGCTGTAGAAATTATTTCTTATGGAGAAAGATTCGCTATGTGATAGGAACCTTCTTGCGTTGTTGTTAGTCTTATGTTCTTGGTTTGGTCATTTTCATGTTTGCCAAGGCCCTGTGGCCAGATTTGGTTTCGTATTCCAGATACAGTTACCAGTGTGATCAGTTTTGTTATTTCTGCTAGTATTTTGTTTTTTAACCTCATCATCTGATAGATAGCTTTCTTGTTGAAAGCAAAAAGCTTGTGTATGTTATTTCTTTTTTCTTGATTAATTTCTTTTATGAGCAAGGGGCTAATTCATTCCTTGTGCTCCATCAACCCAACTGGTCTGGTTTATTAAATCATGATACCTGTGACCTTGGAAAAGTCATAAAAATTTCAAATGCCCTCTGCTCTTCTCCCACGTCCGTGTCCTAATGGGGTAAGTGACAGGAAGCAGAAAGAAATATGCTACATGGATAATAATAATTGTTTGGGGGTTTTTTTCTTCTTGGTGTTGTATTTAATTTAGAAAACTTCATTTGTATTTTCAGAAGCTAGGTTTTGTTACTCAAATAACCTGAGTAACCTGAATTCTGCATTTGGAACATTGGTTTTAATAATTGACATTTTATATTCATTTCCAGACCGTATTTTGGCTCTTTTGCGGAAATCAGATAAATAAGGCTTCCTCAGAGCAGCAATTATAATAAGCAAGGTACAAAATCTGCATATATTTGTGGAGGTGTTGTAATAGCTACCTGTTGAGGAATGCTGTTTTACTTTGTCCTGAAAGATACTTTTTGATTGGTGTTTAGAGGGAGTAAGCCTTTATTTCACAAACTGTGAATATTTGGGAACAGGATATGTGGTTAAAAGGAGCTATGAATAATGTGGCAGACAGTTAAATTCTGGTGAATTTAGCAGTTCTTTTGGTCGAAGGACTTTTTTTTTTTTTTTAATACACTTTCATTATCAAGGAACCATAAAACACAGAGGGAAGCCAGAGCAGAATTTGTGGGCACAATGGAGATACCCAAATATAACTTCACTTCCCTCCAAAATCATACGAGTAGTCCATTGAGCAAAATAATTGCGTGCAGCAGTGGCTCAAAAGAAAACAGTTGTCTCTTGTTTACCCCTTCACTGTGGCCTCATCTTTTCAGCTGCAATTAAAGAATGTGTTAAAATCAAGGGAAGTGCATTACTGGAGGACACATGTGGAGACTTTCTTTCCTTAATCAAATACTACAGCTTAACAACAAAGACTGCATAAAAGATTTTAGCATGACGCTGTTTCAAATTTAATGTTTTAGTTTTCCCCGGTATACGAGCACCAGAGTTTCTACACCTTGGTTTTTTTTTGTAGTAGTGGTAGTGTAAAAGGTTAAGGAACATTTTCACCTAGAACTGTGTGTTTCTGACGAACTCCCATGTTCCCATAGCAATTTTAGTAACCACACGCTGTTTTACTGGAAGAGTGACTTGAGGATATTGCCTGATCTCTCTCAGCCTCCCATGGTAAACCTTCTGTTTGTTTTGTGAATTTAGTAGTCAGAGGTGCGTGATGAAACTTGCCATCTCTTGCTTAATGACACTTCACAGCCTGTAAGACTGCCAAACTGCCATGCAACTTTCCTTTTTACTTCATTAAGCAACACAGAGGAACAGATCACAACAATTATTTTCTATCCTAATGCCTCATACTGACTGAAACATTTAAGTCTAAAAATAGATAAGTACCATAAAATAAAAGGCTTAAATGGGAGAAGGGACATCTTCACGGCTCCAAATGGGTCTAAAGAGAGGAAAAAGTGCAGAAAGACCCAAGTCAAGAAAATTCAGCTTTTTCAAATGAGTGAAGCATGAGTTGGAGAGGGGGGAGAAAAGGTTAAGCTATGCTTACCATAGCAGGTTATATTAGAAATAAAATTCTGGTGGATTTTTCAGCAAAACCACACTAGAGGAACAAACTGAAATGAAGCGTTTGTGCTTTCTCTAGTGGCAACAGTTAAACTGTAGTGACACTTCTATAACCTATGTGCTGTTTTGCAGAGAACATTACTGTCTCAAAAGTCCTTGAACAACTGGCTGACCAACCTGCATCTTTGATGCTTTAAGGATAAGGGAGTAGTGGTCTCATACTCCTTCTTACATACCAAAATGACTTGCAATATAAATTGTTTTCTTGTGGTTATGGAGTTTGTGATTTCCCCTGTGTTTTCTGGTTTTCAAGAGTTGTAAATACAAAAAAGCAAACATGTTTCCTTCTTTCTCCCTGCCTTCTCTCCAACAACAAAAAAAAAAATTGGAAAAAACCCCATTCATCTACAGTAGTGGTTTGGCACATGGTAGCTTATTAGTTAAAAGGCAAATAGACTCAATGTTGCATTACCCTAGTTCAGGTTTTTTTTCTGCAAGCAGCAAATTTAAAAAAAAAAAAGGAGGTGAAGGGTGGACAGGGAAAGAGAAAATGTGCTCTGTGTGCAAAACATTGTGTCCATGGAAAACAATTCTGTGGCCTTGGAAGAAGCCCTCAAGTCAGTAAGAATAAAACTTGATCTCCGCAGTGTGTGGTTGCAAATCTTTAGTACATATATGGGTTTGAAAAGTGTGGTTTTTCTGTTATGAGTGGGTGTAGACTACAGTTTATGGCTAAAGACTGTGGTGTTGGTGGTGTTAACTGAACTTGTGTCTTGCTGAGAACTTACTGTTTTGGTTGTGAGTTCAGATTTTGCTGGAAATTCAGCTATTGTTGAGATGATGTGTTTGCAGAAAAAATTTGTCGCTTCGATAGGCATACAGTGTGACCCCACAAACTGTGGACAGTACTGGGGGGGGAGAAATAATTCTGGAACCTTGTACTTAGTTTTTCATGGGTCCTTCCCTCATTGCAAACAAATGAACTGCATTACTTCTTAATTTACATACTGATGGAACCTCCAGTCAGCTGCCTTCAGTGTAAAATGGGGAGCATACAGATTACTTCTATAATATTGCCTGAAAATACTCCAGAACTCACTGCTGTGGGGTAGGATATACTGAAATAATCTTGCACTTGAAAATTAGAGCTCTACAATTCTGATTGTTTCTGTCTTTCAGGCAAAGCAGGACAAAGACAATAAAGGAGATTTGACTCTTAAGGAAAGTAATTGTGAATTGTTTTCCCAGCTTTTCACAATTCCTTTATTTGTGCTTTTGTTATTTTAACCTGCTTATCAGTTTAACTTTAGGTGGTGATTTCTTAGGTGGTGATTTCTTAGGTGATGTCTAGGTTGTCAGGTTCAGTTATGGCTTTTTTGTAGAATAATGTTAACTTTGAAAATTTGACATCTTCTTGTCTGAAATTTCCTCCCTTACTCTGGCTTCATATATCTTGCCCTGAATGTCTGGCCAGTTCAACTTATTTTTCCAACACAGATCTGAAATATTGAAAATGCTAAATTGAAAATACTGAAATATTTGAATTGAAAATGCTGAAATTGGGCTTTGTGTAGTAAGCTGAGCCACGATTCAATAAGTAATTGATTTCCCCAGTTCTACATTGAATTAATGTAAGAGGAAACCACTGGGAATTCCCCTGTGCTGTATTTTGGGATTCTCCCTGCATGATCTCCTATCAGGATCCACAGAGATCATTTCAGTGAGCAACTGGCTGATGTAATCAGTTAAATAGACATAAACTCAGCTTCTGCATTAGCACTAATGAAACTGCAGAGAGGCTGATTGTATTATCCTGCTGCAACAAGAAAAAGCAGGAAAATTTTTGTTGTGATTTTGTAGAAAATGTTGAGTAGGTGCAAAAAATCATTACTGTTACCTTACTGATAAAGACATTACTGATGCTGACACCTTGTTTGAGGCAAATTCCGTAAAGCATATAGGTATATCTATACCATGTGTGCTGACTGACTCAGCAATAATTTGGTGTACTCACGCAGCACCCCAATGCTGAAATGGATACAGTGGAAGTGGACAATGACAGTGCAGAGCAAAAGGGAGCAAGATTTTTTAATAGAAGGTGTCCCACAAGGGTTCTTATGATAAAATACTGGATGACATTTGCATACAGTGTGACTTAGTCCAATACCTTAGTTTTTTAAAGCTGCCAAATACCGAGTCATGTTTTTAAGAAAATTAAAAAAAAAAAAAAAAAAACAA
>VFFE01007696.1:253670-269773 GCA_008921705.1 Burhinus oedicnemus
TTTTTTTTTTTTTTTTTTTTTTTTTTAATCTAAGGAACAGCTTGGTGCTCCTAGTCAAATTTCTTGACTTCCAAGTTAAATTTCGTATTAAGTGTAGGGAGTAAAGATCATTATGGTGTTTATGTTTTCAAAAGAAAGAATCCTAGGAGGGACACCTTTCTTAATAGCATCCACAAAGCAGGGGATATTGAATGTATTTGGTTTGTATTGTTGTTTGTATTGTGCAATATACCCTTGTGCTGAGGTATTTGTTATCAGACATCTGTCATCTCCATCAAGGGTTATGGTTTAGGTTTACAGGTCTGGATGCTGTTTGCAATGCACTGTCGATCTCCATTCTCTGCTGTCTCAAAAGTGTCCCACAAGTCTTTACATTGGAGAGATAGTCCTAGTCAGACATTGTAGGATGCACCATGCTGTCCTGTCAACTGCCTCATCCCGGTGAGTCTGCTCTACTGGTGCTTCCTGTGGTTCAGGTGATGCCCTGGAGACTTCCTCTGGCTAGTTGTTTTCTGTGCTTTGAGCCAGTGCTGTTTGCAGCAGCTTTCCTGCTTCTGGGATGAGTTTTCTTCCTTTTCTATTCCATCTTGAGAAGAAGGAGTATTAGAAAGGAAGAACAGCATTAATGTGTGTTTTACTTCAGGCTAAATATTGAACCATGATCTTCGTAGTAATTGAGACTTGAGCTTTACCACAGGTAGTCATGTTGGTCTTGCAGAAAAAGGACATTATGAATTTTTTCTGCTCATGGGGTGTGCTGAAGTTATTGAAAGATTCCTTTGGGTAGAATAGCAGGAGAGCCTGGTGCTTTGCATTTCTACTGCATGTAACAAACTATCTTTTTATTTGTGCCATAGCTTCATCTGGAAGTAAGTAATATATTTTACTTAAGCTGAGTATTGAAGTGGTATACATGATGTGGTACATGGTCAGGGACCTACAGGAAGGCATTGAAACTTGAAAATTATAGAGGAGATGTATGCCACAGTCAGTTTCTTACAACTTCTTGCTGGTGTGCTTCAAATCTGGGTTTTGAACAGAACAATTTACATGTAGAAAAGAGAACAAAAAAGGCAATCTGTTGGAAGGCTGTCATCTTGGGATACAGATACATATTTTTAGGGAACTAGTCAGAGATTGTGCTTTACATAGCCACCAGTAGTTGGTGGATATTAACAACTTTGACATTAACAGATACTGTAGTCAGATAAAGCTGTCCTGCGGTTGTGTTGCACAGCTCTCATGTCACTGAGAAACTGAGGCACGTGGAAGAAACTGCCAGAGGGTGGAGCTCACTCCTGATACTCTGCAGGTCCATACCGTGATGTAAATCATTGTAAATGCCTAGTTGGATTTCCATAGGGCAGAGCACCCAGATAGCCTGTGTTTTTAACCTTGTGATTCTTCTCCTTGTGTAAATACTAATTTAAAAAATGTATTCTCTTGTACTAGTATCTTTATCTTTTCTATCCACAAATACCTGATATTCTCTTGGAATTTAAGGAAAGAGCCATACAAAGAATTATTAGATTTCTCAGTGTCACATTTGATTTAGAAGTTTGCTATATTAGTTTAGCTATTTTCCTCAATTATCATCTTTTTTCAAAGACTATGTAAAAGAAAAACTTTTCTCGATCTCTTTCAAAACTAATGAGCAAACCCTACATTGGGAAGATAATATACTGTCTTTTTGTAGCTCTTACACCAACAGAAATGTCTTCCCCAGGTCAGCAGCAGGAGGAAAAATTACAGTGAAACAGGAGATCGGTGATGTTATTGTTTTTTAAAGGTAATGTTAAAGTAGCGATTTTTAGAAAAAACTTTCATTTAAATTATCATTGTATCTTTTTCATTTGTTGTCATGGAATCCTTCATAATGTTAATTAGTGGATCAAGTAAATTCAGTAATCATATAATTCTTGTTAAGTGAGTGATTTTTTGGACAACTACTAAAAATATTGGTGCCTCCTGAGATTATTGTATACTTCCAAAGAATCATAGAATAGTTTGCGTTGGAAGGGACACTTAGAGATCATCTAGTCCAACTTCTGCAATAAGGAAGGACATCTTCAACTAGTTCAGGTTGCTCAAAGCCCCGTCGAACCTGACCTTGAATGTTTCCAGGAATGGCTCATCTACCACCTCTCTGGGCAGCCTATTCCAGGTTAGAAGAATAAATATGTTTAAGCAGAGTATGCTGTTTAGCCCATAAGGACAATCCCACAGTGAAAGGTCGTTGCCAAAGACACCTAGTATGCCCGTTATAAGTAAAAGGCTGCATGCCTGCGGAGTTGAAGAGGAATCCAGCACCTATGCTGCTCAGTCTAATTATAACATTACAGATGGCCATTACATAAGGAATGCCTCCAAATCAATATCATCCATGCAGAGAGACTTCTAAGTATACCTGATCCTGAAAGAGCAGCAGCTCGCTGTTTCTCTCCAGGAATGTAGCTCTTGAAGCAGCAAAGTGCACTTTCCCTTCCAAGTTACCTTCTCTCTTATACCAACTCGGTATTTACGGTTGATTTTTCTCTCCTTGATCACCATGCTACCCTCCTTAATATGTTTTTCTTTTTACTGTATGCATGCATCAGGCTGGACTGCATATTAGATGGAGACAGTTAAATTTTAGTGAAAATGAATAACATGTGCCCTGCTTAGGATCTTTTCATTAGAAGTAAGAATACGGTGATGCAGAGACTGAATTTAGCTGAAATGAAGTGAACGTAGCTAGGAAGGGAATAACATACAGAAGCCATAATTGCCCAAGCCAAATTTGGCTTCAGGTGCTTATGAAAACAGGCACTGAGTTCTCAATAACAGCAGTAATTAGGATCAGTGTGTTAGCACAGTATCTGCAAGTGCAAGCTTTAGCGAACTGGAAGGAAAAGTGCTTCCTAACTGTACGTATGGTTGAAATTGGGGGGAATTTAAGTGAAGTTTAGGACTAATACAGGATTAGACATTAAATATATCTGTCCTGTTTTCATACTGAATGAAAATACCTCCCCATCCCTAGGTAAAGAGCTCATCACTTCTCCTGCCATGAACAATACCTAAAGAGGCGGCTTATGGTTGTATCAGTGGTCCATAAAGTTCACATCTTTAACTAAGTGTGCACTTCTGCATTTAGATATGCCCAAATTCTGTTACCATCTGCTTTTAAAATACAAAAAATGCATGCTAGCTTGACCTCTGAATCTGCCACCAGGCTTAAGTAGTGTAGTCTTCCACCAGTGTCTCCACAGTTTTAGGATCTGTGTGTCTTTTCCCACAGCTGACTGGGTAAGAATCATGAAGGGTCTGAACACAAGGATTGTGGGATGTGCCTATACATCTGCTTTGCTGTATGCACATTCATAATCTAGCCAGACTATTGTAAATAACTAGTGTGCTAGATACTCAGGGTCATTGCCAAGGAAGGCCATTGCTAGTGTGCTCTGGATTTCTGGCTGTGGATCTTTCATAACTTATGGCTTTTCATAGCATAATGCCCTTCCTTAGGATAATATGCAGATTTTGGGTAGAACAAGCAGAGTTTTGTCTGCCCCCATGTTTGAAAATAATAGTTACCCTGCTAGGCTGCTAAGTGTAGGTTTATTTAAGTATTACAGGTGTAGTATACAGACTAGATTGGAAAGATTTGGGTATGAGGTGGATTGCATCAGCACATATCAAGCTATTATATGGTCTCTAATTGTTCAGGTGCATGATCTTAGCTGGTTCTATTTAGTGGTGAAAAGTTACTAAGCAAATTGAAGAGAACTTACTTTTTTCAGGTGTTACTACTTTTAAGCACCCTTATTTATTGATTTATCTTCAAATTGGAACCTTATTTTTAAAATGCATTAGCCTTTTAACATTTAAATATTAAAATTTATTATTGGTATTATATGGTTTTTTTGTTTGTATTTAATGACATGTTATATGACAAAGTTTCTTTACAGATTAAAATCTTTCCATAGTTGCCCAGAATGCTGGGAGCTTGCTTACATTACATAGTGTGGTTAGAGTGGTTGACTAGTTGATTTAGTTCTACAATGCAGCATGGAACAGATGTTTATTACCACCTTTCTGTGGGATTACAATATAAGGACGGGGAGAAAAAGCTAGAACTGGCAGACTGGTTAATTATGTAGAACAGCATGATCTATAAAGTTGCTGTCTAGTGCTGCTGTATTGGCATGTATTGCAGACGTTAAAAATACTCTGGCATTTTGTTTAAGGGAGAGCTTGACAAAACCGATTCTACTCCTTTAGGTACCCTAGTGGTTATGTCAGAAGAGGTGAGTCTTTTAGCCTTGGGGCTAGAGTCCCTGAGCTGAGGAATACCTCAGAGTGAGGAGGCTTCGTAGGGAAGTGTGTGGAAATAGACTTGTGCTTCTGCACTATATATAGGAAAAGAGAAAATTTGGGAGGGACAACAGTCAAAAAAGTGGTGTCTGAGCTTGGAATATGGGTAAGGCACAGGCCTGTAGAAAAGAGGGATCTTATGTAGAAAAGAAATGCTGGGATCTTCTGGCCTTCGTCAACAGTAGTATTGTGTATAACGGCACAAAAATGCCTCTCGATCCTGTGAAGTTTCTTTTCTGTATTACTGCTGGTAAAAACTGTTCAGAATATTGTTCACCTGATGACAAGAACTTTGAGTTCCCAGCTCTTCTTGTTAATACCGGCTTCTTGTGTGCCAGTGCTGTCTATTGCTTTAGAGTTTTTCTCCTTCCCTTTTCTTACCCCCCTGATTTGTTTATAGAGAGCACTCTCATTGCCTCTCAGCCTTCAATTTACTAGGCTAATTAAACCAGGCTCTGTTAGAATGCTCTTTCTGCTATCCTCTCCTTGCTTCCTGGGTTATTCTCGTGGCCTTTCTCTGCACATGCTTCAGGTAAAGTCATGGGTTTTTTAAGACATGTTCCCATTGAGATCTTACCAGTTCCTTGTAAAATGGCTTTAATACATCCCTGTGTCTACTGAAAATTCCTCCCTTGATACAGCTAGATTGCAATTGCTTTTTTTGCAGCTGTATCTCTGTGTGACAGTTTGTATTCATCCTGATTGATTAATACATCCAAGTCATTCTCCTCCTCTGTTATTTCTAGCTGATGATCCTCCAGCTTACAGTAGAAATTCTTCCTGTTCCCAGAGTGCTTGACCTTGACTTTCTGCTATTGCTTTTTGTCATTACTATCGCTTTGGTCCTCGAAGGCTATTCGGTTCTTGCAATGTGATGTTCTGATCTTTCTCTGTATTGATAGTAGTTCCAATTTTTATTTTTTTTTTTCTACTGACATCAAGTGTCATTATTGTGATCCAATTTTTTTGTACTGTTTTTGCTCTAAGGTCAGTTCTCAGAATGATTTGTAAGGAACTCCACTTTTAATCTTATTCTAGTCCAATAGTTTCCCTCCACATTGTAGCCTCACTTTTTCTTATTAGAGCCCTTGCTGTTTTGCGTTCAGTTTATCTTTTTCTGTCTTAATTACAACTTGGTTTTGTAGGACTTATTGAAGTACCTATTTTTAAGACATTCATTTCAGTGATCTAAAATTTTAGTTACCTCCAGAATGTAGGAGGTTAGCCTGGACTATCAGCTTCTGGATGTGACCATACCTAAATCCAGCCTTTTTCATTTGGGTGAGAATCTGTTCTTTAAAACACAACGTGACTTGATGAAAATGCCAAATAAAGGAAATTAGGTTCTTCGGTGTCAAAAGAACACTCTCTCTGAATTTCTTATGAACTTTTCTGAATGTAAAGTATGCTTATTTATAAGCTTGTCCAGGCCTTTTTATAAGGCCTTTATTTATAAGACTGTCTAGGCCTAATTTTCAAAAATGTATTAAGCAAGTAATTGGGAACCCTGGTGATACTTCATCTTTGGATTCTAAAAATTAATGTAGGGACTCAGAACTACATTGAGTTCTACTTGATGCTTGCTTCATGCTGTGAGAGAGAGGCAGAGGATTTTATAAAGTTTTTGTGATATACTAAGTTTTCCTCTTTATGATGAAAAAGAATTTCAAAGATATTACAAAAAAATCCGGTGATACTCCTCTAACAGGCCAGCCACGGGATTACAGAACATCTTAATGAAATACAGTATTCAAGCCCATTTTTCTTGCACAGAAACATACTCTGCAGATCTGCTGGAAAGGTCTGTAGTGGTGTGTGCCTTCCTTAACCAATGTGATTGTTAGACATAAATCCTACCTGTGTCAATCTTGCTAGCCTTCATCTTGATCATACCTGACTGTCTCCTTTGTATTTAAAAATAGAAATGACAGCCTCTCTCCCTCTGCCTTTTTAGCTTGATTAGTTCATAGTTGAAAGTGTGAGACACTTGAGGGAAAAGCTAAATTGAAGGGTTGAGCCTCCCGTTTTGAATGTGGTTAAGATCCATTGTTCTTCCAGGAGCAATTGCTGCTGTCTTTTGTCAAAGTCATGTGAAAGTCTTCGTCTCAGTGCTTTTTACTGTTTGTCAGTTTCTCTGGTGCAGAGGAGTGTAGCTGTTGTATTGACAGAGTAGTGAGCAGCGGGGAGGGAAATGACCCCTCCAGCAGCCCGTGCTGGGTCCTGGGAGATGCTTAGGGTTGTGCTCAGAACACAGCAAAACCGACGCCAGAGCAATGGATGGTGACCTTCCTGTCATTTAGGCTTTCTAGGCTCATTTATATATGAACTGGATTTTTGTTGATGTGCTCACATTTGTTTTTCACCACAGTGATTTAAATAATTCAAGGTGGAGGTCAGGTGTATGTGATACAGTATGTTTTTGCTCTATATTGGGTAAGGATGGAGTGAAAGGTTGCTGGTTTTAGATGGCTGTGAGTGTTTTTCTCCCATTCCTATCTTAAAGTTTAGTGACTCTGACACCATTGACAATGTGTGATGCTAAGCAGGAAAGAACACTGTTTGCTTTGGAGAACATAGATGCATCTATGAAACAGCCATTTGAGTGATTATTCAACAAAAATTGGTAGGATAGGAGTTGTGCTAAGTAAGAAGACTCAGATTTTGTTAGGACTGAATATTATTTAAGGGGAAAAAGAGTAGGACTTCTCAGGGGCGTGAAAATACCTCTTTCTATATACTGTATTGATCCTGTCCAAAGAAAACAAAGTGTGTCCTTTGTCCTTTCTCATGATTCCTTGCTCTTATTTTTTTACACTACAAATAACACTTCTAATTGCTCTCTGTCTGTCTCTGGTCAACCTTATTGCAATTTCTTCACTTGAGGTAATTAATGTTTTTTATGATTCCATAATTTTTTTTGTGGAGGAAAAGTGCTGTGATTTAACATGATAGTATTAGTAGCAGCTTATGATCAGAGAGAAGAAACAGATAATCTGTTGATAAATTTAGGCATAAACCTTATTAATTTTTTTAATTCTCTGTATTGCAAAAAAAGTAATGCAGGGTTTTGTATTTTTTAGTTGCTAAAGCTATTTAAAAAGATGTATTTTCACCTTGATCCCATCAGAGGGGTGCAAATGCCATATGGTGAGCCCAAGGTCTTTGTGGAGCTTGGGGGCATAGAGGGAAGTGTTTAAAATCAAGACAGTCCTGAGAGAGAAACACTAAAAAAATATGTATCACTCCAAGCTACGTATATAAATACAATCTATGTGTGTTCCTCCCCTCCCTCAAGCAAATGTGCTGTTTTCATGTGGCATCAGAGGGTCTTTGAGTAGCTGTGTATACCTGCACCTGCGTATTGAGAATTATTCTACTCGGTCGGGGCAGGCTGTGATGCTTCAGTGCTGTGTTAGCAATTATGAAATGCAGCCCAAAGAGGGAGAGATAAAAGAAGAGAACTTGTACATTTTCTCGTGGGAGATAGGGCCCAGAGCACAATAGGGAAGGCATTACAGTGATGCCAAACAAACTTCTGGGGCATTCAAGCTCAATTTAATCTCTACTAGTAACCCTGCTTTTATGAAAATACTCCCGAGTGTAGCAGGGAGTGAGCCTGGCCAACCATATCTTGAGACAAGTTTGTTTTAGCCACTGGAATTGAATGTTAATAGATTAATTTGGAAATCTACTCAACCTGAAATTTCATTTAATAGAAAAAATGCAGAACTGTAATTTGACTTAGGCTGAAAATATTTATTTTTATAAACTTGATGCTGCACCTTAATAACCCGCTCGAAGTGGTGTATGTAAACCTTATGTATCTAGGTTTCACACTGTCAGAGGTATTGAAGTAATAGTGTGGTCCTGCATTGCAGAAGTTGCCCTGTGTTGTCCGAAAAACGAGATATAAAAAGGAGTTTCTTGAAGCCATGTTATCAATAAGTTGTCTCTGTCTTTTACAGGCATAGAGAGACTTTGTTTTAGTATTTCAGAAGCACTGAAAGTTGATGCACAAAGTTGTAAATATGGGGTTCTTCTTTGGGGTTTTTTTTTGTTTATTTTGGGTTTTGGATTTTTTTTAAGCTGTGAAACTTGACATATGTTTCTGTCACTTTAATTTTTTTTCCACCTGAAAACCCAGTAATTACATTAGGCCTAATTGTCCAGAGATCTCTTACATTATTTTTAAGAGGTTGTTTTCTTTTTTGTTGTGATGTGCATGGAGGCGATTATTTTTTATTCTTATTATTCAGATGTGCTTGACCAAGAAGAGCTTAGTTCATCCCATTTGGTAGCTATCACTGTTTGCAATGAAAACCAGAAATGATTGTATATCTCTTTTTAATATAGTAGCATTTTGAATCCTGATAAGTTACAGCTAGATCATAAAATTAAGTCCAGGAGAATTGTGGGTAATGAAGAAAAAGGAAATTAAGAGAGCTCAGGAGTTAGAGGTGCATGCGAAGAGGATAAGGCTATCTCATGAGTAGGAGAGAAATGGATGTGGCAGAACTGCAAGGAGATTTACTTCTCATCAAACCCCATATGCTTTGGAAGAACCCAACTCAATGGGTAGCTTGCAAAATTCAGGGGGTTAATTTGGACATCTAAGAAATATGAGAGGTATTTTAATACCTCTGAAAGCTTGAGATTATGGAGTACAACTAACTTCCTACATTTACTGTTGTGAGAAATTTATACTATTGTAATTCAGAAAAGGAGGCCAGTTGTGTTTTTCTGTGAGGTGAAGGAGTGGTCAGAAAACCTAAGTGCTATCACTCTTTGTGTAGCTAGGGAGGATTGACTTAAGTTTCTGTCTGACCCTAGACAGATAGTGGAGCACAGTGTTTAAAATATTGACCATCATAGCTATATTCATAAAACTCAAAAAAAATCTGTACACTGTGTACTTAGATTTTTATTCCTCATTTGGCATGTCCCAGGATTAGTATTGTCCTTGGTCTTATTTTTCAGTCGTCCTTGTAGTTGATATCTAGTATATTCTTCACATAAATATTGGGTAAAGAGAAATAAATTGTGGTGAAATTGCTGAAATACAGCATTTAAAGTTAGGAGACTTACAAATAGCTTATAATTGTAGGTTTGTAAGTTTTTGAATTAATCTAAGTTTAAGTTACTGTAAATCTAATACGCAGATTAAAGAAGTCTCCACTTATACAAAAGAGTTAATAAGAATCAGTCTAGCAGCAATGTGTTCATTTTTAGATAATTATTATAGGTATACTTTGTGTATGCATTCTGGGCTGACCATATGGCTGAAGTATTCATTAGTACTTTAGATATTTAAACACTTGGTACTTGTAGACGCTGTTAAACACTCCTATATAAGCATCCTCCTTGTAAATGTAGACAGAAAAAAAAAAGACTAGCTTCCAAGTTGCTCACTAAATTATTGAAATTACTCCAGTTATGTGTTACTTGCTGATCTTGCAGTGTCCTGTAGAGTTTGTGTCATGATTACTGTCTGCCATTTGGTTGCTGCTGCTAGCAGTGATGTAATTTCATCTTTCTGTCACGGAATCAGATGCAACTACTTATTTTTATTGAGTTCATTGCTTGGTATAGCTGAAAAGAGCTCCCTGGTTCGATTGCAGGGAAGTACCTACTTTTTAAGGTTTTATTTTAATTCAAATTTTAATTTGAAAGTTCATGTTTTAGTTACTTGAGGCCTGAGTTCTCCTGAGTCAAATTACACTGATGTGGTATGTTTTTTCATGAAGCAATTAGAAGCTCGTGTCTTCTTACCCATGATTTGCTCCAGTCTTATTTTTACCTTTATTTTGCTATTATCTTTTATTGAAGTATTCCTTAAAAAAAAAAAATCTATCTGAAATGTTTGCTTTAAACCTTCAAGACTTCAAAAACTATTTCCAAATTTTAAAAGTTGTCTCTGTGTTATTAAGGAATAAGACAAATATCTTTATACATGCCTGTATGCAACACTGGAAGAAGAGAAAAAATTTTTTTTATGGCTATCAATTAATTTTTTTCCTTTTTTAAATTCTAAGTACAAAAGTATTGATAAATTATCTTTTGGAGAGCACCAACAGCTTTTTATTGTTAATTGCATCTCTAGATATGTAACTTTACAGTGAAAATAGAGTCTAGGTTCAAGGACAATAGACTGGTTATCAACAGATGTGACTGGCCTAAAGATGAAATACACTTATTTTAAATGAATGAATGTAAACTAATTTGACCTGTATTCTGTGGTCTCACCTGTGACATTTGTTAGAGCATTCTTTATATTTATTATAGCATGTTAGCAAATGTTTCAGTAACCTGATCCATGTTGCGTAGACTTTCCTGCTACCATCAGTTTTTTGGTTCAGAAGAACAGACTTCTGTTTTGCAGTATTGGATTTCTTTACTCCCTTCCCCTTAAGTACAAGTTAGTCTTTATAATCCAGTTTCATCATTATTTGCAAACCAGTAGGAACCAGACATTATGCTGGGGCAAAATCACTTACAAAACTCTGTCTACTTTTTCACCATGCTAATTTGATCTTTTATAAATGTCAGCAAGACAAAGGAGAAAGTAAAATGCCACATGCAAGATGCACATGTATGAGAAACTGGTGACTGCATTTTTTTCACTGTAGATGCTCAACCTTGAGAGTCAGTGCACTTGTTTGAAGGAAGATTCAGCTGTCATTTCAATGAATATCTAATTGTGGATTGATGGGGGAGCAGTCTCTAGAATCGATGCGTGTTTAATAAATGATCCTGAATTAATTACTCATATAGCATTATTGAGATTAAGGCTACAGATTCAAGTACAAAAATGGGAGGACGTGTCTGCTTATAACTCTCATCATCCTACATTCTTTGACTACAGGACAATGCGCTGATTTTTCATAGCATGTCTCTCTTTTGTTGTGGAAGCTGTGTAGTGAGTGAGGTAAAAGGTACCAGGAAGAGAAATAACAGTCTCATGACAAAGGAATTGGGATGTTCCTTGAGAATTCTTCAAAAAGCTAAGTAATTTTTGCCAAAAATTAAGTAAATTTAAAAGCAAAGTCTGAGGCAGACACCTGCATGGAAAACTGTAGCCCAAGTATTGTTGTTCTTTTTGTCAGTGTTGCCAAAACTCTCCTTAAAAAAAAAAAAAAAAAAAAGGTATACTCTTATGAAAACTGGGATTAGATGAAGTGATGAAGAGTATATGGAGAGGTGAGGTATAGGTAGCTTGAATGTATGGTATATAGTCTTACAGGAAATTGATTTATATATTTCAAAGGTCAGTAGATCTAAAGCAATTTTTAACAAATTAGTAATACCTTGGGAGTTTATTTTAAGTTGTATGCAAGACCTTAAGTTTTAGTTAGTGTTACATTCCTCTTGAGTTCACAGGGTTGTCTGTGTAGATGTCACTGATACTTCTGTGTTAGTTAATATCAGAATACATCTACTATAAGAATTTCATTTGTATAGACGGCACTAATTGGTTACTCAGAACTTCTGAAAATCAAACTACCTTCTCTCTCCCTCCCTCTCTTTAAAAATATGTATTCACAATTTTACCTACGGCTTTGTCTTTTTGGAAACAATTCTTTTTAATATGTTTTTTTGTTTACACCTTTCTCAAAATTCACCCATAAATTAAAATCTGCAAGCGAACAGTGAACATCATTTCCAGACAACAAATACATTTCTAGAACCACCAAACCCTGAGGTGAAATGTAGGGAAATACGAAAAATGACATGAACGTTCTTGTTCTGAGTGCAAACCCCAGCAAGCATCCTGCCCCTTAACTGTTACTCATTTGAACCTTGTATACATCACAAAGAAAAAGCTTTCTGGAAGAACTTACTGGATACTTCTCTGAGTTTTACTGTAATTTGACCAAATATGCAGTTCAGAGAGAGCAGTTCTTGCTTGTTGAGGACAATGCATTATGCTCTGCTGAGATTTCATGCTTCGTAGCTAGTGACTAAATTCATGGCACTTCTAAACAGCTTCACAAAAAATTTCAGAAATACTTACATCCTGTGTCTAGCACTTCAAACATTTTATTTTTTTTAAAAAAGCACAAGACTCCTAGTTTTAAGTTGCAATCAGTTTTTATTTTTTATTTTTAGAATGGCAGAATTTAAAAAAAAATCTAATTGGAACATCTTTTGCCTTTTTTTTTTTTTCCTCACACAGAAAGAGTGGTAAGCACTAAATAGAGTCTCAGGTTTTATAAATTGACTTAGTAGAGAAGAGGGTTTAGTTTGCATAGTGATTTGTGACATGTGGGATTTTAATGTGGTAGTGGTGAAGTTTGCATTTTAAATATAAGTCTAGAATAGATTTGAAGTTGACAGTGATAAAATATTGCCTGATTATTAAAACACTCCTTAATAGATATGTACCTATAAATACAGTCACCTTTCATTTGTTTATTTCATAACTATTGCATCATTCATTTCTGTGACTTTTATAGAACAATAAATAACAAAAAGTTTATAGCTGAAGTGGGATCATCCTCTAAAACACTCTCTGTGCATTTCAAGATAATTTAATCTTTGTTCTTATCCTCTTTACTCCTCTTTTTCACGATATTTGTTTTGACTACACCATTTGTTACATTGTTTTAGAAAAAGACTAAATTTAAAAAATAGTGAAAGTCTCTCCCTAGACAACTGGAAACCCAAATAAATTATGGATAATGTATTGAATAGAACAAAATTAGTGATACCTTTATAATCTTTACATTGGCATTTTTGGCTGCCCTGCCTTTTTAATTTTGGATTTGAGATCAGTGCTTAGACTTAAATTGCATGACATTACTCGTCATAATTTTGCAATTGTATTTCACTTACAGAGATACCCGGAATACAGGTTGGGTGACCAAATTCAATGTGTGTTTATACTGTCAGACAGAAAAATAGGGTCTCTAATATACCTAATGAAACTTGTAGGGATGCCTGACTGCAGTGTTCTTACTGGTGTGGCGGTACAGCTCTTACATGTCTAGAGCCACAGTTCGGGTGTTTAAATCACAAAACAACTGGTAAACTGGATAGTAATTCAGACTAAAAATCTCACAATGACAACAGCTAGATAATGGGACATAGAAGCATACGTTAGATGAGAGAGAGGAAAATAGAAGGGCACCTCCCTAGGTAGCGGAGTATTACAAGAGAGCGAAAAACAGAAGCTGAGTAAATGTAGAGGCAGCTTGGCCACAATACAGTTTGTATGATGATTTTATAGAAATCCAAGCTGTAGACCAAGTTTTTGATCTCTTAAATTCTAACAGATGCAGTCCATTCTGCTTGCAGTACCTTTGTCCCAAGTAGATTAACAAAACAAAGTGTAGACTTTCTTCATTATTCCTTTCAAAATTCTTTCAAAATTAAGTTGTTTTTTTTCTCCAGGAACACAGACTCCTTTGTTTAGGACAAGGTGTTATACATCAGAAATATCGAACACTTTCTGGGCAAGAAGTATCAAAAGTACAAGGCAGCTTTTCTATGTTCACTCAGTTACAAGTAGAAAGGCCTCAGAATTTTTTTTTTCTTTATTCTATAGTAACTTCTGTGGCTTGTGTACCATGTATGGAAGACGTGATCTTGAACAAATGCCTAATTAACACTTATTTTATGATTATTGCATTGCACCTTTCTGTATTTGCAAAATGGGCTGCATAAGCTTAGATGGTTATTATGGTTTTGAATTGATCTTGATGGTGAAAAAGAGTTTATGAAGAGGACTGTTTCTAGTGCTGTTTTTACTACATTTTGTTGCAATATAAAGGGAATGTAATATTTAGTTTTTCTTTTGCTATGTAGTCATGACAGTATGTTTATTTTTTTTCTTTTAGCAACTGGTTATTCATTTAACCAAATGTGGCCTGAAATTATGGTATATATGAAAATTTATATTAATTTGGGAACAAGGAAGAAATTTTTAATAATGACTCTTAATTCATCATAGGGCATGTTAATAAATAATTTCTAATTTATTAACAAAATCCTTTGTTTATTCAGCAAACTTTTGTTTGCTGCTCCTTGATGGCAGATCCAGACCTTCATTGGAAACAGGCTGGGAGCAATGAAACACTCAAATCAATCCATTTTCAACAGGTGGACCAGGAGAAGCTTTGAGCAGGGAGGTTGGACTGTATGATCTCCCGAGGTCCCTTTCATCTTCACCCACTCTGTGACTCTGAAGGCTTGTTGTATTGCCCACTTAGATGAAAAAGCGTAAGGACATGGAAAAAACGGGATCCTGCTCAGTATTGCTGGACTTGCATTTATTCTGCATTACTGCAGAAAGTTTTTTGATAATTGTTTTTCTAGATACCGTTATAGATGGCTGCAGGCATTTTGAGTGCAACATGTAGTGGGCTAGCCTGAAGTCCTGCAAAGATCCTACAAACAACAAGGTAGAGTCTTTGGGCTGGATGTAAAAATACCTATGCTAACTGTTGCAGTCATGCTGGAAGCTGGCTGTGGTACCCTGCGTTCTCACAGTGCCCTCAATGCAAATACAGAAGGTGGCAAGTAGGAAGGAGTCTCTGGTCTCACTACCTGTGTTTGTCCTTTTGAACTTACAGTGTATGTGACAGGCTGGAAAGCAAAAGCAAATCGATGCAAAGATGCACTGTGCTTAAGCCTTCCCCAGGAGGTGCTTCTTAACTGTTTTTTACAATTTCCCAGTTGGCAGAGATAAGTTTCTTACATACTTTATACTGGGCTGAATTATCCATGTTGCTGGAAAGGAAATCTTTCCAGATATTGACAGTAAATCTCTCTTACTGCCGATTGGTCTATTTACTATCTCTTACCATGTGAAATGGCCATGAAGTACAGATCTCTAGTCATCTCAATATATCAAGATGTGAAGTATATCCCCTTGATCATCTCTTTTATTCTAAACAAATTAATTTTTAAATTTTTTTAATAGATCACATTCTCTGAATGTTATGTTGTGCTGCTGCTTTTGCCTGAACTCTTTTCAGTTTGTCCACATGTGAAGTGACGTGACTGAAATTAGACAGAGCTAATGACTCAAACCTCCATCTGTCTGGTGTACAACACTCCTGTTAATGCACTAGAGAGGGCAGCATCATCCTGCTGTTCATTCAACTTGTGGTCTGCAGTAGGTTCAGAATCCTTTTCTGCAGATTCAAATGGGTCACCTCTCGAGTGAACATTTTGGGATTAAATTTCTTTCAGTACTGCAGAAGAAGGCATGGTGGCATGGTTCCTTTGTTGGTGAAAGTTTTGGGGTTTGTTTCCTCAAAATCTAGAACCATTTTTCATCCTGTAGCAAAGGAAAGGGAGAGGGAAATTCTACATTTGAAATTCTCAATATCAGAGTTCTGAGTCGTTGATCGTTTTCTTTGTGTTTCTTCCTGTTTCCTCTCTTCTCCATCCCCCCTCACCGCCACCCGTCCAAATCTGTGACACTGAAAAAGAGATTAAAGAACAGCATAAAGAGCTGTGCAGAGACTGACTGCAGAGGTCACTCTTCTATAGACAAAAAAATTCTAAGACTTGGGGTTTTTTTTCCCAAGGGGAAAATAAAAAAGAGTTTTAGGAAAGAGTGCCATAATGTAAATCTTCCCATTGGAAAGCATCTGAAAAGAACAAAAACCGGCTTAGTAAGATCAGAGAATTCTTCGTTCATTTTATGGGAGCAAGGATGGCTCTTTAGTCTGGGGGTCAGAGCCTACAGAGGAAAATACAGCTTGCTCCCCCCACCCCCCGCCCCCTGGAGCATTTGAATC
>VFFE01007696.1:270168-367080 GCA_008921705.1 Burhinus oedicnemus
TGGGTTTTTTTTTTTTTTTTTTGATACTCTTGTTGGTGCTTAGAATAGTAATATTACTTCTGTACCTGAAAGCAGGAGACACTTGGATGCTTAGTGCATATGCTTCAAAGCAGTTTAGGGTCAGCCGTATTGTTAGTCTAAACAAATGACAATATTAAACAAATACATACTTTGATAAAAGTAGCTTACTAGCTGTTCTGTTAGAAGTGATGAGGTGTTACAACCTGTAGTTAATATACAGTAGTATTGCTGCAATAGAAACTGCATCTGTTTGAGTCCTTGCACATTCTGGCACTTTTCAAGATGATCTTCTGAAAGTACACTAAGCATTTGCTGTATGTCTAAAAAAAATTTTCATTGAGTTACATATCTCTTGACAAATTTCCAGTTGTGTGAGACTGCATTGGCTCACCAGCCCTATGGAGACTGGTTTTTTTCCCCCTGAAATTTGTGAATGAATGAACAATACAGGTGACTTTTTTTTTGTTTGAGGGTTGTTTTCAATCTTTTACTCTAATAAATAGATCAGTATGTGAAGTTCACTTTAAATATATTGGAGAAGCTGTCTAATTAAAGAAATCAAGCTATTTACTGAAATGTAATTGAGGCTGTTTCCTTGGAGAGTAGACAAAAGAAGTTATTTTTGGTTATAGGAAAACAAGCAGTGTGTGAGGCTGGCAATTTTACAGAGCGAAGTTTGTGAACAATAGTATTGCAAGAATTTCTCTTACAAGATAAGCATTAAGACATGTTAGCGTGTATCTCTTTCATGGATGTCATAATACTTAGGGAATGTTTAAGCATAAATGTAAAATCAGTGGCTTAGATTTGCTGTGGTGATAATAGTATTGCAAGATCTCCGCCTTTCTGACTTACTGAGGGGAAAGTGGACTACAAGTATAGCCCTGTTTCTGAATTATTTTATATTTGAAGATATATACGATGTCCTCTAAATGGTTTTATTTTTTATTCTTAGCATTACTTTATATTCTTTATTCTTAGCAATTTGTATATTTAAATGGTATTAAAGATATTAAAAGCTGGATTGTTGACAATCATAAATTTACCTTACTTTATAAAGCTCCTATGTTGAGAAATAAAGTCTTTCTTTAATATTGATATAGATCAAGATCATTTTTTTCCTAATTTCTGACACTTAAATTGGGTTTCACTCAGTTCTTCAGCATGTTGTATGTCCCATGATTCTCATGAGATTTTGTTTTATTTAAATCTGAACTGAGGCTAGAAGGCAAAACTATACTTTAATTTTATTGTGTAATGTTATAAGAAGCTGAAGCAGACTGAGTAGATAAAATACTATTGCTACTTGTTCCTGAAAAAGGTACCTCTTTGGTCCTAAAGAGAAAGATACAATGGGTTGCAAATCCAAAGAAGTTCACCTCTGTGGAAGGAATGGTGTGAATGATTGGTGTCTGTTATAATTTAACTTTTCCCTGGGCAGTGACTGCATTTCTAAGGATGTGTTATGAGAATGTCTGTAAGTACTGTGATAGACAAAATGAAAATGGAGGAGAGTCAAGAATTCATACTAAAAGTGCCCCCTGCCCAAGTGTGGAAATACTTGTTTCTGTTCAGCCTGAATTCCTCTGGAATCCCCTTTGCCATTCTCCCAAACAGCTGGAGAGGTGCGTGGCTGATGGCAGCAGCCTTTGGCTGCAATCCTGCTGCCTAGGAAAATGTCCGAGTTCATAGGTTAAAACAGGAGGGGCATTATTTCATAAATACAATGCTGTTCCTGCCTCCACAAGCCTGAATGTCCCCTTCTGTACAATTCCCTTACTCTTCCTTGCCCACTCAGAACTCCCAAGCCTCCACTGAATAAACTCTCGCACTGGGATTTTCATCTTTCTCCAAGCCACATGGTGCTGTGTGTTACTATAATGGACTAATAAATGAAGAATCAAGTCCTTTTGCATGGAACCTTTTTAATAAAGTTGAATTTTAGACTATGACTGTCAGGCAGGGATGGGAGTGAATCTCCTGAGGATCACAGGAGACTGAGTGATACAGAAATGTAGACAGGACAGTAGGGATGGCTTTACGTATATCTTAGGAAGATGGTACCATGCAAGTATAAGAGAAGTACTCTGCAAGCAGAAAAATGTCGCCAAATTGGATGAAGGAACAAGGGAGTGAGAAAAATAATCAGCATTTCCCTAATGAATTCCCTTTCTATGAGAAATTTTGAGTTTTTACCAGTGTGGCTTGTGTGACTTACAAAAGGGCAGTAATCTTCTTGAGAAATGAGGTTCAAGAGACACCATCATATGTATTTTTTTTCTAGAATTGTGCTCCTTCTGCTGACCAAGTGGAATACTGCTTTCTCTGATGCCATTTTATAATGGTAATTATAAAAGTTTTCTGGAAACTCTACAAAAGCTATAGTTTGGATGAAAGTGTTGTATTTTACAGGAATTATTCTTTCTTATAAATCTCATTTGAAAGTTCAAGGGTGCTGCATCCTGCGGAGTCATTGGATGTTTCTATTTTCAGTACTTTGTGTGCTACTTGAGTCATATTGATTTCCAAATACTATAAAACTGTACAAAACAGGAAGAGTGTAATAGCCTTATACAGTAGCTGAGAGTGGTTGTGTATTTTTCCCTAATTAAAGTATTTATTAAAATTGAATGGGAATAGCTCAATGTAATAAGAAGCTGCATTTTCTCTGCAACACAAGCTACTGTTTGAACTGATTCCAATTGCTTCTTGTTATTGTTCAAGTGTAAGCTTTATCTGCTGTGGAAGAAAAGTAAGGAAGAAACTTTCTTTTCATGTCTTCTCAAAAGGTAGGAACATAAAATTTGCGCAGGTCGGAAGAGGTGAAGACTAACAATAACAAATTGTTGAAGAAAGAATAATTTTCCTTGTGCCTGTGTTATTGTCGTCTGATCTATTTATCTGTATTTCATTACAATAATTAATATTCTGAAACACCAACGTGCTATAATTAAGCTACTTTTTGTTTCGGTTACCCTGAACGTTCTAAAACAGGAAACTTGGATAGACTTGTGGATGTGAAATAGTGCTGGCAGTTCACATTTACTTTTTTTTTTTTTTTTTTTAGAGGGAAGGTGCCTGCAATATTTTTAATTTTAAAGTAAGTTTAGAACTGTGGCAATGGTATTTTGTGCTTCTGATATATATGGGTACCACAATACTTCTCCTTTTCTTATGCAAAAAAACCCCAGGGTACCCGTTTGGTTCCTCTCTGGAGGTTTTAAGTTCTGAGACTTGATGGTTCCATGTAGCTGGTCACTTCCTAAGAGTGATCAACAGTCTGCCAGATTTCCTGCACAGACATTAACTAGTCTGGTGGAAATTGTCCAGTAGGATTTATTTTCGTGCTCTTAAGAGACTTTATTCATTTCTTCCCCTCATACATGCCTGTGCCTTCCGCTGAAGCACAGGGACAAATGTCAGAGGCTGAAGCCAGCACCATCAGTGTGCACCTCCCTCCCGTAATGCAGAAAGCTTGCCTTCTGCTGGTTGCACAATCCCCACACTGGGAGGGAGAGCTGGGCTCACACATGGTGCTCTCTGTTTTAGCCAACAGCATTTTACAAAGGTCCACTCAGCCTCTGGTTTTTACGTACGGCTCTCATGCGGAGTCACGTGTGATTACACAGGCCTTTTGGATGTGAAGATGTGCACCTGAAGGCACTGGTCATTACCAGCTTAGGTCCTACAGACATACCCTTTATTACGAGCGGTGAAATTCTTGGTTTGAAGAAGGACAATGTCAGCAAGAAGGTTATATTTGTCAATATAAAGACTTTATTAATCTGGGTGGTGCACGATGGTTTGGATCTTGTCCAAGCCTTGAAAAGGTGACTGGGTTATTTCTGTAGTTCCTTGTGAACTTTAATGGTAGTGGTTTTTATGGCTTATATACAGGCAAATATCAATATAACTTGAAGCACGGGTAAGTGTTAAGCAGTTTGCCCAAAACTGCATATTAAACTTGTAACAGCAGAATATAAAGTCAGAATTTCCCAAGGCATAAGTCCTGTCTCTATCCATCTTCTTCACGTACTGCTGGTTCCTACTCTTTCATAACCTTTTAAATAAAGACTGGTTCCAAACTGGTCCTTTGCTGTTCTTGCATTTTGCTTTTCAGCTCCCTGTACCTTTACTAAGGTTTGTCCTTCTGGGAAGATACCTCAGGAGTGTGAACCAGGCTGTTCTCAACAACAGAGAAATGGGATGATGATGTAAGGGGAATGAAAGGAGTAATTAGAGCATTCTGCATTCAAAAGTATCTCCTCAAAGAATCCAAATAAAAGGATAGAAGGATTAGGCCTGTGAATTAAGGGCCTGCCAGGAAATTTGTTGCTTTCAAGACGAAGGGAATAAATGAATAAAAGCTTTACTAACATGGGTTAAGATTATTCACTGGTGCTCTGCGGATGCAGTTTTTGCGGATGTAGAGAATAGCTAATACAAAGCTTCTAGAAACCAGAAAGTACATGATTTAATGTGCTCAGCTTCCACTGCGGGATTTTAATTCTGCTTTTCTGGAATGATGCCTTGCTGTATCTTCACATGCTTGTGCACAGCCTCTGCAGGTACCCCAACATCTCTGGGCACAGAACACCTAGCCTCTGTAGGGCAAAGCCCTAACACGTCCTTCTTTCCCTGGCAAAATTTGGATTTTTAAATAGGTATGGCAAGCAGGGACTTTTCTCAGCACTGAGCTTACTCTTCACAAATTACACTAGACTTGCCTGGGGTTTCATTCTGAGATGCTCCTTTCACTCACCCCTTGCTATACTTCCAGGATTCATTGTCATATATGCCAGTAGGCTATTAGTAATTCCATGACACGAAGGCATTTTTGTTCATCTCTAGGGAACCTTTGTAGCTGAATCATTCCCACACAATCAATTCAGTTCAGCCCTGAAAGGAGGCATTCTTGATTCCTTGGGATAAATATATACTCTTTTCAAATCACAAGATGCAGCTCTTCCAGGCTGCTCTCACTAATAACTCCACTGGTCGCCACACTAAGCGTTAACATAGTGAATGCAGCTGGAGTGTTTGCAAATATGTGCCGGAATGTAAATGTGTGAATACAGCATAAACAATAACACATTGTTCTAGTTCATTCACATATCTATTCATGTATCTTGTAGCAATTTTCAGGCCCCTGAGAACCATCATCTAGTCCGGCCTCTTGGCTATCCTTCCCGTATGGGTTTCTCAGACTGTAGCTTTCTTCAGGAGTTCATCTTTGAGCTCCAAAGAAATCAAAAGATGGACAACCTCTACTAATTGCAGAGGTTTTCCTGTCTGTGAACACTTGTCACTAAACTGTTCCCAGTGACTGTTGGCAGTTCCCTGACTTCATAACCAAGGTCACGTTGCAGGGGTGGTTAAGCACATTAATTTTTGTTGCCTAAGGCACAGTCTAAAAGCATCTGAGACACCACTGGCACACTTGAACTGCGCTAACTGAGCTTTGGGACATTCAAAACATATGAAGAATGGGTTTTTTCCATATTTTTTTCCAGCTTCACTTTTCATAGGAAAACCTGGAAGAGGGCACTAGCATTCTTTGAATAAAGCTTTTACATCCAGGTATAAAATTGCTGAAGTTCTCATGCTTTTTTCCTGTGTACAGGCTGTAATTCAGATGGAGAAGCATCTTGGAAAAAGGAGTTAGTACATGAGGTGCCTTAAGGGGAAATCTTAACAGCAGCCAATTGAGGAAGAATTATTTTTGTTAAACTTGAGTTTTGAGTACTCACTAATGCCAAAGCATAACAAGGGTTTGAATATTAACTTCTGGACTGCGTTTTTCCAGAGTCTCAGATATGCCCTTTGTCTGTTCATTTTCTGTATGTGATTGAGCTGTGCTTTGGGAGAGCCATAGTCTCTAAAGCTTTAATATTTTGTATTACTTTATCCGTGGTACTTTGCTGGCTTATTATGAGAACAACACTTGCCAATGCTCTCTATTAACTTTCATAGTTATCCTTACAAATAGTAATTGATCTTTCGTTGACTTTAAATATCCCTCTTCAAAGGCATGTTGGGAGATTTTTTTCTGTGGCTGAGTGATAATCTTCTTTATTATATTCACAATTTTTAACAAAGCTCTGATTTCTCAGCTAATTAAATTGTGTGGGTTTTCTGTCTTTTTTTCTTTTGATACAAGTATTTTCATCTTTAATGCTTTTTTACCTCTTGAGAGATTTTGAAAATTAAAATGATAATAAGAAAAAGCCACAAGAAATATGTTATCCAGTCTTGGTTTAGACATTCGTAATGGATTCTTGAGCCTCAAGTGAGAATATATCAAGAAAAGTTTAATTCGCTTAACCAGAATGACGAAGAAAGTTTGTTCAGCATTATACTTCATTTTGACACAATTCTATTCACATTTTAATAGAATTAACTCATGATCTATGTACCCACGAGTTAAGATTGTATTAATTTCCACTTCTTTATTCCATTTGCTGCATTTCAAATACACATTTTAAGAGCAGCTGTTGGGGGGTGCTACATCATGCTCCTATTCTGTTATCCCCTGAATGCTGCAATATAGATTGCATTAGTAGAACTTATTTTATTTGAAATAATGTCTGAATATATTATTTGTAGTAGCATGGATGTGTTTCAGTACATATAATATTTATACATTCTTTTAAATCATTGCAATGATCTGTACTGTCAAGCTGGGTCAAGTCAGCAGAAATTTTTTCAAACTTGTGCTGGGTTCCTCGAAGAAATACGTGCTGTATTTTCTTCTTGAGCAGACAGATTTTTTTCTATTGTTGTATAAAAAACCAGAAATGCACTGGAAACATTGTTTTTCCTAGTGCAAATGTGAGTTCTGTCTTGCTAACTTCAATATTATTAATGATCAGTTCTACATGGATTCACTAATCTGAATGCTTTCTTCAACAAAATCAACCAAAGCATTTTAGTTAATAAGCTTTAGGACCTTTTCAGTATTCTATCCTCCAAGTTGTAAAGTGGAAGAGTTTTGCTGAGTTTTTTTTAATTAGGAAAATTAATTTTTCCTTAATCTTACAACACATTTCGCCTGTGAGATATTGTGCAATGCCATTTTGTTCTGTTGATAAATGAAATAATCTAGAAATTTGTTAGCTGGAGTCATTTGGCTTTGTCAAGCTAAATACTTTGAACATGTCAGTATGCTCTTTGTTCTCCTTGATGTTCAGTATATTGAGGAGAGGCATGGCAACTAAGGCAAGCATGAGCTTCACAAACTGGAGACAGTTTTTTTGGGCATTTTCCATTTTGGGAAGGCCATCAAGGTTTTGGTTCAAGCAAGTGGCATGCTTGAATTTTAAGGGTTGAATTTTGATGTTTTTTGGTAAATTATTACAAGAGTTGGCTAACCGGTCAAAGGAGGAAGGGATTCCCTTTATGGAAGCTGCGTTTGAGAAATTTAGGGGGAAGATGGGAGCTTTACAAGCTAGAGTCATGACTGCTTTTGTTGGAACTAGGGGAATAAGATTTTTTTGGTGAGCAACATTATTGAGGAACAGCAAAAAGTTACACCATATTAGAGGCAGGATGCCAAAAACTGGAGTTTTATGTATATGGGCAAAAACATAATCATGAAGGCTAAACTGTGATAGGAGAGAAGGGACCCAATATTGGAATGTTTGAGATAGGTTGCTCTTTATCACTGCAGTTGAGATAAGTATGCTTGCTAAGGACAAGAATTCCTATGGTATAAATGAAAATGTGTTGTAAATAGAGAGGCAGAGGGTTCTTTGTGAGGGCCCTGGACTTAACAGTTCATAGTAATAAATACGCTATTCCTGATCTTAGCACAGTAAGGTAATGCAAGTTTTTCATACCTGTCTTACAGAGCGAGCTCTTTTCCAACTAGCTAGAATTTATTGTTCTTCTGCAACATTTCATCTCTCCAATGAGGCTAGTATTGAAAATAATCAAATTGTTGAACCCAGAAAGAAATCAGTCTGAATCCAGTATCAGAATTCCTTCGAAAAGGAGCTGAATATTCTTTTTCAGTGTCTGAAGAGTATCGGGTGGGACAAGTGGTGAAGAGACCACTGCTCCTGTTGTGTCTTTTCCTTTTTAAATTCTAGGTGGTTAGTATATGAAGGCTGTGCATAGGCTGCTGAGAGCGGATGATGGTATGGCTTTGTGGTATAAGCAGGTGTGCCTGAGTCTCAGCCACTGATTGTAGAGTGTGTAGAAATGTACGGATAGGGAGCATGCTGTGTCAGTGTGAATGTGCACGGTGCTTTAGTAGTTGTGTTTTTCCTTTGTTTTCTCAGAGAAAGAAGAAGGACTTTGTCCATTTTTACAGTCTTTATTCAGGAATATTTTTAGGAAAAATATAGTCTGTGATCAACTGTCACCTAGGCAGCATACAGGAATGTTCTCATCCATTTTATGGATTTGGAAGAAAAGGAACTGAAACTGAGGGAGACTTTGAATTTTAGCACAGCAAAAATATTCAGCAGTTTTTAGCCAGCATGCACTTATGAGCGGCTATACTCAATTTGATAAATTATTCACAGATGACTGCAAATTCTAGCCAAATTGCTTATTTAAATGCATCATTACTGGACACCTCACCAGCTTCTCATCCATTTCAGCACAGTGACTTCTACTTCATTTCAAAGCTTATTTTACTTAAGAAACCACTTTATTTTTCCTGGTTTACTGGCTATGCTCAGAAAATCATGATTTTACTACTTTTTTAAACGCATTTATATGTTGCTCACATTGCAACCGATACAGTGTTTGACTATAAAGCTTTTTTCCTGCTTATCTGGTCCATTTTATATGATAATGCCTAAAGTAATCTATTATTTAATGAATAGTTGTTTATTCATTGATTCTTAGATTTTACCCTTCAGATTTGGTTGCTGGATATTTCATACAAAATGGCTCAGGATTTCTGCATACAACATGTATGTATAATACCTTTTTCTACTTAAATATTTTAACTGCAGTGTAAGTAAAAAGAGCCTGGATTTTGTGTCAAAAACCAAATTTTGATTGGCAGGCTAGTTCCTGTGGGTGATACTACAGTTGTGGTTCTGTCCACAGCATTGCAGAGTAGGAAATCAAGTCTCAATAGAAGGGGGAAAAAAAAAATTACTTTATTACATCTTTTTTGATACTATTTTTATATACTTACAAAACCCACCAGCAACACAGACAAAAACCAGATACTTACCATGTCCTTTGCAACAAAAGACACTTGTCTTTATCAAGCAGGCTGAGGACTGTAATAACTACAAATCCTTGTTCAGGTCTATCATTAGGTGTGGGAAAATCACATACAGATAGGATCTTGGTTTCTTGCCATGGAACATATCAGACTCTGAGATAACCTGGATGACTTTGTACCCTACCCTGTATGACACAGTAGCAGATGTTTGGCCAGCTGCCACCCAGAAGCGCTGGTAGCCTTGAGGGTCTGGCTGGCCACCAGACAGCCTGTTGGCAAGACCTTGGAAGCCAAAGCTTCCAGCAGCCCCTGATGATGCTGCTGTTAGGCCTGGAGCTCAGAAACCCCAATATCTTCATCGTTCATCAGCCAGGGATGGCACTGGTTTGGAAATCCCAAACTGTTGGTGTCCTCGTACTTTTGCTTTGCAGCAGCCCTCTGGACAGATTGGTGGAAAACGTGAGAACCTCATTGGCTTTGTGTCCTTGACAGTCTTCAGGCCTAGGGAGGCAGGCAGAGGAGCTGCCAGAAAAGCAAACAGGTTTCTAGCTAAGCTTGTTAGAATTAAAATTTTCTACATGATCATGTCAAATTCAGCATTTTCTAGTTGAAAGTTGCTATACTGTAGCAATCTTAACCAGCCTTAATAAAAGCTTAAATTCTTTCAGGCTGAAGAAGAAAAAAACTGAGGAGGTTGGAAGTTGGTGATACCTTCTTTACATCTGTGCAGTTATGATACTGTTCTGGTGAAGTCTAGAATAGGTCAGAAAACCAAAACAACCAGAATATCCAGAAGAAATTAAGGGTTTGGGTGTTTGGTTCCCGAGAAGGAGCTTGAAATAGTGTGAAAGGTTTTGCAGTTTATTTAGGAATTATTTGAAAATTTGAGGGAGAAGAAAGGTATGACATAGTGCGTAATTTCTTAGCCTCTTAATCCTGATTTACCTTGTGACAGATCACAGCAGAACTTTGCAAGGTGGTGTGCTACCCAAGATGTTTTGCCCATATTCAGTAGTTCAAATCTGAAACATTTTTCATGCTTACGTTTTTGTTCCTGAATATTTGTTCAACTTCTAATCTCATGGTTTAAATTTTTTTTTAAAATTACAGAGTTTAATAATAAAAACTTGATCTCAGTTAATTATTTGTGTTTTAATTACTGGCATAACGGAGAAGGGGAGAACAGTTTGTGCTGTTTCTGTGTATGTTGTAAAGCTTGATGAGACCTACTTGCAATCGAAGCATGATCACTGCGCATGTTCCTGACTGAATTTTTACAAGGATTACCTTGAGCACAACTGTTATCTTTGTGTAATACTAATTAAATGATATATCCCAAAGCACACAACAGTGAACAAATAAAAGCCCAAGTGGATTGCCACTCTCATTAGATTATCTCTCTTTCTTTCTCTTCCTCCGTCTGCCTAGAATTGATATTTCTATTTGGAAACGCCAGATCCCAAAGTGCATGTTTTGAAAAGTGAATGCTGTAGTGTGGTAAAGCACATTTATCATTCAAAGAAAGAAAGATAGCCGAGGAGGAGGAGAAGACAGGTGGTCAGAGAGCAGAGGCCCTCTTTCCTGTTCTGCTTCATCCTTTTTGTGCGTCTCTGTGCAAGTCCAGTAGCTTTTTAGTAGTAAGAACATACTGGATTCTAGTACTACCTAATTTATTGTAAACACGTAAACATCTGCATCTAGGGATTAAGAATACAGTAAATTTTAATTTAGGATGGAGGACAATATTGAAATGTCAACTATATATAAAAGTAAGAATAATAATTTTTTAAAAAAATCATCTTGTAAATCTTTCACCAGCAAGTGCAAATGGTATACAATACAGAATTAAACATCCTGACCATTTCACGATGTGTTCAGATTTTGAAACTCTGAATTGTTCTCACATACTGGTACTGTTCCTTTCTTCTGTATTAGATCTATAATGTATATTTTACATGTATTGCCTTTTTTGCATCTCTTCTTCTCAATAGAGAGCTCCTTGTAAGTAGCACTTAAAGCTAGGTATTTAGTTTAGTGGTTCTATATAGTGTTAGCTGTTGCCCTGTGCTGAGGAACATGGCTCCTTTCCAAATATTTTTGAAAGCACAATGTCCCTTTTATTTTTCATCCTTTAAAATAAGTTATTCAGGCTTGATACTAAGCTGTGGCTTCCATGAACCACTTAGCTTGAATTTACATAGTGTCTTATTTCATTTTTCTTAGTACTCACAGAATCACAGAATCACAGGGGTTGGAAGGGACCTCTGGAGGTCATCTAGTCCAATCCCCCTGCCAGAGCAGAGTCACCTACAGCAGGTTGCACAGGATGGCGTCCAGGCGGGTTTGGAATGTCTCCAGTGTTGGAGACTCCACCACCTCTCTGGGCAGCCTGTTCCAGTGCTCTGCCACCCTCAAAGTAAAGAAGTTCCTCCTCATGTTCAGGTGGAACTTCCTGTGTTCGTTTGTGCCCATTACCTCTTGTCCTATCACTGGGCACCACTGCAAATAACTGGTCCCATCCTCCCAGCACCCTCCCTTTAAGTACTTATAAGCATTGATGAGATCCCCTCTGAGCCTTCTCTTCTCCTGACTAAAAAGACCCAAGTCCCTCAGCCTTTCCTCATCAGAAAGATGTTCCAGCCCCCTAATCATCTTTGTAGCCCTTTGCTGTACCCCCTCCAGCAGTTCCCTGTCCTTCTTGAACTGGGGAGCCCAGAACTGGACACAGTACTCCAGGTGCGGCCTCACCAGGGCAGAGTAGAGGGGGAGGATAACCTCCTGTGACCTGCTTGCCACACACCTCTTGATGCACCCCAGGATGCCACTGGCCTTCTTGGCCACAAGGGCACATTGCTGTCTTATCCCTACCTAATATGTGAGTTTACTACTTACTCCATGTTTGTTCATACAAGCATGCAGCTGACAAGAAATTTGCAGCAGAAGAAATTTGTGTTGTTTATAGCTCCTCTTTCTTCTACACCAGAACCCCAAGGATGCCAAAGATACCACTACAAGTCAGTTGTTCAAAAGTTTGCTTTTTGGAAATCAGAATATGCCTCATTTGGGTCCTCAGTTTGCAAAGTGATTTTTGAGGAATGGGAAACTTTTCTTACTATTTGAGGAAACTTTCATTAAAAACAATGAAACTTGTTTTCAGTCAAGTACAGATTGTTTAGTTATATACAATTACTGAAGTGTGAAAGGATCCTTCTACAAAATCTCCTAAATTGAGCAATATGGTTTAAATGTTCTTGATATATCCATTAGCAGAATGAAGGCACGAGAAAATTAAAATTACTTTCTGTTGTGTATCTGAAACAAGTATCAGAAGACTGAGATTAAAGAAAAATTTGAATGAAGAAAGCTTTGGGGTTTTTTAGTACACAAGCTGGAGGCTGTAAGAGATGAGAAGTTAAGGAAACAGATACGAACATTGGAGATTTTCAATTTGGACAAGAGCTGATTGAGAATGTTTTCTTTCTGTTGTGTGGAAATTGGTCCTATGATGGTAGCAAAATTAAATATTCTGCCTGTGTTCATTTAGCTACAGATGGGCCCTTTTGGGACTCAGCTCAAATGCAGGAATAAAACTGGAACTACTTCTCAGAGTTTTGAAGACTTTTTCTTTCTTCTGCGCCCAAGCGAATGAAAGGAAAAAAAAACCACGTGGATCAAGGAACTCGTTTTTCAATTATTTTACAAAACAATCCAGATTGCCGGGAATGAATCATATAAGGATATTTCACTTCTTAAGAATTTAATGAAAGAGATTATTCTCTGAAGTAACCTGCTGTGCCTGTTTCACAGTGACAATATACAATATTCCCTGAAGCTATTTCTGACATCACTGAATCTAACATGGTTTAGGATGTTTCATGGAAAATTAGGTGTAGGAGAGATGCTGGTTAGAGTGGCCAGTAATCTCAGGGGTACTACACTACACTGAGAGTCTGCGCAGAGTGCATTTTTATCTTACCAGCTGTAACAAATGCTAAAGCAAAATAAGCAAAATAAACAAATGGACCGTGTGACAATCTGATATACTATTCTGTTGCTTCACAATAGTACAGAGCCACTTCTGAGATTTTGTAGGTTTTATAAAGTTAAGGTGCATGTTGCTATATATGATGTGTTGGATGTAGAACTGAAAGCTTTATGTCATGTTGGGGCATATTATCAACAACACTGCAAACAATGGGCAGAAAGCAAGGTACATGGGAGGCTGCTTGCTTGTATAGTCTTCAACTTCATCATTGTAAGATTCAAGGGAGGTTTGTGGCACTAGCTGACCTTAACTGTCAACATACAATGGATTTATGGCTTATTTTTAATGTGGGTTAATATTTAGCATGCTTTGAGAAACTAGTATTCTCTCATACTTCTGAAAGTTGCTTTGTTCTAATATATCCAGTGATACAGTGCTCAGCAGTGACTTCTGATTTTGGGTGCATCACTCTTCGGATGAGAATCTAAGAATCTGGAACTAAAAGTGATACCTTGTGCTACTATGTCCTTCCTTTCATTAGATTGCTGTGTCATATAGCTGCTTCATAAATTCTGTGATCTTCAATGTAAAATTAGTTCAGATTTTTGGCCCCATTTACTTTGATGGAAAGATTCTTCCAGGCTTCTCTGTCACAGTGTTTAGGAACCTTTGTTTGAATTTGAGTTGAATATTTGGCTAATTTATGTCCACTTGTTTGCATTCCAATGTTCTTTTACCCTGACAGCTTTCTCTCTCAATAATACTTAAACTCCTGTTGTATTTATGCTCTGTAAGAAACGTAAGGAATCCTGCAGTGTAAAAGAATTTGGAGGGCCATCTTCAAGCGTCTAAATCATTAATTACTTTTGATTTTTCCCTGCCTTTATACTGTGTATACAGAATGCAAGTTTTAGTGATACAGGATTATACCAGTGATGTAGTGTTAAATACAAAGTGTTCAGTACTCCTTAGGGTCTGTATTCCTGTTTTCTTTCTAGATGCCCTGCACAGCTTCGTGCTTGATGATATAGAAGACTAAATATAGTATTTCTCTGCATGTGTGGGCACTAGATTTGCAAAGACCATCCCTGAGGGTTTGACTTTCTAAATATTCAAACTAGCTATTGCTATGTAATTCTGAAGTGATACTCAATGCAGTGGTAAAATTACTTATTTTATTTTTGAGGGAGCACTAAATTTTCCAACTAAGATGACGTCCATGTCATCATCACAGATTGCTGTTTGTTCAGTTCCTTTTATTTGGATGAATCTCAGAAAAAAATGTATTATGCATGAAATCTGCAGATGCATTATGAAATCATAAGCCATCCAAACGTAGGGCTGTTTTGTATTACACAAATGCCAGTAAATTTTCAGAGTTACCAAATACTAAGCTACTTCTGTACACAAGGACTAAGGCAGTATGTGCATTCAGCAAGTTCTTTGTTTTCGTCATTACTGCAAAGACAAAAAGAAAGAAACAAAGCTGTCAACGAAGAAGACTTTGCTAAACGAAGAGCAAAGATTGTCTCTGCAGCATGTGTTTGAGATTGCTGCACAGGCAGCCGAGGAGACACAGCAAGATCTTCAACTAGAACTGTACTGCTGTTGTGTTGAATTTTATAAGCGTAACAGGCATGAGCCAGAATAAATTTAGAGAACAGTTATGCTAACATTAACAATTACACGAGTATAGATGCTGTTTCTGAAAATGCTGTGACAGATACTTGGGGAATGAAGATACTCTGAGCATCTTTAAATATTTCCCTATATGTAGAATATGTATCTTGTAGACTTTTTTCCTCTTTCATGTCTCTTTTCTCTCCTGCCACACGCAGTATGCTTTCCTGCAGAATGTTAAACATTCAGTGTTATTTTATGACTCAAGATTCATCAAGTCATTAGAACAAATTACGGTTTTATAGTGTTCTTGGTTTTGGGTTTTTTCATATTAGGAGAATAACGATCTTCCCTATTGTTTGTTTCTATAAAAAAACAGTGGACCTAAGTCAAGTATATGCCTTTACTAAAATAGTTTAATTAATTGGGGTGATGTTAATACAATTGCAGACTAAAATCACAGAATTCTGTTAAAGGCAATGAAAATATTTCTTTATTCTTAATTAGAATTTTTACACAGCCTTAATGCTATACATCACATTGCTTGTGATGGGGAAAAAGATACAATCTTAGGAAGTAAATAAATCTGGATTTAGTTAACATATACGAATGATTAAATATTATTCTTGTTTAGCTTACTATAAACTCCACGTAAGATTAAGAAATTTACGTAGTCTACTCATTTGTCCTTTAGATAAAATTTTACATGCTAATTTCCTGAAACAAACAGGAAAAACCAACCAAAAAACCCCAACCCAGTAATAAAGTGTCCTTGATTGCGTTAAAAACATAAGGCAATTTAATCGGTATTAATGCTGTCTGCTATGAACAATATCTTGGATTAAGTATTTACATTTTGCTTTCAATAGGTACGAATTTACTTCCTAAATTCAGAGAGGTTGTTGCTTTATTATTGAAAAATTTCTCTCCCAAGTTTTGGTAAAGGAAAGAAAAACAGTCTGTGGTACACTCAGTTTTGGGGTGGCTAGGTTACAGTACTTCCTACCATGTGGTAGCATATCAACTTTGTCATGATTAGAAGAGACCAAGCTATTATGAGAATGTTACATCTGCGTTCTACCAAAAAGTCTTCACTCTTCATGATTTGAGAAGTTTACTCACGTTACCCAGTTTGCTCTTTATGGCTAAAAATATGTCAGCTGAACTGTTTGGAATTGTGCAGCTCTAACCAGTTGTGTATACATAGAAATCAGCTGTTCTTTTAACATAAGCTGATAGACAGTTGGCAACTATTGTAATTCATTACCAGATCTGGCTAGATGGACATCCTTTTTACATTAATCTAACATGCTGTCACCTAAAGGCATACAAACTTTTGAAGTGTATTTAGACATGTTTAGGCACAGTCCAGTTTTTTGTAGCAGATTGCTGGGAGTTTTCTACAGTACAGCAACGGGCTACATTTTTATGAAATAAGAGACCAAGCAGATGCATTGAAGTGATAACCTTGCATAAGGGTTTTGCACAAGGAAGGAAGAATATTTAACTATCTAGAGAGGGAATCAGTGCTTTGATGGAAAAAAAAAATCAATTACCATCCTTTTTGCAGTCTGACTATGATTTTTAGTAGTTAGTCCTGCTGCTACTTAAATTTATTATTTTTGCTATAAATTTAATAAGCTTATTAATAGTTAACACATTATTATCCGTTATTTGATAGAAACAGGGATCGTTGGGTTCTTACGTTTACAAAGTGTAAGTGTAAAAGAAGTAGTATGTACTTACTCTGAAGAAACTGTAACTGAATCAGTTATTGTGCTTTGTAATTGTGTTTATGTAAAAATAATGTCGTGTTCTGAAATTCCTGACTATAAGGGACAACAACCTTTTTGTAAAAAAAGAGGGTTTCAGCTTTAGGAATGGGAAAGCAAAATTGAAGGAATTATCCAGGTGATGAAAAAATAATTAAGAAAATAATGGAAGTTTGCAAGCTGGTTGATGGTGAGTAGTAATTCTGTTTCATTACCAATGTAATTTCATAATAATAATTTAAAGAAATAATTTTTTTTCAAAATCAACATGTGGTTGTTACTTTTAATAATTGTATATTGATACAACTAAAAAGCAGGAAATTATGCTTTTCTAAAGTTCACGTCCATTCTAAAGTCATATTTTGCCTGTTCCTGGAGTTAAGCATCTTCTGTTTTCTGAAAGGAAGTAAAAGACTCTCAAATCGTGAGTTCTACGTGTAGAGAGAAAACTGTATTCTTCAGTAAAAGAAGCTGGACTAAAGGTGGAGGAATACTGAACTGATGGATAAGGTGCTTTGGGAGTTAAATCCCTTATTACTGCATTAGAAAATATGTCTTTCTAAAGCTGAGTGGATAAAATGTAGTATAACCTTTAAGTAGCATCTTAATATATTCCCTTCAATTTGACAATAGCATGACAATTAACAGATGGAAGGAAGGCATTTACTGAGATTAGCAGTACAACTGTCATTGACTCACACTAACTTTATAAACGGAGCTGGTATATCAGGATGTGTTTTTTTAATTGAAGCTGAAGTGTTGATACATTCACGTAAGAAGTAATAATCTTTTAGAAAGCCTTGCCCAAAAATGTGGGTGCAAACATTTTATGTGTGTTTAAGGGAAGATGGGATAAGCTTGTGAGTAGAGGTGTGTTGAGGGTTATTAGACAGATAAACCCAAAAAAGGCTCAAGAAGTCCAGTTGGAGTCTGGGAAGGTGTCTAATGGGGATGCACATACGCTGCTACCTCTGAAGTCATCGGTTTCAGACTGTTAACAGTGAAACAGAAGAAATCTGAAAATTAGATGGTTTTTTTGGCTGGAAAGCTAATTATCCTTTAAGGGAAGCTTTGCCTACTCATTTCCGCTACCTTTCTCATTCCAGATCTTTGTTCCATAATCATTGGGTGTTTCATCCGTTGTGTGACTTGCTTGAGAATTTGTCAGGTTTTGTGTTTTGTGGTAGATTAAAACTGAAGGGCAAGTTGGGTCTATTAATGCTAAGCAAAAATTGTAATGACAAAGAGTGTATTTCCAAGTTTATTTTGTCAGTTAAACAGACATGCATGCAAAGGTTCTTTCCATACTGTAGTTAGCTTTGTTAAAAACGACTTAATGGTTGAAGACTTCTGAAGGCCAGGCACCCTGTTGCAAGATGCAGTTTCAGAGACCTTTGACAACAATCCCAAGTGTTTGAAATACCTACCTGCAAACAGATGAAGGGAGAAGAGAAAGTCTGAAGAGAGGTTACTGACTGAAATTGGTGTAGTTGAAGTTATGGATAGCAGAGCGTGACAAAAGGTGCTTCTTTCTGGGGTGTTGAGGTGCTTTCAAGTTTTCAGGAGGAAGTTTTTAAAGGGAGTATGACTGTGGCTTTGGGACCTCCTTGGATTAGGAGCAGAGTATAGCATTAAATACGCCTGTGTTTTCCAGATCCTTTGATTTTGTGGTGTGGCAACAGAAAATAGCTTCTTTCTCCAAGGTTGTATCTCTGACTTCCATGGCAATACTAGATATTCCTATGGTATGCTTTAAAGTATCTTCTGAAGTCATTTGTAACAGAGGAAAAAACAGCGTTTTGTATCTTAGATTTCTTTAATCATATTTTTCTCCCCATTTAATTCATTGTTCTGTCCTCTGCCAGTTCTTCTTCTTGTGCAAAAACAAATACAGGAATGTGTTTTAAAAATAATGCCACTTGAATTCTCATGGATACATAAAGTACCTGCATCACAATTGCCACAAAAGTTTGGGACAAAAGGTTTGCATATTGAGAAAATTCATATTGTCAGTCAGCTCGCTGTACAGACATGTGATGTACTTGTGTTAAGACTGGTGTTCTGATTCCATGCTAATAGCTCCACTGTTATTAATATATGCTGCCTGGTTCTGACCTGCTTTGTTTAGAATGTGTGTGACATTTAAGGGTTATGGATTAAAAAATTAAATTTTCCAAAATAAAAAATATCTCATACATTTTTAATAGGGTATACAAAAGAGCTGCTCTACATTTTCCCTCTAGCAAGATGGTACAGTATTGAATTAAGTGTCAGTACTTCTGTGGCTGTGTAAGATTTAATATTCTGGGCAAAAGTATTAATTGTCTTTTGGAATGGACAGGTGGATTTCCCTGAAACCTGCTTGCTAATTAGTTGGATTTTTTTAAAAATTAGTAATTTTCAAATGAGATTTCAGACTTTTAATTCTTTGATAGAAGCATTTTTATATTGTAGGAGTGTCTTTTTTTTTTTTTTTTTTTTTTTTTAAGAAGTATATACAGGAAGCCACAAGAAAACATTACTTTGTGTGATTTATACATTTTTCTATTGGAGTGTGAAAGTAGAACCTAGGTGGTATAGAAATTCAAATCATCTCTCATGCAAAACATGTCCAAGCTTGGATTGAAAATAAATAAAAATATCTCAAGAGTCAAGATGTTAATGCTCTTTACTGCAACATGAGGGAACTGAATTTACCACTCATTTATACAAATCTGCACTTTACTCCTAATAAAAAAAATATAAATTGCCACTACGAAGTTATGTATGAGGCAAATTACCACTCTTACAGTCTCCTAAGCTTTTTCAGAAGTGCCACTTTAAAACTTCAGCTTTTAGTATTGAGGATCAAGAGGAAAATGAAGTCAGCAGAAGCGTTTGCAGACCATTTCATCTTTCAGCGAAGGGATAACTGAACATTGGGGCTGTGGCTAGGTAAATGTATCAAGAAAGAATTAGGCTGTATAGCCAATCTAATCTCATGCTGTGCTGTAGATGATGGACAAACCTGCAAACAAAGGTAGTATAAATTTGGTAAATTCTCGGGGATGCTGAGAAGCTCAAAAATATATATTTTTTATAAACTTCCATTTACCACTGTAGCTCTTTTAATCTACACTAATGTAGAATTAATTTAATGCATACATGAAAAGATCTTACTTTCGCCCTGTTTCATTCCTCCCTTTCATCCACTGAAATATATCTTAACCACAATAAAATTATTTTGTGCTAAGCATTTACATGAAGTGTGTATGCCCACGAGCACATTTCACTTTTGTTAAAAAGAAAAATCTCTAAAATCAGTGTACTTATTTCAGGTGCCTTTTTCCTCCCTGTTATTCAAAAGAGCTTGAATTGAAAAAAAATGTTTAAAAGGTCAGAATACAAGATTTTAAATAATTAATGTTGCATATATGCACCTAATATTTACCCACAGGTTTTAAGACAAGTTTTTTTCCTTTGATACTAGATTTTCTGCATCACAGTAGTGTGGAAGGAACCATTTGTGTTAAAGCATTTCTGATAGGGGACCAAAAAAAGAAAGAAGTTAAAAAGCCCAAATAATAATATGGTCACTGCAATTCACTGAAAAGCAGCTACAAAAAAGCCCAAATAATAAAGCGTTCATTGCAGTTCGCTGAAAAGTAGCTATACTGGCAAAAATACTGGTCATACTTTGAGACTTTAACATCAAGTGAATGAAAGATGTATAGATTCTTAAAATTTGTTTACTTATTTGAAGGCATTAAATAAATTTATTGCACTGATGGAGCAAAAAGTTTTTATCACTGCAAGACATAACATCTGTATTTAACTTTTTTGAAAAAAATTTTTTTTTTTTTTTATTTCTCTGCAGTACTAGTGAACCACTCTGGGCAAATTCTTATTCAGTAGGAGTAAGCCGAATGTGGGTGTATTTTTTTAATATATGGACTTTATGCTGATCTGTGACCGTAGTCCATCAAAGTTCCTTTTTAGCAGTAGAAAAAATCTGCTGGGGGTATCTGCCATTGTCAGTCCTTTGCAATAAGGAAATCACTAAGCTTTTCTTGCTGTAAGAAAAGTCTCTGTTCCGCCTTTCTGGTATTATACATTGTTATTTTGCAGTTCTGTTGTTCCTAATACATAACAAGACTACCCTTCTCTTCATGCCCTGCTCTTCAAACACGGGTGTGGAAAAACAGTGTTTGTTTCCTGTACTAAGACTCTGCCTTGGATGTACTGAGACTCTTTGGATGAGCGAATAGTTTATTTCTCACTGATTAAGTGTTCAGACCAATAAAACATGCTGTCCTGGTTTGAGGTAAAACAGGACCAATTTTGTTCAGTAACTTTACTTTTTAGCTAGGCCTTTTCTAACTGCTGAAATTAACAGCATGTTGTGCAGAAAACTGTTCGCTCTCAGAGTGGTAAGACCCATGTTTATAGTTGATGCCAAGGAATGGGATGCAGAGAGGCTCTTGCTTATCCTTATTGCTATAACAACAAAGGGCAGCCAACTTTGTTACTTGCCCCGTTGGAGGGTCGAAAGTGGAAAAGCGTAGAGGGGTCACACCTGCGGGGAGGAGCGGACAGGACAGGTGACCCAAAACTGACCCACAGGGTATTCCATCCCATCTGCCTCATGCTCAGTATAAAAGTTGAGGGATCAAAGGGGTCAGCTCTCTTTCTTCAGTGGCCAGTGTCCAAGGAGGACTCTGTCTCTGCGTCTGCCTTTGATCCCGATCCTGAATCCAAATCTGGAATCCAGTTCCCGTCCGTCACTGAGTCCAGTCTGGGACTTCCCCAGTGCCTGCTGGTGACGTGACTGTCATCCTGGGAGCTTGATAGGGTTTTGTATATATTTCATTATTTTCTTTTTATTATTTTATTATTAATATTTCATTAAAGTAGTTTAGTTCCTTCTAAACCCTTAAGTCTCTCTTTTTTCTCTCTATCTCCTGCCTCCCTTCAGAAGCTGAGCAGGAGAGAGGGAGCATCTGTCGTTCCATCTGATTGGGCCAATGTGGCCCAAACCATGACATCTGTGAATTTCAGTTGCTTTTTTTCTGCATGTTATGACAGAGACCCCTTACCTCATTTCACACAGCTGCCAGTGCAGTTGTTTAGAAATACAGGGACAGGCTGTTACTGAAGCCTAGGTATCACCTGATTGGGAATTACAGGGATAGTGAAAGAAGGACTATCTTTTCCTCCTGGCTCCTAGAACAGAGCAATGGCAGGGCTGGACAGCAGCCGCTGGTGCAGGCTCTTGATCCTGATGTTGATCTTTTCCAAGGTCTGTGTTGATTTCTGGATTGATCTGCGTGAAATAATGACTTTCTTTGTAATCCTCCATCACAGTTGGTCTCACGCGTTTTCTAGGCTATGATACCATTGCATATTTAAACCACTGTGGTCAGGATTGTGACAGAGCTGTATTTTGTTGTAAAACTCCTGCATCTTATTTTGCGCTTTAAACTGTAGTCATGCAACTGGAGAAAATGTAGGAGCTTTTTGTAGTCGGCAACTAGAAGCAGTGGGATGCTGGGATTTTATGAAGTAACAATGTAAATTGTCTTAAAACTTCATGCATTTGTGTAGGTTTTGACTGTGGATCTCTGTCAATGTTTAATGTGTCTTGGTTTCTGTAAACACAGTGTTAGCAAAATGCATTATACAGGAAAATGCAATTACTAAGGAGGTGATGCCACACTGCATTAAACAGAAGTGTAGAAAATGCAGCATTTTCTAGTAACCATTATTATTATTGTCTGAATAACACTGTGTGAGATTCCTTGTGATATGGTTTCACAGTGGTGAAATATTCCAGAGAGCTTTTGTGTAAGAGCTTTCAGCAAGGTAATTTACAGCACCATTTTGATATTTATCTTCAACTCTTCGGTCTCTTGTTTGCTTGGAAATATTGCCACATACTGGCCTGTAAATAGCATTTTCAGTTCAATTCACAACCAGTCGGTACCTGGAGAAGAAATTAAGTCTAATGCCATAGTTTCACAATTAAGTTTATGCCATGGAGTCTAGGCATGATTTCACAATCATTAATACTGTATCTCTGCACTACTGGATTGCTCACAGAAGAATTGTAATGTTGGGTACATGATTGCCATTCTGTCACATTATCTAGAATATATGCAACTAATACAGAGTTTATGCCAGCCTTGTGTTTTTATGCTGTCTTTATTCTGAGAGAATGGGCTATGCAACCACTGATGCAAAATTAACCTATTGACTTTCTATTAAACACGTTTTAACAGTTGAAGTGAATCTAGCACCTTGTATTGTCTGACCGTAGCATTTTGATTCTACACCAAGAGCCCTATGACTAGGTGATGATCTGAATGTTAGTGTCTAGAGGCGTATCTAACTAATAGCAGCAATTTTTTATCCAAGAGCTCCAGACCCCTGGGTATTCAGTCCTGTCATGCTCTTTATGGATGTTTTATACTCTTTTTAAAGTTTCAGAGCTATTGGAGATTGTGCTGGAATACTTCTGCATTGTTTAAAAGTCATTAATCAGATTCCAGTTGCAGCACATTTAAACTGGTGGTGATAGACAAGCAAGAGGTCAGCAAAGTCTTTGAATCCCAAGACAGACCATTCAACAGCCTTGTCACTTGTGAATTTTACTGGCCTACTACCAAGTTATCCAGATCATCTTTCTGGCTACTGTCACTGCTGGTCAGCCAGTATCTATTGAAATTACTTGTGCATCCAGTTCAGTGTCTTCTAAGAGTGAAGAACAGTGGCCATCTAAAAGGTGTGATTGCCAGCTTCTAGAGATTTCATTTGGGTCGACTCCCTGTGAAAAATAATCAGAGAAATTGAATCCTCAGGGATGGGTTGAAATTGTATTCCTTATCAACTGTTCTTCTAAGGGACGGTTATTATTTATTATCAAATATCATTCTTTGTTATGAGGTGGGCTGTTTAAACAGGTAAGATTTGTAACCTTCAACAAGATAAACTAAAATCACATGTCATAGAGGTACAATTTAATGCTAAAACTGTTACAGATAGGACTGCAATTAGATTCCCCATTCTTAACCCTGTTTCGAAGTAAGCAAACCAACTTCTCCTAGTATCTTTTCACATGTGGTGCATCCAGATGATAACCATCCAGATGCTGCTGGACTCGCCTCAGTTTCTTAACATCAATCCTGTACTAGGGATGTGCAGAACTGGATGCAGCATCTCAAATGAAGCCTCATGAGTCCTGAGCAGAGGAGAGTCTCTTCACTCTGCCTGATGGCTGTGTTCTTGCTAACAGAGGTAAATGCTCTCTTCCTCATAGGATGGGATATGTTTTAAGACAAGAAATGTCTTGTCTTGCATGTAGAACTATTGAAGGATGTATTTCAGAAGTTCAGAAGGAAAAGTTTTAGTTCCCAAAGAAAAAAGGAATGGAAAGTCTTTCTGGCTCTTCAGTATCCTAAAGCTTTTGTTCATTGCTGTACCAAGAGTAGTTATTGTTGAACGGCTTGCAGCTTTTGACTTCCCATGTGTTTACTTTCACATTTCAATACTTTCAACACACAGAGAACATGAACAATTCCTGGAGAAACATTTCAGTTCAAATACAAAAACCCAGTTTGTGTATTTCCAGAGTTCTTGCTGATACGGAGGTGGAGTTTATTCATAGAATCATAGAATGGTTTAGGTTGGAAGGGACCATAAAGATCAGGGGCGTTGGAACTAGATGCTCTTTAAGGTCCCTTCCAACCTAAACCATTCTGTGATTCTATGATCATCTAGTTCCAACCCCCCTGCCGTGGGCAAGGACACCTCCCACTAGACCTGGTTGCTCAAAGCCCCATCCAAGCTGGCCTTGAACACTTCCAGGGATGGGGCCTCCACAACTTCCCTGGGCAACCTGTTCCAGTGCCTCACCACCCTCAGAGTGAAAAATTTCTTCCTAATATCAATTCTAAATCTACCCCCTTCTAGTTTGAAGCCATTACCCCTCGTCCTATCACTACATGCCCTTGTAAAAAGTGCCTCTCCAGATTTCTTGTAGGTGCCTTTCAGATATTGGAGGGCTGCTCTAAGGTCTCCCTGGAGTCTTCTTGTCTCTAGGCTGAACAAGCCCAACTTTCTCAGCCTGTCCCCATAGCAGAGGTGCTCTAACCCTCTGATCATCTTCGTGGCCCTCCTCTGGACCTGCTCCAACAGATCCATGTCCTTCTTATGCTGGGAACTCCAGAGCTGGACACAGTATTCCAGGTGGGGTATTCAGTATTCAGTTGGTCCTTCCTCTTGCAGTCTCAGGCTGTGCTCTAACATTTTAAATTTTAGTATCTCTGTAGGCTTCAGCTTTAGCAAAACCAGTGCCTCAAAAACCCAAGTACTGACTGCATTTATCAGTTTGAGAGCTGGATTGCCAACTGTCAAATTAACTGTTGGATCTACATATTCCTTAGACACCCTCTGATCCCACATTGCCTTTGCCTGACCACCAGATTTCTGGCTAGTTTATGGTTGCAGACAAGTTAATCTGTTTATCTCCAAGATAAACAAAACAATCCAAATAGAATTGATTCTTCTACACAATAGCTTTAACCCTTTTAAAATAGTGATTGCAAGCATATTGGACTATTTGTTCTCATTAAGGCAACGGGTCTGCAGTTTTGGTAATGCATTCCTCTGCATAGGGCTGTGGAGTTACTCTCTTTTCAGCAGGCACGAAACTTTTCTCATGCCTGGAATCTAATGGCATCTCCTTTTAATGTGTGTTCAACTGTTAATTCTGTCACTCACCAGTGAGAGAGTGCAGATACTCTTAATATGCTTTTTCATAAGACTGCTGTCACCCTGAGGCCTCAACTGAGTACCTGACCGGGTTAATCATGGTATCTTTCTGGTTCGTCAGTTCATCTGTCAACCATTTGTTTTCCCAGTTCATTATTCTGCTGGTCAGTGCACAGTTTTACATATTGAATGCAACTAGAGTACCAATGCCTTCGTACTAAATATGAAGAAATCAACTAAGATTAGAGTCTCCATTTGGTCTCTGATGTATGCTTAATTTGAATTTGAAATAGTTCCGTCCCACTTACTTCCTTATTTTTCTTAGGAAAAAAGTGCAAAAACCGCAGAAGTTTGCTTTAGATGGAAGAATATGTGAATCATGAAGATTAAAGACAAAACAATTTACTATACGTGTATGGTCATGCCCTAAAGGCATACAACAAAAACGTACAGTGCGTTCAAGATAGATAGTTTTTCCCGACGATTGTTGGAAAATATTTCTGTTGTGTAGAGGAAAGCCAAACTTAACAATCCCCATTTAGCCAGTGGGAAAGCAGCTATTAACGGTTCCCTGGTGGTACTCTTCACCATCGTACTCTTCTTTCAAACTCCCCAGTGTATGTAAAAAATGCATTTGTATGTGTAACATTATATGTGTCATTATGTCAGGTTAGAAATAAGGGGTTTTTTAACCTACCATACCTGCATATCATTCTCCTTTGTTGTTCCCTTTACCATCACCTCATTCCTTACGTCTTAAAAAGAGAAAATGTAGCTGTTTTGGACATGAATATATTGGAAGTCAGTATTAAACTCAAGCTATTTCAGTATTAACTGACATCGTTCTAATTTGTCTGAATGTTGTAGTACCAGTATTAAAATGTATTTTTGTCTGTAAAATAATGTCCCATGTTAAGAAGACATGTATCTTTGAATCATGGAATGGTTTGGGTTGGAAGGAACTTTTGAAGTTCACCTAGTTCAACCCCCCTGCCATGGGCAGGGACATCTGTCACTAGATCGCATTGCTCAAAGCCCCATCCAACCTGACGTTGAACACTTCCAATGATGGCACATCCAAAACTTTTCTGGGCAACCTGTTCCAGTGTTTCACCACCCTCATTGTAAAAAAATTCTTCCTTATTTCCAACCTCAACCTACCCTCCTTCAGTTTAAAACTGTTGTCCATTTTCCTGCCACTACAGGCCCTGTTAAAAAGTCTCTCTCCATCTTTTTTATGAGCCTCCTTTAAGTACTGAATAGCTACAATAAGGTCTCCTTGGAGCCTTCTCTTCTCCAGGCTGAAGAACCCCAACTCTCTCAGCTTTTCTTCATAGGAGGGGTGTCCCAGCCCTTGCATCATTTTCATGGCCCTCTTCTGGACCTGCTCTAACAGGTCCATCTTTCCACAGAGCTGCATGTGGTACTCCAGGTGGGATCTCACCAGAGCAGAGTAGAGAGGGAGAATCACCTCCCTTGACCTGCTGGCCATGCTTCTTTTGATGCAGCCCAGGATACGGTTGGCTTTCTGGGCTGCAAGTGCACATTGCTGGCTCACGTCCAATTTTGCATCTACCACTATGCAAGTATGTGCAAGTCCTTCTCTGTAGGGATGCTCTCAATCCCTTCAGCCCCCAGTCTGTGTTGATGCTGGGGTTTGCCCTGAGCTGGGATCAGGGCCTTGCCCTTTGCCTTGTTGAACCCTATGGGATTCACATGGGCCCACTCCTCAGGCTTGTCAAGGTCCCTCTGGATGGCATTCCATCCCTCAGGCATGTCAACTGCAGCACTCAGCTTGGTGTCATCACCAAACTCACTGAGGGTGCACTTAATCCCATTATTTCTGTCATTAATGAAGACAGTAATGAAGATACTAAATAGTACTGGTCCTAGTGTGGACCCTTGAGGGACATCACTCATTACTGGGTTCCACTTCGACATTGAGATGTTGATAGTAACTCTTTAGCTGCTGCCATCCAGCCAATTCCTTACCCATCTACCAGTCCATCCATCAAATCCATATCTCTCCGATTTAGAGGCAAGAATGTTTTGGGGAACAGTATGTATGTTGAAAACCTTCTCGAGACTAAAATGAGGAGAAAAGTTGTGTTAAATTCTTTTCCATAGTAGCATATAAATACCATTTCAAGAGAAAATATTTTAAATTATTCCCTTTGTTGATTATTCTCTTAACTTTAAAACCTCTGGTAATCAGCAAATATATTCTTAGCATTCTCTCCATATGTAAGAGGACATGTAAGAAAAATCTGGAAACATTTTAGGTTATTTTAAAGTTTCATAACTTCTTAGATTACAAATCTAAATATCAATGACTAACCCACGTATTACACGTTTAATCTGCGTTATAATCAGTGTAGACAACACATTAAAGCATAAGCTTTCTGTATTTTTTTGGAAGAAGTTACTTAGTATCTTAAACATAGGTTTAAACATCAGTTTATGAAATTGTTCATACAAACAAAATTGCGTTGGCAAACTGATCTGTAACACCTCGTTTTTCCATTTTTCCCTTTGAAGAACATGTATGTTAAAACGGTAAAAATCTGACAGACATTAGGCATAGTTTAAATATTAATTTCTTTTCTTTCTTTATGGAAAGATTACACCATATAATATCATTTTTATTCCTTGCTTTACTATTTTAGTTTTACATCATGTAGTGCTGGCTTGAAAGAGAAAAATGTAATTAATTTGGAGCTAAACGGATTCATTTTGAGAGAAAAACATAAAAAGTATCTTGGTTTTGATACTCACTGAAACCACTGCTGCTGGCCTGAGGTGCTGCATTGTACTCTAGCCATCAGTAGAATAATCCAAATCTAATACTGAATTCCTTCACATTGCTCACTCTTTTTTGAAGCAACCTGTGTGAACTGTAATTCAATAGCACACGGACTTGAAGAGAAGAAAAAGGGGTTTGATACCCTCTTTCAAATTGCTTATGTTAGCCAAAAGTTGGGGGTTTTCTTCTGAGTGCGTATTACCTATATGCTTATATTTTTATGCTGGCTTTGAAGGGGGCTGTGGGTGAGTGGTTTGATTTAATCTTCACTGTATGTGAAAACACTTACACAGCACTTGTAGCACTTTCTGTCCTTAGCACTCTGTCCAGTTTTGTTTGTAAGTAGTAAGAATTCATACCACACCACTGCATCAGGCTTTAAATAACTTTTCAGTAAAAGTAGCAAAGCAAGATCAGTGAAACTACATTGTCTGAAATCTAAAGTAGCTAATTTTTGCGTCATTAGAACATGCGTAACCTTTGGCAATAAAGTGAGAAAGAAAAGTTGTTGGTGGATTGCTTCATAGTAAATGGTTGTTTCCACATTCCTCTTAATTTTGCAGTCATAATCAGAGAAGACCACCCAGTCTTTTTTTTTCCCTTTTTGCAAGGATTTAAAAAAAAAAAGCTTTTTTGTCTAATTTAAGCAACTTTGCTTTTAAAGACGTCTTCCAGTTTTGCACTGCTGCGTTACCTGAGAAATGCTGGTCTTTGCTTGTGTCAGGGTGGTGATGTCTTTTTTATCACACTCTGACATCAGTATGTCCTTGATCCAAATGGGTAGCCCGGGTTCAGGGCCTTGCCGAGTTCCTTCTGGCAAGGAAGAGATACTGGCTTGGAGTCTGGCATTTATTTGTAAATTGTGATTTTTGTAGCAAAAGCTGTACCTCTGTTCTGTTTCTTAGAATACAATAAAAATAATAGGTGACTTCCTAATTAAAAAAAAAAAAAAAAAAAGAAAAAAACCCAGAAAATACACATTCATTTACAAACAAACGTATTCCCTAAGACCTCTATCTTTGATCCTGCTGTGGACTAGACTGCTAGTTGGCATCCCTCACTCCTGCACGGCTTTCCAGTCTCTTTCAACAGCCCAGACTTGTGTGCAAGCACCCAGTTGGAGTTCAGAGATATGCTTGCTCACAGCCACTAACACCCTTTTAGCACAGAAAAAAAACCCAAACGTTTTATCTTTGCTTGTCTCCTAACAAAGTACAAATTGGTGATGCTCTGAGTGACCCATACCAAACAAAAGAACTAATTTACAAATTATCTAATCTTGACATTTTGTAAATATTTAAGCAGATTTTTTTGAAAGGGTATATTCACATCAGTTACATTGATTTTGCGTGTATCTGACTTCCTTAGATCTTTCCTCTTGCTGCTGGCATCTTTTATCCACCCTCTTTTCATGTGCCTCAGTAGAAACAATAGATACTTTCAGGTTTTCTGGTGGTGAAGAAAGGCCTTTCATGGTAAAACAATGTAGTGTTGCAGTATCTTGTTGAACCAGGTAGGCTCTGAAGCTAACAGTGCAAAAGGATGCCAGCTTCCTCCACTCATCTAAAGCCTTCTTAAAGTGTTACTCATCTACATGACTACACCTTATAAAATTCCTGTCGGAGCAGTTGCTCTAGATGTGGATGCAGAGGACAACAACCTAAGTTTCTTCCCTTGGACACAGGAGGTTTTGTCTGGCTTTTAGTTGAGACCGAAAGTGTGGCTTCCTAAGCACTTTGGGTCACAATTTGAGCTTTCTCTAAGTCCAGCTTTCTTCAAACCCAACATTAGGTGTGTATCTGATTTGGACTTAAAGGATTTGCAACTCCATGTTGGTCATGTCAGCTACGAGCAAGCTGTGTGAGAAGCTCTCTAAAACACTGTGCACGTTACTGAGCTGCTCTCCTTGCTATAGGAGGTTTTGACCATTGTATATTTACATACAAATCTATCTCAGTCTGCCTTGATGCTGCTGAGCTTCACTGTCTGAAGATACTTACCCAAGTTGCAATGTTTGCCATTGGAGTGCATAATCTTAATTTTTCAGATGCCAATGCTAGGCTAATGTTGCACTTAATATTTACACTCAGTTGTGTTAGCTTCCTAGAATTGGATTATTTTCTGAGTACAGTAATGGAAATATTTCATAACCATGCCTTTTTCATGTGTAGTTTGTAAAAAAATGAATTTGGCTGTGATCAAATTTGGAGAACATGTGAGGTTAGAAAAGCTTGAAAGCATTTCTGCAGCCAGCATGCTTACTGCTGGGCTCTCTGTTTCTTCAGCAGTAGTTCTCTACAAGTACAGGCATAAGAAGACATGTGAATTCCTTATTATCCATCAACGTGAATGTAAGACTATTGTGTCAGTCTTGATGTGAGATACTTTCGGCATGGAAGTGTGAACTCACTGGTCTTCATGGTGTTTGAAGACTTAAGTGATAGCCCTGGTGGAAATAAATGTAACCACTGAGTCGTAGCTCCTTGTTTTTCCTTGCAGCATTCATGACCCTTTTTTTTTTCAATATCATAATTTCTGTGCCAAATAATCTGTACCAAAATGTGAAAGATCAAAGAATTTAATTTCTTAGGAATAAAATTACTTAGTCATCAAAGTAGAGTTCTGACTAAAGAAGAAAGTTGTATTCTGATTGTAACAGACTGTACACTGTACAAATAATATGCAACAATTAGGGTGTACGTGCTTTCCCAGAGACTCTTGTCTCTATACTTTATACATTGAAATTTAATTGGAAGAAAGGGTATATTTGTTTTAAACTTTTAGTGAGGTTGCTTATTCAGAGAGCTTTCTACAGTATTAGGAGTACAGTATAATTTGCAAAATTATATGAGAGATGAAAAAGGGAAAGTGTCATTATTAGGACTTGTGTTCTTTAGCTTAATCAGTGGTATTCTTAGCAATTGTGTGGTGGCCTATTAATGAATGAAACTAACAATTTTCAAACACATCTTTTCCTGAATGCTGTATTTGGGAATTATACCTACACATTTTCCTATTGAATCCTGAAATTACAATGACACATTTGTGGAGATGGATGTTTTATGCTGTTAGCGACTGTTCCCGTGTGAAAACTAGTGAGGAATCAATAATGGACTTCTACTTCAAAGAATGGAAGAGCATGTGAAGGTATATACAAAATACAGAACAGGCATAGAAGGAAGTCAGCCTTTCGATAATCTTCTATGAGCCATTTTCTGTACGTAGAACCTACAGGGATGTATCAGTACAAAAGATCTGCTTTTAAATATTTCTTGTGATAGACACACACTTGATAACACATTTACCACCTATTTCCCCAAAAAGCATGTTTGTTCACTGTGATATTTTTGTAGAAGTGTATTTAACATAATCTTTGCACAAAGTGACAACCATACAACTCTAGATTTCTGTTTTTGAGAGGTTTTCCGTGCAAAAGTATCATTAAAAGACCAACCAACCTAGTGTTATTTATAGGACTGTAAATTCCTAGTACATTCAAGGCAGAGAAACCCTCTGCCTGAATACAGCTGTTGGAAAAAAATGATTTGCTAACTCCCTTGTCTTTAGCAAGGTGGCATTTACTCTGATTAGGTGTATTGAGATGAAAACAGTAGTTCTTTGTTTCCAGATAATTGTCTCAGTTTTAAAAGCACTTTTCTCCCCTAATGTGAAAAAGGGGCCTGACTGCCTCTAGTTCTCTGTGATCTTCCCAGCCTGTGTGGTCTTTTTAGCAGTTGTGTCCCATTTCTTGTCTGTAGCTTTGCAGCAGTTCATCCAGCCAGTAATGGGTATTTTCATGAGGGTGGAAGGGAACAGGAGGAGTGAAAATGGAAATGACTGACAGTTCTTGTTGCTGTTTGGAAGTATGTCAGGTATCCAAATGCCTGTGGAGTCTGTTGACTGACTACCGGACTGGGCGATGAATTTATTCTAGGCACTCTCCATGAAAACATGCTTAGACAACCCTGAGTCTGCTGGAATAAGATTATCAGTATATATCTCCAAACCATCAGTTTCCAGTAACATGTTGATTGGATCTCAGGAATCAACACAGCTTTAGGTAGGGAGCTTACGGATACATGGCAAAGGGAGGGAAAGACATCCTCAGTATGCTGCTGGTTTTGATTTCCCTAAATACAACAGGGAATTTGAAGTTCTTAAGCTTATATGAAAAAGAAGTGCAACTTTGAAAGGTAGAATGCAGTATGTGTACAAATTAAATGTTAACATATCGATCAGGAAAAGAGGGGTTTAGTATGAAAGATGTTCTGGTTTATAAGAGTTGCACACTGAGACTTGAAAGTGCATGTAATTCAGTCGTAAGGCATGATTTTTTTTTTCTCTACAAAAATAATTATTTGGCATTGCAAATGGAAATAAGCTTGGAAGAAGAATGAAGTTTGAAGGTTGCATTTTCTGATGATGTGAAAGAAGTGTAATTAGGAATATATAAGTTGGTATTTAACTCCCTGTGTTCTGCTGAATCCCTGAGCTGAATTACATTCATCTACAGCCGTAAGAATATAAAGAAGTCATAATTGCTGTCTCTGTGTGCACAGAGTTAGGGAACAGGTGTGCTTTTTAGTGATGCTGGTCTATTTTAACACATCTGCATTTCTTACCACGCTACAATTCATCTTTCTGACCAAGCAGCTTAAACTTTCTGCTAAATTCTATGAGATGCAACTTCCCATCTGTAAGTGCCTAAGGGAATGTGTAGTTCTCCAGGGTCCCAGGAAATTTAAAGGAAGTCTGAATTGATGTAGCAGAGAAACTGATAGGTCCAGAGGGAAATGTAGGCTACTAAGAATCATCTGGGGTCTGTTTAGGAATGCATCTGAATTTGGCCATAAACTGATTAGTTTAATTATCCATATCCTTCTATTATATCTGAGATTTTAAGGGTATCTAATAGGAATAAATTGGAGAAAGGAAAGCAAGTGTGAAAATATTCTTCTCTTAAGCCTAATTGAGATGTGGCTCAAGATAATATTAAATGTTACATTAGATATGGAGACTGGTGTATGTGTTGCTCCAGCTAGTTACTATTAACAAACTTCACTGAATATACTGTAATTTTTTACATGTGCTCAGTCATAGAACATTATCATTATCAGTAGACATTTAGATATACAAACCAGCCTGTCCCTCCATCTGTTTGCTTCAGAATTCTTGGCATTTATTTCGCAACGTTGTAAAAGTAGTTACAACTTTGCAGTTGAGAACTATTACACCAATATCAATTTTTCATATTCAAGTTAACTTTAAAACCAGAAGTTTGCCTTTTATTTATAACTCCTAGTGCCTTGGTCTATGCTTATACATGGGGGGAGTTAAATACGTGGAATACAGATGGGCAATAAATGAGGTCGCAAAACTCTGTCATTAGTAATAAAGACTTTTGCAGTAGTACATTAAAATAGAAGTATCTAGAGCACTGGATTTAAAAAACAAAACAAAACAAAACAAAAACCACCCAAACAAAAAACTAAAGGAAAACCAAAACCAGATCCTTTGATTATAACCAGGAATTTGTCTCTGCTTGCTGAAGTGTTTTAAGGAGACATTTTTTGCATGGTTTCCACAGAAACATTTTGCAGCAGGAAGGTATTCATGTTTAAAATAAATTGTTAGGCGAGGCAATGAGAAATTGGAGGCTCTTTACATCTTGTGTAGTTGAATCTTCATCGTTTTCTGCTGATATTCACGTTCAGCTAAGTATTTGCCTGATTGTTTGCTGATGGTTGTAAGCTAAGTGTATATTAAATGATTGTGGCTATTTTGTAGAATTAGCCATTCATTCAGAGTGGCTGTTTTGGATAGGATAGCAGGAAGTTTTTATCTTCATTTTCCTTTCCCTTCTCTCCCCTCTTCTCCACTCCCTCCTACCTCCCAAAGGAAATTTGGTTTTGAACAGCTATTTTAGAGAATGGTGAAGATACTATGTTTTTTAAAATGATACCAGACAATAAATGAGAAGATAGGTAAGGGGAGAAAACAACGCTCATCAGTTAAACTTACTAGAATTTCACAGTTCTCAGGAGGCTGTAAATCATACAACGCTGGGGTGAGAGAAGAGCCAGCATGAAATCAGATTCCATCTAGATCTAGAAAAGCAAAATGGCACTAAAATTTAATTTTAACACTTAAAAATACATCCACTAGTGATACGTGGCCAAATATGTTAAACCATACATTTCAGAAAACTTATTACTATATTCCTTGCAATGGATTCAGAGTGATGTAAAGATTTGTCTTGGGTGACATCTGCAATTGATGCAGACTTTTCTAGTAGTAAATGCAATGCTCTGTCATGTTTAAGAGCAGATGAGCACATTGAACTTCACAGCAACTTTATTTAGCTGAAGATGCTGCACATTACCTCTTCAGCTCATTGAACATATCACTCCAGTGCTGTCCCTGCCACTCTGAATGGGTATTGAATCAAACAAAAAGCCTGTCTCCACGTTTTCAAAGCTTCCCAAAGAATGAACGTTTGGTATTTTAGAGATTTCTTTGTTTTCGTAAGAATAACATCTTCAGCTACGTTTTTGTGATACTATGAAGCTGTCACCCTCAAGGATAAAACTTTAAAAAGTAGGAGCTAGGATTTTTACTGCAACAGCGTCCAAGTTTGGGATGTAATTAGAAAAAGTATTAGAGTTACTGAGTGTGACAGTGGGAATAAATTCAGTTTATTTTTCAAGTTACTCTGTTTAGTTTTCTTTCATATGAAGATGATAACAGCAAAGAGAAAATGAGATGCCAGAAATGAGGGAACAGTAGAGTGAAGGTGAGGAATGGGAGGAAATTTATCAGAAAAGAAGAAAAGAGAATGATATATTTGATAGAAGGAAGAAACAAGTTAGACATCCAGCAAATTACTGTTTTCTTATTTACATTCTGGGAAACGCATACTAGGTCAGAGACAACATCTGAAAACCTATATGTGCAGATAAAAGAAGGTAGTTTAGCTGCAGTTTTCGTAAATAGGCTGAGACTATCTGCACACAGTGACATTTAATTAAGTCAGTAAGCTGAGAGGGGTTTTTTTTATCCTATGTTTTAGTTATGGTTGAAAGATTATTGCAGTTTGTAATTTCGTATCCTCAATCTGAGCCAAATTCCATAATATAGATTAGGAATGTGCTTGCTCTGGGGGCTTTAGCAATATTCTATCTATACAGTCATTTTTAATACTATTTTACTGAGTAATTAAAGAACTGGATGGTAACCTAGTCCTGTGACACATTGTTTTAATTACAGTTGTTTGTGTTCGCACAGAGTAAAACAAATAATGAATAATGGATATCTCAGCTAAAAATGGGGGCCCATCAGCCTGCTCAGATGTAGCTTTTTCTTGTAGGTACCTAGTTGTGATATGATGTTTTTGTGGTCTATATAGGAACTCCTGATCACATAACAGTGATCGTTTGGCACCTTCCTCAAGGTACTCATACTAGTGAGAAATTTAATATTGTAAAAATAACATTTTTAAGTAGTGCCACACTTCTGCATGTTTTTTGTGACACTGTTCTCTGCTGAAGTGATGTAGTAGGTGTACTAGGTTTTTTACACACAGAAACAATTCTGTTTTAGCAGAGGATTAAGTGCAGATAAACAACATATTTTGTAAAAGGTTGTTATATCTTCTCTCCCATTGATGCTCCCACCCCCAGATCAGAAACATAGCCTGGCACGGCGTTCTTTCACATCTCCACAGACATTTGCCTGCCACAGTGCAACATAAATTTTGCCATAGTTATCAGACTGTGATTATTAAATAATGGGAAGAGAGATCTCAGCCTGTTCATAAAGCATAGTGATTTTTTTTTAGTATAAAAAGAACCTAAATTAAAAGGACCGCACTTTTTTTCATTGGCATAACCTATCTTACAACTTACAGTAATTAATGTAGTTAGAGGAAAATACGAAAGGCAAGCTTTTCAGTTTCTGTGTGTGTGCGTGTGAGAAGTTGATCTTGCTTGCTGATCTGAAGCAGTACCAGAAGATGCCCATCTTGAATGAGACTTAATGCTCGGAGAAATGAGATCTGGTGGTTGGAGGTGTCACACACCCACTGCCCCTCTCTAGAGGCATTGCAAAACTGTCGTATTGAAATCCAGCAGACTCTTCTGACAGAAACCATGCAAGAGATGACCCCAACTATTCATTGTGACTGATAAACTTTAAGATATATGATATCTTCCTTTTATTCTGAACATCCTCTTTTCAGTTTCTCTTCCTTCCATTCAAACACCAAAATCCTTCTGGAATGGCAAATGCCAAACAAACATCCAGGCTGAAATCGTAGATCCATTTGTTATTAGTGTATCTTTCTTCTTTCCTCTACGCACTTTCTTTTCTGAAGAAACCACTTGTTTGCTTTCTCTTTGTTTCTTAGCTGTTAGAAAGCCTTTAAAAATGCTTTTACTTCCCTGTCACAGCATTATACTCTTTGGAAGGAGGATCAGCTGGAGTCATGGCAAAGAGAACTGCTGTCCTGGTAGTTTTATTTTGTATTCACCATACGATTCCCAGAATTGCATTGTTCCTTCCCAGAGGGGGAAGATTGGTCTCTCATGCAAATCACTGGTCCTTTTCTAGGCTTTTGTAGCCTTCCTGAAGTTGTTGGAAAGGATCCTTCTTTTTGCAGAGCTGGGAGGAGGAATTGCACCAGACAGGCTGGCCCCAGTCATTTTATCCCTTTCCTGTGTCTTACAGCTCCTTTTGAGGAGCAGGCACCAGGCAGTACCTATCCTGAGTTCCCAGGGCTTCTGCTGCTCTTGCGCATTTGGTGCGCCAAATTCAGCAGCATTATTTGACTCAAATCGAGACTTGCATTGGTATGAGAGTACACAGAATCTGGCCCACAGCCTTATCTGTATGCAAAAGTATCCTTGCTTATTTAAGCTGAATTGATAAATAAACATTTTTCTACTGACTGAAGTGGTACATGAAGTTGATACCAGTTAAACAAAATCAGCGTGTGTACATTATTTCAGGTGATAATTTGTGCGTAGAGATGTCCTCAGATTTGGTTTTCACAGAGCTTCTTGTTAGTGTTTATGGAAGTGCAGCTGTTACCCTCAGGAATGCCTCCAAGCCTTGGGAAGTCTAGCAACAACACAGAGAATGTGCAGTAATAGTTAGGCGCTTATTTTAAAAGAAGTAAAGTGACAAAGCGAAGTAGAAGAAATAAAGCTTTTCTGGATAGATCTGCACTGTGATTCAAAGTAGGAGGCATTGAACTACCTGTTTCTGGCAAACAAGAAGGACAGAAATTTTAGTTTAACCCCCATATCCACTGACATCAGCACATGCATGCAGAGGATTATTACCACTGTCTGTTTTATCCACAGTAGTTTCCATCAGTTGTGTTATTTTGCTTTTTTAGTGTTTAAGCAGTGCTTTGAAGCTGTTGTGTTAATTGTTAACTTAGGCTGAATCTATGCATAGATGCCTATAGCAGTGTCAGCATGCTAAGATCATAACTGTTAGATTAATGAATGGAAGTATGAGCTCTGTGCCAGCACAGTACATTAATAGCTGTGCAAGTTCAATCAAATACACTACTGACTTTGTCATTGTGTAATGGTATTTACCAGATCTGAGATGGACTGCTGAGAAAGATAAATATAATCTTTCATTTTTATCTGACTTAAAAATAAGGTAACAAAATAATTTTCATAGACTATTTTATTATTATCCTTCGCAGCAGGAGAATAGAGGTACCTGTAGTCTTGAATTCTTCACTGTAAACGAATATGCATATATGAGAGACATTGGAGTAAATGGAAGGAAAACCAACTGTTGCAACCATTATCTTTCACGTAGCTTAATCTCATATTCTGAGTTACTGGAATTAATACCAAAATGAAGAGAAAAAAGTATGCTTACTCCTTCATTTTTATTCTTTTTTCCTTCACAGAACCTGAAGAAAGTGTTTGTAGAATTTAGTCATCAGGAGCTGTTTGAGTTCTATAACAAGGTCTGTAGAATTTACAATACTATAGTTTCTTTGTAAACACCTTATGCTGCTTAGCAGGAAGTGTTGCCTGTATGAATTAAATCTAATGAAACTGCAAGGAAGATGGATCCGACTTTTAATTAAGGCTGTTGGATTTGTTTGATCACATAAAGCATTTTCAAGAGGAGTCTGTGCATTCAAATTTGGAATAGGGAGGGCTTGGGTCATTGTAAGCGTACCTGGTGGTTAGATCAAGAGTGGCAGCTCATGATTAACAATGAGGAGCTCTCAGGAAAGAGCATCTTTGTGTTACCTCTTCAGTCAAAATGCCAGGCCCGTAATCCGGTCAGAATGAACTCTTATTATTTTTTTACCTTGTTATTATGCATTGGAAATGCACAGCAAAACATCTGTGCATGTAAAAAAGGCAGTATTTAGACAACTGTTTCTTTAAAATTTGAATATTTAAACTGCAGCAATGAATTCTAATAGCTTCATGTAAAAACAAATATTCATGAGTACAGGATTTTTTTATTGCTATGTGAATAGATTTTGTATGCATAGTTGGAGATATTGGAATGTGGGTTTTTTCTGTTTGCATGTTTCTAAACAACATTTTATATGAGTGGAGTTTTTTCTCTCTTTTTTTGTTCCTTTATATAGCTGGAAACTATACAAGCACAGCTGGATTCCCTTACGTGATGTTTTTGAAGACTTATTTCTCCATCACACTCCTGCCACCTCATTATTTTAAATTGAAGATAGATTGCCAAGCTGTGTTTGCTGAAGGATTCAGTGGGTTGCTTCCTGTAAAATTATATGGCTTATCTCCTTTTTAGACCAGTAACATTAGCCAAGAGTCTTTGTTAAGAGTCTGAAGATTGTAATGGATTTTCTCTTATTTTCTGAGCAATTGTGAAGAATGGCTTCACTTGCAGGGGAAAAAAAAAAAAAGAATGCTAGCCTGCTTCAGAAATATTATTTTTCTTGTCCTGTTATGTGTGTTACTTGAGTCTGGTAGAAATTTGCATACTAGTGAGGGACCAGGAATACAATCTATTTTTTAGACATAAAAGGAATATAAAAGTAGTAAGAAAATACACAGCTAATAAAATCTCTACCCTTTTGAATTGTTATTCACATAATTGATAACACTTACTGCAAATTTGTCAATAAATTCAGAATTTAAAAATGGATTGGCTTAGTTTGGACTATTTTAACTTCATTTCATTATCTTTGTTCTTTTTTAGTTTGTTTTTTTTTCTTTCTTCTTCTAAATAATCAACAGCGTCACTGATTTCAGTGTTTACTTTTGGCACTGAGAATAAATACAGCTTCTTAGCACTGCATGCATACCAATGAATCTAAGTAGTATGGTGTATAACTGGAGGGAGACATCTCAGAGTATGTAATAAAGAACACTGAAATAGTCTGAAAATCAGATTTCTGAAAGCTATTTGTTGATCCTTCCTGATGTTATCCACCACCGTTTTTACATCAAACAGGAAGAAATGAAGTACAGTGACTTAAAGGCCAAGTTAGTCATATTTTCACACATATAGTTCCAAATGAATGGAGGTTCCTAAGCAGTATGAGAAGGTAAAAGTCATCTTAGTTCTTGTTTGTTGCCATTCATTGACAGGCAACTTCATTGCTGCACCTTGATAACGGGCACAGTATACAATTCTCTACTCCAGGTTAATAGAAGGTGAGAGGAAGTAAAAATCTTTGGCATTCGCTTGTCTTTCTTCGTCCTTAAGGGATACCCTGAACAAGGCTTTTTTCTTCCAGATGCCTAAAACAGGGATGGTTAATACCCAACCAGCCAGTTTTCTTTTGAGGTTTGTTTGCTCGTGACACTAGACACGGGTATAGCCAAAAGGTATGTTTTGAATAGCTGTTGTTTAGGTCTTCTTGTGGCAGATTTCTTGCTTTGTTGCTTTTGGAGGGTTGTTTTGGGCTTTTTGTGTTGCTTTATTAGGGATTGTGCTGTCACCTCTAGAATACTGAATATTGTCTAAGCTGTGAGTAATAGATTTAGAAGATAAAGTCATTAACAGCCTATGTGCGAGTAAAGGGCACTGAAGAGGAAAAACACATATATCATACTTCTTAACTGAAATGCCAGACGATACTGTACCATGCTGGTAAGGTAACACTATTGCCCTATTGGAAAGAAGAAGTAAGTCACTGTTGCATGGCAGAATCTTACCCGCTACACATAGTGAGGCTGGCTGCCAGAAGCAAGTCTTGTCTCAAGCCAGTGGCAAAGATGCCTTATCTTCTGGGCATATAACGCTCCCACCCACAGACGTCACGTCCTCTGGCTGTTCAGCAACAGCTTGCCGGCTTGCTCATCTCGGCCTCATAGGTTGGTGTGCGTCTGCAGGTGAGCACATCCTCACCATTGCCTCTGCCTGCCAGCATTAGCAGGGCTTTGTAGTTAGTGCAGCTAGGAAAATACCCTTCTTCTTGACACTTAGGTCCTGGCTTCTCTACTGCTCCTGTGACAGTATGTTATGTGCTAGGACACTGCTCTTCACTTTTCCCTGAGGTTCCAGAGCTTAAGTTCTGGAAGTCAGGTCTGAAGCACATTGAAGACTATCCTGTGTGGATGCAGGGCATACTAAGGCAGTTGTCTAAGTGAGAGAGGGGTTAAGTTGTCTTTGTGAATATAGACAGTGATTGATGAATCCTGGAGGAGGCGGTGAAGGCGGGACCAGTTTGGAGTGCAAGAAGCATTGGACAAATTATCAGGCACATCTGAAAAAAACAGGAGAATTCAAAGACAGAGTAGGAAGAAATGGTATGGGAAAAAGGAAGGAGAGGATAGAGTAATGTATATTCCTAAGCATGAAATCTGGGAGTTGGAAAACCATAAGAAAGAGAGGAGGAACATTGGAAAAGACAGCAAAAGTGTATATACAAGGAAAATACTAGGCAAAGGGGGAGAAAAACCTGACATAGCAGGGGAACGGGAAGAAAATGGGGGGAACAAAGTAAATTGGAGTTAACTATGAAAACTGTGGCCAGCTGTGTAACTATATCTAGTATTTTGAACTGACACATAAGTGTTATACCTTGGTGCAAATTTGGCCAAAATGAAAGAAAAATGTGGGATAACAAAAAAGAGCATTTTAAATCTAGCTTTAATAGAAAGTATTTTAAAAGTGATAAAATAATGTTAAAAAGAAAAACAGAAGGCATGTGGCCTATTCAGAAATGAATACACCAGGTTGGTGTGGGAACACAGGCAGGCATGCGCGTGCTGAAGGTCTTCAAGGTTTTGTTTTGCATTCTGGTAAAACAGTTTTGAAGATTGAGTCTTGTGGGTATTTTCAGTTTTTGCTGCAGGAAAGGAAAGGGATACATCCCAGGCCCTCTTCAGTTCAGGGTCCTAGCAAAGCACTGATCTGTAATATCTCTTGGGCATGGTCCAGAACTGAAATTACCAAGGCTTCTGATAGTGTTGAAGAAAGATATTTGCAGAGATTTATTGAGCTGTAATACTGGAAATTTGAATGAGTAAGAATTACTAAGTCTACGTTCTGATCTTTCAGTGCATTTTAAAAACATTTGATTCATCTTTGCTCAGACATTAAAGACACTATTTTCTGTGACTGTACTTCTCTCAAAGCTATATCAAAATCTGCCTCAAATGGACTACTGGCAAAAGAAGGAAATGTTTCAGTTTGGGTCTAAACAAGCATCAGTATTGTTTTGACATGAAGACTTTGAGTTCTGGGCCTAAAATGAAAACCAGTGTGAAAAATACCTCGAAAATACCAACTTACTGGTAAAGAGCAACCATTTGTACATCACTTAGCAAAAACAACACTAATAGCACATTAATGGTTGTTGAGTACAAATGCATTAGATTATCTTTGCCTAGTTCAACCTTACACATACGCTTATTGTTTCTCAACAAAATATGAAATGTCTGTAAGTTTCTGTATTCTATATTTGTTGAAATAAAATGTAGGTAGATAGACAAATACAACTTTACTATCTCAAATTTTGACTAATTGGCAAACCTGCTTTGGCTCTCCAGAGGACCCTTTCAAATTCCTCTTTAATTCCTGGTTTATTGACACATCAATTTTGAGTTATGACTTGCAGCTTCATTTCCTACAGTCTGATTTTAAAAGCTTTGAAGTGTTATTCTTGCAAAGCATAAAGAATTTACTGAAATGCTGTCTTACGTTGGTCAAAGGAAGAATAGTGTTTCTTGTGATAAAATGGTATAAGCTCCCCTTCGCACTTTTTCTGTCTCATATTCTGTGATTTCCAACAGCATCAGAAACGTTTCATTGTTTGACTATATTGGCATATCATATCTTCAAAGATTATGAATTCGCTGACATAACAGTAAAGAAATGACAGAGGTTAATAATGCCTATTGCCCAGTGAATAAGTATCATATCATTTTGTGACCCTTGTGTAGCTTATTTGGCTAATGAAAAGAACAACATTTTGAGCCAGTGTGAGTAAGTTCCTTTTCTGTGGATCAGCCAAACTGGCCTTCTGAATAACAGTGATTTAATCTAGGTGGATGAACTACAGTGCAGCTGTCTGAAACACTGTTGATGGTGTCTCGTAAAGATAAATTAATAAGATATTTTATCTGCAACTCTTGCATAAAGTGATTTCTAATTTCCATAGCAATGAATCAATTTTATTGGATTTTCCCTTGGCCTTTGTAATTGTGTGGATCAGACCAAATTATATACTGTAATTTTAACTGAAATAAAATGTTTAGATGATCCCTTCATTCCTTCATTATTTTGTTTCTCAAGAGATAGGAGAAAATACTAGTGTGTTAGAAATCAGATGTTGTCCACCTGTGTTGAGCTATGTATCCAGGAAGCACTTGTCCCTCTCACTGACACGATCAGCTCCTTCTCTACTGAGCCAAAACTATTTTCCTTGTTTTTTCAAGGTTTTCTCTATTTACTGAAATCATAGGAAGGCCATGTGGAGCTCTACACATGTTGGAAGCGTACCTGTCTTGACTGGCTGTTCAAATAAGATGACCACCTTGGTAGAGCAAATTCTTCTTCCAGTGGGACACTTCTAACTTCTTGTCATCACTATTACCTTATCTGTCCCTCTATGCTAATACACAGCATACATTCAAGAAAATCTGGGCAAATGTAGTATCTGTCTCTGAGATGGCTGTACAGATTCACATGCACAGGCAACTGGCCTCTTCTGGAGAGTACTACTGATGGGATTGGACGTGCTAGAGCACCAGATTGTCTTTTTTCGAACTCACCTTCTGGTCATTCAGGACAAGGGAAGGTCAGTGCTAATGGGACTCACATCTGCACTGTGTTGAAAGGTTCATCCCATGGGGGTTAATATGAAGAGCTCTGCATACAGGTGAGCTGGCTTTGTTTCTTCTCATTCCAATCCACAGGTTCAATAGGAGGACAACTTAACTAAATTGCATTTCATGGGCAACATGAGAATGCTGCATTTTTTCCATCACGCACTTGTTTGTTTTTCTGCTTCCAGAGTCATAAGAAATGCAGCTTTGTTTTTAAAAAAAAAGGGGCGGGGGGGGAAGGGGGAAGGGGAGCTGTTTGATATAAGAAATTATGCAATTAATGTATATGGTAAGCATTTTGAAGAAGGTTTGCTTTCTTGGATTTGTTTCTACTTTTGAAGTGTTTCCCATAGCCAATATCCTTGTAGGCGGCAGAGAATGAAGGCAGCAGAGAATGACTCTGAGCAAAGCCCAGGAGAATGAGGAAAGGACCATGTCTCCTGTTCCACTCACTGCTCCCTGTTGAGCATTGGGGTGCACCTTAGGCTATGAGCCTTGTTTTGCACCTCTGACTGCCAGTTAGGTGAGCTCTGCTTCTTTCCTGGACAACAGTGAGTCAGGAAAAGATTAGAGAAGCTGACTGCATTGAGCAAAACGTAGCCCAGACTGAATGTTGTTAGCTTAGCTCTTCATTCTGGAAGGGGTGAGAATATTTTCTTCATGACAAGAAGCACTTTTTCCCAGATCTCCTCCATGTGAGGAATGAGGTCAGAGGAGCAGCACTTTGCATCCTAAATGAATCCCTGATGTCTCAGTTGGGAGCTATGCCTTGTGATGGTGGGTCTCTGCCATCTTCTCCTCTTCTAATTCCTAACACATTCCTGCCACTTCCAGCTCATACACAGCCTGGAGACAGGCATCACAGACCTCGAGAACAAAAAAGGACCTGCTTCATCTCTGCTCCCAAGGGAACTCCATCTCCTGTCTCAGGCCAGCGTTCAGCACAGCTCCAGGTAGGGAAAAGCTTTCATGGAGGCTGTCCTAGCACCCCAAGTTTGAAACTCACTTTGAGAGAGAAACAGGAAAGATCTATATGAGAAGGGAGGTAAAACAAGACCAGCCTTTCAGGACAGGGGAATTATTAACCATTTGGCCATTTCTGGTGCAAACTCTCAGTCCAATCTATGAATGATCCAGTTACTCCTTTGCTGCCAAATGCCCTACATGAATAAAATCATCCCTCTTTCCCCACATCATCCTTATGGATTGCAGCAAGCTAAATCATCCTCAGAATCTGATTTAGGGCAACAGAAGTGAAATACATCAGATAAATGTAGAAAAACCAAGCCCATAAATGTGAGCTGATCCCTTCGGAGCTGTGTTCACTCACTATCTGTCACAGGATGAAAGGCGGTGGTCCCAGTTTCTTAGAAAATCTGATACTACAACATAATCTTAAAAAAAAAAAAAGGTATAAAGAGCCAAAAAGAAAAAAGAATAAACAGAGCAGAGTCTCCTTTAAGCAGGAGAGCACAGTATATCACTAAGGACACTTGCAGTGAAATGAGTGTCGCAGTTCTTATTTGGGCAGTGCAGACTGTGTGCATTCCTCCCTGCAACACCCAGTGGGTGGCTTGGAGTCCTTTTAATGTCCTTCTACAACTGAACTGCAGCTTCCCATACACTGTCAGATGCCACCCCTGCATCTGCCCATTGAGAGTCTGTTTGGTAGCCTACTGATTGATTCCTTTGTGTCTGTAGTTAGTAGAAGGAGTGCCCTGAACCCCTTCAGTATGTCAGGACAGAGGATACAGGGCCCTGAATGACCTCATGCACAGCTGGCCAGTGCTGCTCTTACCTGCCTCTGCAAACAGTGCCCAAGTGGGAAGGCAAAGCACCTCAGGTAATTTTAATGTCTTTCTGGCTGAACAGGCTATGTTTGTTAGGGTTGACAGACCTACTTTTGGATTGGTGAATGTCTCTTTCTCAGCATTGAAGTCAGTAAGTTTTGACATCAGTCTTCTCTCTGGAACAGAGAGATTTTAAATGAATATTTAGTTGAAATGGTCAGTATGAAAGAGAAACCAAAGGTGGAGCTTACTCTGGTACCTGGGGCAAAGGTCATGGTTTAACTACTATGTTAGATGAATAAAATCTACCCTTGAGTTCCTTCCAGGAGGGCCTGGATATGAATGTGTAAGAGTATCTGGGCAAAAGGTTATACCCCTGTGGTATAATGATTTCAGCATGTTGGAAGAAAGGAAATTTCCTATTAATCAACGTTATTCCAGCATGCAAGGTCACAAAGCATGAACTTGGAACCTCGTTCTGCATTTCATAGCTCTGCCTAAATCAAACCCAGGCTGCAGACATGACTGTACTTTTTATTTGCGAGAGTAGCCCCTTAGTCATAGCTATCTTCAGTCAAGGGATTTCAGTGGGTTCATATCAGATAGTGCCTTCAGCTGCTGTGTTAGCCCACTTCTGCATCAAAAGTAATAGTTCCTCCCTTGAAAATCCAGCCCTTGAGAGCTCTTTCAGCCTCCAGATAAAGTAGCCATATCTCTTGTATAAAGAGATACAAGAGATCTTCATATCACTTGTATGAAGATCTGCACTGCCTCTTGACTGTCAATACATGTATTCGATGAATACTTTTTACTGACTTTGGTTAAAAGCATTTGATGATTCTCTTTAGTTTGACAGAATCTTTCTTGTGTCTTGATGATCAGCCAAAGATGCTACAGATTTCTTTGCATAATCTTTCTTCCTTATTTAGCCCTTTTCTCCTTATATTTCTCCCATATTTGAAAGTTGATCCTTTTCCCAGTCTGGGAACATGGTGCTGTGGTAATCCACTGGTAATTGTTCAATGGGCGTGAGCATGAGGAAGAACAGGAAAATGCAGCTGCGCCAACTTGTAACACTTTGTCTTGAAGGAATAGTCTGCTTGGAGAAAAAAGAATTAGAAATTGATTTCCAAATATTTAGATTAACTGATTTGAAATGGAATGGCTGTCCATGTCTCTCCCCAGGTGCAAGCTGGCTGAAATCTGCTGCTGTGGATCTTACTAGCATCACATGATCTGAAAAGCACAGATACCTTTGTCTAGTCTCTTGTCTTTAAGCCATCAGATTTTATGAATGTGATCTCTGAGGACAGTTCTAAACCCCCAGTAAGAATAATGCATCCTGCGAAACCATGAACTGGAGTTCTGGTGTTCCCTTGGATTTCGCGGAAACCTTCCTCCAAACTTGCTAGTTTCTTCTTTGACCTCTTTGCTGACAGATTCTGTCTTTTACTGTGTTTACCCTGTCTTACTGTGCATCTTGGGCTGTATTTGCCCACAAACTGCCCTGCACTCTTAAGTTGTAATTAGTGTTTTGCTATGTTCTTTCTCTATTTGTAACATATATCCCCTGGCTGCTTTTCTAAAGAAGGATCAGGAGCTGCCGTTCTTCTGTCAAGAGTCCTCTATTGGTGTGCACTTTTGAAGGACTCAGTACGCCTCTTAAGGCCAGTAAAATACCATTCTCAAATGGATTATACTATGTAGAACTGCTCTGTTCATCATGATGACACCCAAAGTCAGTACTGCTGGTACAGGGAAGTGACTAAGTAAACCAGGCAAACAACAGAGAAGATCAGGAAACAGTAACATACAGAAAAGGCTGTTCAAAAAAAAAGGTCAGTCCTGCTAAAAACCATAAACTTTTTCTTTATCGAGACTTTGCTGCATTAGTAAAAAGATGTTTCTGTTAGCTGCAAATGCGATCTGTTTATTTGGGTATTAGTACACAGTAGTTTTTAGTCACTTCATTGAAAAGCAAATAGGTCTGAGCTTATCCTAGAGGATATGGAACAGCCTTATAGATTAGTTTTACCATCTATAAGGACTGACAGGAGCATTGTGTTAAAAGGAACAGAAGGTTGAAAACAGGATGCTTCAGAAGTACCTATATTTGAAACAGATTTTTATAATCAGAAGAAAAAGCCTAACATGTAACATAGCATGGCAAAAAATACTCAAAGACTTGTCTGCAAGTCTGATGAGATTTATGATCCATGATCCTGGCCCAGGCATTTTTGCAATGCTGAAAAAGCAAACACAAGGTAATGGAAAACAATTATGAGTCATTCCTTTACTTCAGAGGTGATTAATGTGACATGGTCAACTTAAATCCTCCAAAGAGACATCAGCAACACTTTTCACTGATGTGTTTTGTAAGCATGGATTTGATACTATTCCACAAGAGATTTTAATTTCCTGCTAAAAGATATGGTTCATGATCAAAACCGAGATAGACATAAATACTAGCTGCTGAGCTTGCAAGACTGATGTGTTTCTTATCAGCAAATGATAAGAACATAGAACGTCTTCAGTTTTATGATAGAATTAATTCTATATTACCAAAACCATGCAGAACTGAACTGAAATATTCTCATGGACTATGCTGTGAAGGTTCTGCTAGCAGCACAGCAGACTACCAAGTAGCCTCTGCCCATATTCCAGAGGGTCTGTGTGTACTCCCCATTTAAAACCTGAAAATATTTAAATGAAGTGCTGATTTAAATGGAAAAAAGAAGTTTGAATGGCTTCATTTTCTTGAGTGAATTTGTGATGCACTGTCTGCTTGCTGGGCTTTGAGTCCTTTGATGTCTGGTATCATGCAGTATGAACCTAGTAAAGGTGCATATATGCTTCATTTTCACGTAGGTACTGTTTTAAGTCTTAGTCTCAGCTTGCCATTGATCTGATGCTTTTTATTGAATGCAAATTAACCTAATAACTGTCAGCATATGGAACATCTGAACAGCAAGAAAACAGCAAATTTTAGTGCTTGAGGTATCATAGACAGTTACCTCAGCTGAGCAGTGTGCTGGGAAACTCCTTTTGACTGTGCATTGCCTACACTGGGGTCTTTTTACAAAATAAGATAACCTGTTTACAGAATAAGATAACCTTTAATTTGGGAGTTTCCATGCTGTCCCATGTTTCTTTGGCTCAGGAGGCAATGGAGACTGATGCCCTGCTGAAGAATTTCTCGTAAGCATCTCCAGATGAGGACCCTTTTTGTATCCTTAGACTGATGGATCTCAGGTTCTCCCATAACATACTGTATCTGCAGTTTTGCTCTGTGTGGCTGAAAGGTCTGTCCTACTACTTGTGGTACAAGTGTTTCTTCAAGTATTGACGTAAAATGCGCTGTGCCCTATTGTGCAGTAGGTAGTATATAGCACTCAAGAGACAGACGGCTTCACACTATTCCTTTTCAGGATCAAGACAATCTCAGTAACACGGGCTACAGCAAGGATGAGTTCAAAAATACAGGTTTTTTTCGGTCTAAAGCTCAAATCCCCACACCTGGATTGCCACTTTATCATCATGCTGGCAAGCAATATTGAACCCTGATCTGGCTCCGTGTATGTTTACCTACCTACTGGTGTGACTGTGGAGGGGACAAAGTTACATTTAGTCCCTCACTGGTTTCCTTTGATGCATATCACTTAAGGTGTTAATCCAAGAGCTCAAGACTGGATTTCACCCAGTTCATCTCCAGTTTCTAGTGGGAAGCATGTCCTAGCTTCCAGAAAGGGATGCTTTGCCATCACTCCCAGCACTTCAGTCCTAAAACTCCTCCATTCAGACCTTTGATTCCAGTTTTGTGTGTGCTAGGTTAGCACAGCTCTTTTATCGCTTTCCTCAGCTCCAGCAAGTCATTGGTTGGAGCTGCCTCTCCTTAGGATGGCAGCTGAGCCCAGAGGTTACTGAGCCTTTTTTTGTGGGTATAGTGGAAGTGTTTTGCAGGAGCTACCTTAAACCTTGTCTTCTACCTGTCATCAGGATGTCAAATCTCAGCTTGCTCACATCCCATTTCCTTGCTCAGAAAGGCAGAGGATTGGTCATATGAAACTCATTTTTGATGTATTCGATGCAGTTATAGTCCTATAAAGTCAGAAAATCAGGTAACATTTTACTGTCCTATGACTCAAAGCTTAAAGTGGATGTTTTCCTTGGGACACTGAATGTCACCCAGGCAGACTCTGTTCAGTCCTTATCTCCCTCCATTTCACCAATATCCGAGGCAGACGAACTTGGGGCTATGGACATCCACACACACAGATGCATCCTGGTACTTTGTCCTTCTCCAGTGGGACCCATCTGTATTGAATTAACCACTGGCAGAAGAATTTAGCACATTTATGGTCAGTTTGTTCCTAGGGGAATATTCGAAAAGCTCAGTGATGTCAGTGTTTACCTGACACTGAACTGCTTTTTGGACATAGTCATTTTGGCATCTGGGAATGGATGACTCATTTAATGAAAAATTTTTAAGAGCACTTCAAGAGCTTGTTCTGTACCTGGCCAGCTCTGACTTTATTGTGCTTTCCATCTTCGCCCACTCCACTTTTCACAGTTCATCTTTCCTTCCATCTTTTTTTTCCAGACGTCACCCCATAGCTACCTGTTCCCATATTCACCATACAAGTACCTGTAACCAAGGGAGGGTTACTTGGGCTTCAAAGGGTCGATACTGCCCCATTCTGTGTGGCAGATGAGCTGTTGCTGGATTTGGGGTTTGGCTGCCCTGGAAAGGAGGGAGCCGAGCAAGCAGGTGGGGACTCGGCTCCTTCCAGCATTGTTCTGTCATGTGAGTGGACTGCAGTACTGTGGCTTCTGCTTAAAGCCCTGGCTAAAAGCCTTTGTCTACCTGGTAGGTAAATTCCTTTTCCAAGTCAACGTTTCTCAGATTGCTCTCTGACACCTGCTAGTTCTTCATCCCCATGGACAGCTGCTGATACTTCATCTCTCTCAGTCAAGGTATATCATTTAGTACATTCTGTACACCAGCCCTGAGTTTATTGTGTCTTCACCTTGTCTTGTTCTTACATTACTCATTTACATAGGTAGTTCTTCTTTTCTGTTAGATTTATTTTTCAGGAAAGCACAGTGTGACACATTTCTGGGGATAAAAATTCTAGGTAGTCCTCCAAGTTTTCCTGGTTATCCACTTCTCTGTTGTAAATAAGCTCCAACATGCTAATCAGGATACAGTGATTTTTCTGAGGTCTACTTTAGTCTCAGCTCTTGGGCAAGGATTTCTTGCCTTGTCAGGAGAGGAGAATGGGAGGAAGCACGTCCTCCTTTATTTACCCAGCTATTTCTCGTATCTGTTGTTTTTAGCATCCAGGCAGCATAACTCAAGTTTTTTCCTATCTTCATTTCTCTTTGTTGTTTTATTTTTGGTTTTGTGGTTGTTTTTTTGTTGTTGTTGGTTGGTTGTTGTTTTTCTTTTACCAGCTTTCAGTGTTAGGATTTATACAACCTTTATTCTTAACTTTTAATCTGATTGCTAGGAAGGTTCTATTTTTGCAGGATCCCAAGTATCAGGTGTTAGACTGTAGTTATTCCTCTAGTACCTCTCGGTTATACTGGAGGTACAAAAGAAGGATTGCTTTAAATGTGCTGCCTATTGGAGATAAAGATATCTCTTAATTCACCTTTTTCCTGAGAAGCTTCTTCAGGCTGTGAAAACTTTTGCAAGGATATAAAATGATAGGGAGTTTCCTGTAAAAGAGAGGCCAAAGACGGCTTGAACTAAGGCTAAGTCACATTGAATTTCAGTCCCAAAAATTTTTGCCTCTCCTTGCAAAAAACTGAAACAGAATCAAAGGATGAAGCTGAATCTTGAATTTATAGCCACATAGTTACTCAGAGCTTGCAGATAGATCTACAGAAAATGCCCTTGTTGATGGATTTTGAAGATATCCAAGAAGCACCTATCTGGTGGGATGTCCAAGTGGGATAACTTTTACACATAAAGAGTATTTGAAATTGCTTTGGCGCAAGTCTAAGTTTCTGTTTGTTGTTGAAGGGCAGATACTGTCATGTTGTGCTCACTTAAATTGGTTTTTATTTCTTTTCAGATTAGTAGGTATTCATAACCTTAGTCCTTAGGGTCTGTTGCTTATTTGGAGTTCGAGGTGGGGTCAGAGGTGGGAGGATAGAGAATTTTTATTTGAGGGGAGTTCACCATGAGGTGCTATCGAGTTATTTATCAAATGTCATGTATATAAAGTGCAGAGAAAAGAATTGTAGTGTTACAGGAGTCTGGTAATCTCTAAAAAGGTGACAGAAAGCTAACAAATCAGACACAGAACTAAAGTATTACAGGATCTTGTCTACTGCCTCTGTTAAGATCCATTTTAAAGGCATTACATCAGCTTAAGTAGAGGTGGTGCTCACTCACCTGCCCTGTTGGTTCAAGAAAGTCAAATGGTCAGCAGAGGAAGGAAGCAGATGAAAAATTATTTCCTACTTTGAATTCCATCAAGCTTCATCTGTGGACCTATCTTAACACACCGTAAAAACCTTAAAAGTCAGTATGTGACAGTGGTGTCTAGTAATACAAGCAAAAAAGAACAAGAGGAACTATTCCCTGACAGTAATAAAATCCACATGCAAGGCAATATTTATTCTTTGATCCATAAAAGCCAGATATGCAAAGCACAGCTTCAGTGTCTGCCTCATTAGATAAAATGGAGCCTAAATTGAAGGGAAACAGAGTGTTTGTTTGCTTTGGCACATTTTTTAATGCAGATAATCTTTTCAAGGGAAATTGACCAAGCAGGTTGGCTTCTGGATAGTGGACTTCATGTCTGAAAGGTATAGGTCAAATTCCCAAGACTTCTGTTTTAAAATCATGTCTCCCTTGAATGCTATAAATGTAGCTAATGGTATTAAAAAAAAAATAATTCATACCTCAGAATTTACATTTTTACAATATGAACCCTAAGACATTGGCATTTAAATTCAGTTGAGGTCCAAATTTGTTATGTAGAAGGATCTATTTTTCTAGTGTTTGTTATGTCATGTGCATCCAGTTTTAGCCTATTTAGGGAACCTGGGGTGCTGCCACACAGGATTTCTTGAGGAAAGGGTACCCAATGTGTGTTCCATAGCAAATTAAAGTGAAAAACGGGAACACAGGCAGGACCAAGCAGTGGCATGTAGTGATAACTGGGGTAGCTGAGGTGCTGAAGTAGCCACAAAAGAGCAGCCCACTACTACCCAGGCCAATATATTTTGCATCTCAGCAGAGTTGTTTAGACAAACTGAGCAACATGGAAATGCTACAGAAGCAGGTGAAGGTAGCTCTGCACAGGCCTGCAGTGGGCCATGAAGATGTGGTCCATTAATTGCAGCCTAATAAAACCCTTTTGTGAAATCGTGTCCTGTGGTCTGATGATGTAGAGTTCATTTAGTCTTTGCAGACTGGGAGATGTTGTTGTTGAAACAAGAATATTGTTTTATTGAAAGGAATGGTATAAGATCGTCGTTTTTTGGTGACCAGTGATAACAAATGGTTCGTCATTTAGAACTTTGCAAAAATTATTTATATTCTTCTCCCTCCCACTGCTGGCTTCATCTTCTAAGGGATTTATAAGCTCCCTCTAGTACTTTTAAAATAATTTTAAAATAATTTCCATTTTCTTTTCTTATAAAACTTGTCACTCATACAAGAGTCAGGGTGCTCTGTGGAGCAGTTTTTATTTGCACTTGATTTTATCTGACTTGTCTTTTTATGGGACTTGCTTTTTTTAACTTTTGGGATAGGATTGCTTGTACAATGACAGAGCAAGGCAGTCATGATTCTGAAAGGAGCCTGTGGGTACTACTATCTTGTGAACAATGCTGAAATAATTCTGTTTTGTACTAAGACTACTTTCTTATTTGTCATGCTTCCCAGAGGAAAGTGGCAGAAGCAAGGGCTCTGACTGCTGAACTTCAGCTGGGTGCCATTGATCAGGATAATGTCGTGCTAGGAACTGCCACAGAGCTCACTCTTAAGGTCCTATACCCATTAATCTCCAGAACTAGCACTGTCGTCATTTCTGTCTGGATCCTACACACATAGGCAGGAAACACTAAGGTGTGTGTTGGCCATCGGAAGACTGTTAAGTACATCTGCACATGTACTTAAAGAAGAAAGCTTTCAGACTTTAGAGATTTCAGACTTCCACTGTCTGTGTTTGTATATCTGCATGCTAGATATCGCCCACACTAGATAGTGGCTTAAAAACCGCCTATCTGAATCCTATAAGGCCAAAGAGGAATCTCCAGCAGAAGTGGTCAAAGCCTCCACCAGAAGTTCATTTCCAGCCTCCTGGGCTGACAGAACAAGCTCTTCTGCAGAGGGAATCTGGAAGGCAGTTACCTGTTTCTATAGCCTGAATGTTTTATAAACCTTTATAAGGTAAGTCTGCGATGTTCAGCAGATGTGGTGTTTGGAAGCAAAGGCTCCACACTGTGATGTCTAGTTAGTCACTGTACATTTAACCAGCAATCTTTATAGGGTGCTCGCATAACTATTTATGGATATCTTTAATGGGAGGAATAACAGCTCTATTTCTTCTCACTCTTATCCGACTGTTAGCTGTGTGTAAACCTACAGGCTATTACGTGGAAAAAGGCTAAGTTAGGAATGCAGATGAAAAAGTGCGGGGGTTCTTCTAAAAGGCATTTTTTTTCCCTCAATCTGTTTTTTTTAAACTACTGGAGAGGGGCTGATGTGCATTGTCATTAATATTGCATCTCTCAGCATTGAACAGGAACATGAAGGAGGCTCATCTGTCATCTCCCTCACACATTGCAGTGAAAAGATGATGTACGGTTGCCTTGGCCATCAAGGGGAAGGGATGCTTTTCATGCTGTGTAACTCATGGGCAGCTGACAAGGTTAAAAACACGGTTTCAGATCTGCCAAGTTAGATTACAGATTTGATAGTCACTTTTAGCTTTTAATCCAGAGCTTTAGGGGAACTTTCTTGAGTAACTTTGCTGTGAACGTCCTTCGGACTTGTTACGCAGTCTGGCAGCTTAAGTGAGACACTACCCTGTCACTTGAGGTAACAGGCACATTAGGTGGAGCAATGCAGTGAAGGAGTAAATACATTTTGCGGTCTATATTTACTCTGTTGCAACGTTTGCATTCTGTTCTATAAGCATTCTTTTGACCCAGTCTCAGCTGCATTTTCTTGTGTAATATAAAGACTGGAAAGCTGACTCGTACTCAGATTCTTTGTTGGAACTAGATTATCCAGGTTATTTCAGAATTTCCAGAAATTAGACACACTCCATTTGTTTCTTTTTAGAACAGATGGTGGAGTAGAATTTGAGTCACTGAAGTGACAGTGGGAGAGAAGTTACAGTGTGGGGGGGGGGGAAAGGGAACTGAAGTGAAACTTTTCACACTTTTCAGTTTTTTGCTGATTCCCATCTTTTGTTTTGATATGAAGAGTTTAATAGATCCAGATTTCAGATTTGTCTCCATTATTCAGATAACTATAAAATCAGATAGATGAAATCTGAAATATTCTGCACTTTTACTAGATACTTAATGGATACTCATAAAGCATCAGAATTTCACCTCTCCGACTTGAGTTCAAATCTGTTTTAATGGGCTGATTCCTTCTTGGTGTACGTTCTCTGAAGTGATGGAGCTAAAATAAGGATTAATTTTCCCACTCTTTAGAATGAGATGGATGTATGAATTTAGCATGGTGTCTGAAGAAGGCACATCAAAGCCACCGTCACTGGCACAACTACAGCCCTGGGTGAGAACTCAGTCTATTTCTAGATCATCCCTTTAAATTATTTCTGTGGAGATATTTTTGATTTATGCTGCTATATCGTCTGCTGTTGCAGGATCACAGACCAGGCTAACCCAAGAAAATGACTGGCACAGGGCAGTCACGGAAACAGAGGACTGTACTCCTGCTCCCAGGAGAGAAGGCAAAAGTGAACCCTAAGCTTCTCTGTGCTGCGCTCGATTTCCTTTAACAGTGGCTCTTCTACTCAGCACGCAGTGTCCCAGAAAGATAGAGGGACATGAATTAGTGTGTCTTGAGCCTCTGCGCCCGCAGTTCTCTCACTGACACCAGCAAAAAGCCAGAAATGCATTGCTGCAGTTTAGATGGATGAAAGATTTCCCCAGCCCCCATGCCATAAACCAGTAAATGTGGTGGGGTTTTTTTGCTGGCTTCTATTATTTCTGTCGTATTGAATTGCTTCTCTTAATGTACCATGCACAGAGGCTGCAGAAGGCTGAGCACAGGGCACATGTTCCCCGGTGCAGGAGGTTACGAGCTCAGTCATCCTGCTTTTCTATGGGCTCCCTTCAAACGTATTGCAGGTGGGCTCTGCAGGCTGGGCTGTGCCAGACATTCACCGCTTGCTTGCTGTTTTCTTCATTTTGTGTTTTCACGTCTCAGTGTGCTCTCTCTGCTATTAAGTGCCAAACTCAATACCCCAATTCCCACTGAATATCACCTTACCCCTGCAAGGGTCTTGTGGAAGCCAGCTGGGCTACTCATGGCACAGGCATTTGATACAGGGTTATCTGAATTTCATCCTATGGGAGCTTTTATCTTTCTTCACTTGATCTGTCTTCACTTCCATCTGTGCTTTAAACTGTGCTTCTGGGTCACATAAGTGGTGGTGGGGTTGTTAATTAGACTTTGGCAAACTGTTGTGTGGGGTAAGCAGTCTAAACATGGTTAAAAAAAGAAATCAATAAGCTCCCAGGGACAGATTCAGCGAAGTACTTACAGAAAATGCCTAAATGGAGAGATGTGAATAGCCCTGCAGATTTCAGTGGGATTACGGATGCACTTAAAATTACACCTGTGGTAAAATACCTGGCTGCACTGGAGTCTAGTCAAGGGATTGTCAGAGCTCCACCTAGCTTTATGTAGCCCAAACCCCTCCGTGGTTTCCAGGGGCTTATGGTGCGAATGCTAATGGCTGTGCTGTGCCACCAGCTTCTCCGGCAGCCAGATTTCCTTTCAGAAACCAGAGATCTAGGTTGGGAAACAAACAAAGGTGAGAGCACGGCTTTGGATGTGTCTCTCCTCTGTTTCTGGTGGATGAGCCGCACCACCAGGCTCGCTGTCTCCGTGATCTGTGGTGTGCTGGCAGATGCAGCCTCAGGGCTTGAGAACTTAGTCAGCCCTGCTCGTCCCCCACCACTCTTCCCAGTGATTTTCTGGCAGGGAAACAAAGCCGAGTTAGATTGGTAAACTTTTCGGCAGTGTTCACTGTAGCTTCAGGAAACACAGTTGTGGTCAGTTTTATCTCGGTGCCATCTGGTACGTGAAGTGGCATAAAAAAAGAGGGGGGGAAATACATTTGGAAAAAATGTGGAATGGTAAGAGAAAAATGTAGTAACACAAAAAAGGGCAGAATTCAGAGAAGGACATGAATATCAACATAAAAAGAAAGGTGTCATGTTTCATCACTGTGAGGGTAGAAAGATCGCATTATTTAGTTTAACCCATCCTACTCACATGATTTTCCACCTCCCAAGTACTCCAGATAACTTTCCAACCTATTTTCAAGCACTTCTAATGATAAAGCATCACTTACAAGTTTGCTGTCAGATTGCCCTTAAAGTTAAGAAACTTTCTTATTGTGTTATCGAAATGCTTCAGCATACCAGTCACCTAAAATACCCGCGGTGCATTAAACTGTAGGTGTTTGTGGGATCCTGTAAATGTCTCTGCAAATGTAAGCTTGAACAGCTTTCTGTTGATTCCCTAATTTAGTTAGCAGAAACCCCTGCCTCCTCCTCCTCCCGTCCCTGGTCTCTCCGATTCCACACAGCCTCATTAGCTACTAACCTTTAAATGCTACCAGCCCTCCTAGGTCCAGGCTGCTTTCCACTGAAAGAGACAGAGCACGAAATTGGAAGCTTTTTGGAAGAGATGAAATTATATTTTACGCTCCCCTAGGTTTCCTTTCCACTTTAAAAAACCCAGCCCAAAGACACTGAAGTCACCAGGGATCTGCCCGTGAGCAGTGGTGGCGTCTTAGGTGCATGTGGTTGGGCTGTTAATGGCACTCTCGGTTGGTCATTTAGGAGGCCCAGGGCTTGGCTTTTCCACTGAACAATGCAATACCTGTTTTCTGTCTGCTCCTCCCTTGAGAGTGGCAAATAATCTCCAAGGAGACCAGTCTAAGACCCCTAGTTCACAGGCTTTTCCTCAATATCTAAGGCAAGGAGTTAGTCCCACTTGATATTTTTTAAATCAATATTTCATTAAGCAATGCTTTTATAGCATTTCAGTATTCATCTATAATAATTAATATAAGCCTTTTATCTGTGTATATCAAAGCACTTTGTGAAAGTTGAAGAGCATAAAACCTCTATATTAAAGACGAAGAAATATGAGGCATGCAAAGGGATTATGTGCTTTGCCCAATTGCCCAGCCAATTAGCAGATTATTTCTTAATCCAGTCCCATATCCACTGGGCCACACTGCCAGATTTTATCTCCTAAATGTAAAATATTCTACATCCGAAAATATCTAATCAAGTTAATGACATAGTCACTTTGCAACTGAATTAATACTCTATTTTTAATTAACTTAACAAAAATAAAATAAATGTGTTTGATTGGGGTGTTTTCTGAAATGTCTGTATTTCACTTCAGCATAAGATTTTCAGTTAATGACATGTTTAACACTCAACTATTTGGCAACGTGTTTAATTTTCTTTATTTTAACATTTCACTGTGGTTCTCTGCACGTACAACTGGGAGAGAAGTCTGTGTCACACAAAAGCATTATTTCTAAGGTGTTTTACCACCAAGACTTAAATGAAGAATACAAGTGGAAAGCAGTGTTTATACAAACTTGATGTTCTCTGATTTCCCTGTATTATTTTTTTTCAAGGGGTTAGCAGCTTTCTATTTCGTAACAGGAAAGCGACCAAACCAGAGGGACCTCACCTACACAAACACATTTTGTGAGATAATTATTCGACTGACATTACAGAGCTTAAAAACACTCAGACTTCGTGGTCTCTGAAGACCGAATTCATTATGTCTTAAACAAGACAAGATTCTCCTCTGGGAATTTTCTGTCTGTCTTTTTTTCTTGTATGTATAGTTTACCTGCTCAGGAATGAGACAAGGAGAATAGATCAGCTCTGCTTAGTTGATACTTTTGACACTTTATTTTTTCCTTCTTGAGGAAAAAAAAAAAAAAAGAAAAAAGCCTCTTGCTATTCCAAACGTAACCTACTTCTCTTTATGTAGGCAGGCACATGCTTCTCCCCTCAACTGAGACACGAGGCCCTATTCTTAGCTCCACTTTCATTTACGTTGTGCCTTGAGGCAAGATGCACAGGATATAACAGCTCTGTAGTTATGACTGGTTTAAACTATGCAAAATTAGAGCTCTCTCTAACATTACAGACCATTTTAAGGATATGTGAAAGGATGTTAGAAACCTGTTATAGAAACCCTAGCCAAGGATATGTAACCCTGACAAGCAAGAAAGGAACATTAAAACTGTTTGGAAATATTTGGAAACAGTCACCCAGAAGGGTACATAACCAGCCTGCTCTTTCATCCTTTTGGCAGGAAATCTCTGCAGTGAAGGGGTCAGCTCCCCAGCGGATGCAGCTCACTTTGTTTCACTGATGTTCACTTGCACAAATTGACAAACTAGCCCCTCACACCATTCACCACATGTTATTTCTCCAGCGTTGCTTCGGCACTATCTTTCACCCTTTTCTTACAGTACTTACCTCTCCCTCCTGTCTCTACACGTGGATGAAAGGAGACCAGAGTAAGCACTCTTCTGGGGATCTGACCTTCATTTATCCTAAAAAAGGAAGAAATTAATTCGCAAACATCACTGAGAATTTGACTCTTGGTAAAAGAGTCAATCTTTCCACTGAAAATTCTGTCTGGTTTTATTTTAGATGCCCTTGAGCAGAAGAAGCAATACGGAAACAGTTCTTTCCAAACCCTGAAAACTAGATGTCAACATGATGGGTCATGGCTTTGCAGTTCATCCTACAACATCCAAACCAACGGTTTGCTCTGCCGGTTACGGGTCATGTTTGGGAAGTGTCCTTGGGAGGTAATTGGTCACTTCTTGGTTGCTTTGACCTGGGAAGTGGGCAAGAGGACACATTGCCCTGCTGGTGGCAAGGCCAGGCTGTACTGTGGAGGTGCAATCTGTTCCAGCTAACACCGGAGCAAAAAACTATCAGCTTTGGAAACTGTAGATTGCTTCCCCACCAGAAATGGGCAGGAAGATACCTCTATCCCTGCTGTGAAACTCTTGAAGCCCTCCCTGACGCCCCTGAGCAGAGAGCACCCCATGGAGGCTGTGGGAGAGCAGCTCCTGCGGGTGCCTCAAGCAGGGCTCACCCCATCGTAAGGGGAGGACAAAGCAGAAGTGACAGGAAATCATTTCTCTTTCTTTCTCCCCACCTCTCCAAGCGCACTGCGGTGTCGTGGGGAAGCTGGCTGGCAGTGGACTGGCATCGGCCCCGTCAGGCACAGCTGCTGCAGAGCTTGGCACAGAGTGGGAGCAGGGGCCAGTTTGGCTTGACCTGCTGTACTGGTTCAGCACGGGAGCCAACAGCAGCTCTGGTTCCTAGTTTGGGGCTTTGGAAATAATTTCCCCCAGGTGAGGAGTCTGGCAAAAAAACCTGTAATGGTTCTTGTGATGGTTTTTAGGCCTTTAAATGACAGGCATCTGCACTTTGAGTGTCAGGCGCATAAAGAGTTGGAGAGGACCTGATCCAAGACCACATAAATCAGAGGGCTTATTAAGCAAGTTGGTTTGCTGCAGTGGCATATGTCTCCATGAGAAAAAAGACTCTAGCTTCAAATTAGTATCCCTGGCTGTCCCTGAGGATGAAGAGAAACCATGGATTTCATTGCCACAACAAGGTTTTCAGTAATTAGAGCTATTGGCATGTCTTGCAGCCAGTGCTGGAGCAAAACTGCCAGAGATCTGGATGTTTCCCTCCTCTGGGTAACAGTGGTAGATAAAGATGTAACTTCATAATTGACCAGACAGGGATTTATATGCTCAGTGGGCTTTGTTCATGGTGTTTCTTTGCACAGCACAAAATTATCATCTGTCATCTGCTTGCTCCTTCCCTTGTTACGCCTGAAGAACTGTCTATACCATACAAATACACTGCACTGAAAAGCAGCAAACAGAGTGGTACCATTTCTGCAGCCAGGGCACATACACGGAGCCTGGAACATCTACATGGACCGAGCTGGTGACTTGACATGTCTATGTGATGACAAAGACGTCATTAGACCTGTCTTCCCCAGGACTTCACTACTTCTTCTCTTGTGTGAATGCCCCTAAGTAAAATCTGGCTGCTGTAGTATCTGTTATTCGTTAAATAGCTCTCTCCCTTCTATGTCAGCTCTGATCCAAGGCTTCTCAATAGTGTTGGAGGAGCCACGCTACTAGAAATGCTTTGTTTGGGATATTCCCTGACAGATCAGAAAAATTAAAAGACTCCTTGCTCGCGTAAGTGCAGAGTCAAGGTTTGGGATGTCAGTTGAGCTGGTATCCATGTACCATTTTTTTAGGTTGATTGTTCCAGAGTCTGCTTTGGATGATAAAAATAGCTGTGCTGGTGCAAAAATGCAGTCTTCAGGAAAGAATTATATAAAACATTAGAGTATGGCTCTGCTCTGAAAAATAACCTTACAAAAAATGTGTTGTAAGAGTCGGTATTTATTGTGCTTCATAATTACTTGAGATCTGTATGTGAAGCTGCGGCTTCTCGTTTTCCTGCACTGTCCCTATTAAAGAAAATTTTGTGAAAGCTGATTAAATAGGAAAAACAGTCCACATTTTTCTATCTCTCTCAATGGTGTTGGGTTTGTGCAACTAACAAGCAGAAGATAGTAAGAATCTATTTCAGTCACCTGAAGTCAGCAGATGTGACAATTCAGAGTGAGCAGGGTGGCTATGTGAGAAGGTGTGGCATTTACAGTCAATTTTCAATGCAGAATTTCACCGTAATTTCTCACCCTCAGGAACAGATGACTGTTTGGAGGAAAGGCGTGCATTTTCTCCCCCAGGAGTAACAGCTGTCCAGACACAGCGAGGTAACTGCCAAGGACCTGACTGCTAGTCTCTGGTGATTTTTAGGTAAGGACCATTTACCACTTGCTAACCCTCCCAAACTGGAACTCAATCCCTAGGCATGGCCAGGCAGCCTGCGCTGGGCAGACATTGTCTCTGGTATAAACATTCTCTGAAGGCTGTAAGTCAGATGTCACCAGAACACTGTGAATGTTTTCCCCATCATGACCAATCCCTGCATGTCCCTGATTGGGAAGAAGACCCTGCATCTTCCTTGCATGCTTTGTCTCAAATATGAATTTGCTTGCATGGTGGATCTTCTCAGTTGTGCAGAGGGAAACTTCAGGACTGTCCTTATGAATTTGAGACAGCCCAAAAGAGTGGAAGGGGTCTGTTTTGGGGAAGAGCAGCTGTGATCACCCTGCATCAGAAGTTGAAACAAAGCTGGACTCATTCCCTTGGTCTGAACGGTGTGGCCGTGTTGACAGGTCCCACCTGGACAAGGCACCCACTGAAGAGCACAGGTTGCTGTTAGAAGTATTGCTGCAACTTCTGCAATGCACAGGGTGGATGTCTTATTGCTATCTTTCACACTGTGTGTTCTGTTAAGGCAATTAGCTCTTCTCACCAGTTGCTGCCATCTCTTCACATGCTCATAGCACTTTGCTCCGCTCCGGTAACACTTCAGCTCCTTGCAGCAGTGTCGTGGGTTTGGGCCAGATTGGCCCAATCCGGTGGAACGACAGATGCTCTCTCTCTCCTGCTCTGCTCGGGAGGCAAGAAAGAGAGAGAAGAAGAGAGACTTAAGAGTTTAAAAGGAACTAAACTACTTTAATGAAATATTGATAATAAAATAATAAAAACAAAAATAATGAAATATATACAGAACTCTATCAAGCTCCCAGGATGACAATCACGTCACCAGCAGGCACTGGGGAAGTCCCAGACTGGACTCAGTGACGGACGGGAACTGGAATCCGGATCTGGATTCAGGATCGGGATCAAAGGCAGACGCAGAGACAGAGTCCTCCCAGGACGCCGGCCATTGAAGAAAAAGAGCTGACCCTTTGATCCCTCAGCTTTTATACTGAGCATGAGGCAGATGGGATGGAATACCCTTGTTGGTCAGTTTTGGGTCACCTGTCCTGTCCGCTTATCCCTGCAGGTGTGACCCCTCTACGCTTTTCCACTTCCGACCCTCCAACGGGGCAAGTAACAAAGTTGGCTGCCCTTGGTTGTTACAGCAATAAGGATAAGCAAGAGCCTCTCTGCATCCCATTCTTTGGCATCAGCTATAAACATGGGTCTTATCGCTCTGAGAGCGAACAGTTTTCTGCACAACATGCTGTTAATTTCAGCAGTTAGAAGGGGCCTAGCTAAAAAACAAAATTACTGAACAAAATTGGTCCTGTTTTACCTCAAACCAGAACATTCCACCCCTTATTCCATACCATTTGCATCTTGCTCAGATCACTATTACTTTCTATCTATCAAATCTATACACACACAGATATATATATATGGATACACGGAGGCCACTAATCTATGATTTATCTTTATACACAAAAGTTTAAGTCCGTTTACTTCATGATTGCAGGGTCTCATCTCAGGGCAGGAAAGATGATATGAAATTCATTGTGGTTCTTGCCCACGGGTAGCATGTCTGTCTCGAGCAGTTTTGCTGGACACCACTTAATGAAGCTAGCTCAGCTTTCATCACCACCATGTCATCCTGAAAAACACTTATTGAACACTGTTAGTGTTATGTAGTAATTAACATCATACAGCTCAAAATTGAGTATTCTTACCAAGAGTTAAATTCCCTTGAGGTACACATTGAACTTCTCCATTCTTCAGCATCACCCACCAAGTACATCCAGGTCCTTGAGCAAAAACAGTCCCATGAATGGGTTTGCTGTTGCCTGAAGCAGGAGAAATCCAAACAGTTTTCCCCAACAAATTCCTTTGATGCACCACAGGGACTTTATCCCCTTCTACAGTATGTAAAAGGTCTGATTGAGCAGGACCGGCTCGATTGATGGATCCCCTGGTGTTAACTAACCAGGTAGCTTGTGCTAAATGCTTGGCCCAGTTTTTAAAGGTTCCACCCCCCATTGCTTTCAGGGTGGTTTTTAGTAGCCCATTGTATCGCTCAATTTTCCCAGAAGCTGGTGCATGATAGGGGATATAACCTCAAACCAGGACAAGCAGTCCCTCTCCCTTGGGCAACCCCCATGATGAATCAAACTGCTCAAGACAGAAGTTACGGGGAGGCAAGAAAGTCATTAGCCCTGTCAGGTGAAAACTAGCCAGCACAGGCTGTTGGCACCTACCCTGTGCCTTGCTGCTGGTGAGTCTCCTACCCGGCTGCCCACCCTCTGAGGCCTGGCAGCACACCCTTGCCCACCATGCAGCAGGAGAGTGCACAGCAGTTACGCACCAGCCCAATTAAAAGAAACCCCAGTGCGATTCGGGCAGAGTTGGATCGGGGTTAGGGACCTCCTGCTCCCAGGTGACCACATCTGAATATGGCTCAAAAAGCTTCACACCAGGTGGGTGAGCAGTGCCTCCAAAGTGCTCACAACCTACAGGCAGAGGTGGAGATGTGACGCCAGCACTGGGTTAGCTCTGGCTGTCCTCTGACCCGCCAGCATGGATCAGTGGCACCGAGCTTAGTCCTCAGGGACCAGACACCAGCCTGGGCCATGACAATGTGGTCTCCCTCCACTCTCTCACTTACAACTGAGGTCTTGATTCTCCTGCTGACATCCATTCTGCAACAGCTGGCATCATCTGCGGGGGCTGGCACAAACATACCGTTATTTCTGTAGGGCCATGGGATGCTCCAGGAAAAAAGAAATCACAGGCTGGTGCCCTGTGAAAAATTTCCAAATTAGGCTGCAAAGCAGGATTGGGCCGGGTCGCTGGTAATGACAACTGGAAAAAAAGGCGTCCTGCTTCCCTGTATGTGTAGCTCAAAGTACTGCCTCTTGGAAAGTAATTATATTTATCTGGGTGATTTCACTATTCCTCAGGAAAAAATATTCAAACGCCTTAAAAAGTATGTTTTGTGTACTAATCTGGCTCAGTGTGGCCTTTCCTGAAAAGAAGCAGTCAGCTCCAACTTCTTTTCAGCAATGAGTTGTAAACCACCTTTTTTTTCTTTTTCCCCCGGTGACCAAGGAAAATGGTTTTAAGGCTCACGAAAAATAAGCCAGTCCCTGGAACTGGTTATTGGTATTGGTCTTGACTGTACATTTTGTTAAGCCTAATTAAATATTCATACCATTAGGTGACTTTTAACTGTCATTTTGTCATTGTTAAAGATACTAAGGTTTAGTATGTGTTTTTTTTATTAACTATTACATGCAAATGCTTCTGTCAAAACTTAATTGTAATTTTCCTGGCAGTGTATCTTGAGGCATCTCTATAGGGCTGGATATTACATCTGAATTGACTGCTCTATATATTTGCTCTTATTATTCTTGATAGCTGCTATTATACTTCAATAATTAGCCTGGTGGGAAAGCCTGGCAAACATAAGATAAACAGGTCACATATATATTGTCAAGATTGAGGCTGAGAAATAGATCATTAGGCTTTTCTTCTTTGCTAAAAAATACTGTAAAATTGTTGCTTTATCCTGGACAATAGTTGGTACTCTCTCAAAAACAATGCCAGCTGAACTCAGTGTGTTACGTATTAGTGAAGAAATAAAGCACAGGGTGTGTTTGAGAGGGGAACTACCAACAACTGAAGCATTCTTCATCTTTAAAGAAAAGCGAAAATCTGCACAATTTAAAGTACAATACTGACTATGCTCCATTGCTGCTTCATTGATAAATATCTATATTCTACATGTTTTTCAAGCAAGAAAACCTTTACGTGAGTGAGATCTCATTGGACTAGCAGCCAAATTAACTTCAAAGTTCTTAGACCAAAAATAAATACCTTTTGAAAGGAAGCTGAGGCAAATGTGCCACTTATTACCACTGAGCAGCTTGACACCACTTCAGTCCAAATTTCAAGCCGACTATCCACTCAGCAGGAGATATATTCGTTTTAAATTAAACATGCCAGGAATCAGACTTCAAAGGGAACAAGGCGAGTTCATTGTTTCCACACTGGAAATCTCTATGTCTGCATCAGTGAATTTTGGCTCTTGGTTTTTCCTACTAAAATTAATTGCCATCCATCCTAAACTAGAGCAATTAGGGCCTGAAAGCTCCCACATAGTCGTTTTTGGTGAGGCAACTGGGGAGTGGGACAGGGGAGAGAAGGGTAACCAGCAGTGAAGCAGCCTTTATCAGAGAAGGAAAAATAAAGACAGCTCAGGGAAGTGAGGTCTGATGTTTTAGTGAAATGACTCTTGGGCTAGGATACAAAACAGTTTACTGTGTGTGAAAACCTGGGATTATGCTGTGGGATGAGGGAGACAAGCCTTGGTCCAGCACACCTCTCGCAGCTGCAATGGACGTTGTTGCTCAAGAGGTATCCGCCAGGATGGTATCTGTCATGTCCGTGTTTACAAGAGGATTAGAAACACCCTTTTTAAGGGGTCTGCAAATCAACTGGAAAAATTGGCTCAGATCAGGAGTCTGGCTGACAAAGCTATGCTCTTAAAGCAATTGTAAAAAACCAGATCATCTGCTTTTCAAATTACAGCAGGAGAGCAAACGAATGGACCTATTTTCTGGGTCTTTTTTTTTTCTTTTTTTTTTTTTTTAGTTGTAGTTACATAACACAGGATATTTCTTATATTTTAAATGAAACCATTGGTTGTTGTTAATTAGAATTTGAGATACATGAGAAAGAAGTGTGAAAGTATTAGTAAAAAATAAATTGATTGATACTACAGGGTAAGCTTTTATAAATACAGAGCTATATTTTGCTTGTTGTACACAGATCGCAGTATAGTATCAAGGTCAACATCATCTGAAAACATCCAAATAGATCTGGAGCAAGAATTAGTGGGTGAAGTGCTGTTCCCAGGGTAGCTGGCAGATCACACTAGATGGTAAGGATGGTCTCTTCTGGCCTTAAAATGCACATTTTTCTGGAGTTTCCCTTCCTTTGCAGAAAGCCCTGCAGCCCCAGAGGACAGGCTGGGTCTCCGGCAGGGCTGTGTTGTGCAGAGCAGCCCCCTTGTCCTGCCACTGCCACCATGGCTGGTCCGCAGCGGGCACGTGGGCAGCATCCCCCTGCAGACCCAGCCCCGGTCCCCGCTCAGGGCCAGGGGCTCCCCTTGTCCTGTCAGCACCCTGCAAGGGATGCGGGCCAGAGGAGATGGTGAGCCTGGTGAAGCCAGCTCACAACACCCCAGCACACCCGTGCCCAGGTCTGGGGTTGCAGCTGAACTGGTACCCTCCACCTTTGCCTTAGCTGTGCTCCATAAGCCTAATATCTCTGAAGCACCAAAGGGCTGGACATGCCCCTCGGGTGGTCCGGATCAATAAAATTACCTTTCCTTGGGCATACGCTGGGCAGTGAGGTGGGAGCAGCCATGAGTGCTGCTTGGCTGGCCCTACAGCTCCCGTTGCCTCCGTGTCCAGGGCAAACACCTCTATGAATATGCGCTAGCCTGTTTTTCCAGCACGACAGATATCTGTAATTGGGTTATTTTTGAATGAGTAATTTCTTTGCTCCTCTAAATTCTTTGTCTGTGTGAGACCTCAGGTGGGCTCTGGTGGGATTCCTGCGTTCAGACATGGTCTCAAGATACAGCTGAGTGCCTGCAGATGGACGTACTTGTGAGTGAAGTCACCTGGTTGGGTGAATTGTCCCACCAAAGCTGGCAGATCACTCAGTTCCTTGGTTTGGTTCGGTTGCCTTTGGCAGGATGGAAGTCCAGGAGGCTGCAGCTTGCGGTATGGCAATAATAAAGTCTCAGAGGACCACACATCTGTGAACTCAGCATAGCTCCTGCAATTACCAACACAAGTGAAATCTGGGACCTTGAAACAAAGCCAGCTCTTTCTCCCGGTTGTTGGCTGAGGCCTGTTTGTACAGGGAGAAGAATGGCAGCACCAAATGAGCAGGATTATTGAGGAAGAAAACATAGCAACAGCACAGCCTTGTCACTTAGTAACAAGGTAGAATTATGATGAAGGAGTGAATATATATAAATAAAATATTCAGGAATATACATATTCATTAAAATGATACCCAGAAAACAGAGAGGAGAAAGGCAATAGCTAAGCATCTAAAAATGTTCTTTAATGAAAAAGAATTTTAAATATCTGTCTCCACCGTTCAGAGCTGTGTGATGGTATTATCTTCCCACATGAAGCTATGCTATTTCAGGTTCTCCAGGGTTCCTCCCCCCATCCCCTTGCCTTGAGTACCAGAGAAGTCTGACAGATGAACTTGCAAGGGTTGCTTTATGTTCCCAGACATGGGTTGCCAGTTTATTATCCTAGCCACGTCTATGTGAGTAATGTCGTCGTGCCCAGTGCTGATGAATATACAGTGATATATTTCAGCTCTAAACAACATCCCAATTAATTTGCCTGCTACGGTCTTTTGCCCCGGGACCGTGAGCATGTTCCTCATCATTATGATTGCTTTCCTTACCTCCTGGACCAGGAGAAGAGGAGGAGAAGACAGAGAAACTACGCTAGTTAGTAAATAAAACACTTCCTGTCCTTTCCACACCTCTACACTTAAATTTATTCCAAAGATGTCAGCTTTAATTAAAAAAAAAAAAAAAAAAAAACAACCCAAAATCAAAACCTCAATAATCTGAAATTCAAATCACTTTCACAGAAGAAAGCACGAGAGCTTGGAAGCACTTGCAGAACAAGATTTTACATTATTAGATGTTGTTCCCCTACCTTGGATATTTAATCAAATGCCCAAGTCTGTTCCCACATAAAGTGAAAGATTAATCATTGCACTTATAAATCATTCTCCTCATCTCCCTCTCATTTGCACCGAAGCCGCTCTCTTCTCTTTCGGTGCTATAGAAGCTGCTGCCCCTTATCTCCAGGTTCTTTTTTTCTAAGGGCTTACGTGTGCATTGTAAGTAAATGTTACGCAGTCACCTTTATTGCTTATTTTAGGTATGACAGAATGATCACAGGGATAAGCTTTTCTCTTCAATCCACTTTTTTTAATAAATATTTTACCTTCCACTAGTGAAACACTCGTTATGAATTTTCATGAGCAACTTCACATAAATCTTCTTAACAACTCTTCACATAAACAGGGGCTTCAAAAGCACTATGCCTGGCTAGGAAAGGGTCATCTTGTATTTGGTTTCTCTTTCTCCTCTTGAGTACTTTCAGGGACTGAATGGAACATTTAACACAAAGAAAGATGCTGTTCCAGGCTCCATTCAGCTCCGTCAATAGAAAATGCTTGACGTGACTGGAGGCTACACAATGTGCTTGTGGGCTGGTTATCGGTTAGTTTTGGTAGATCCCTAAGATAAAAATTGCTCCTGTTTGGGAAATACTCAAAAGAATTCACATTTGTGTTTGGATGTGTACCAAGATCACATTTGGTGTTTTCCATCTGAAATCTTCATAGTAAACTTAGCAGCATGTATTTGAAGTATAAATGCATTTAAAATCTATCTTGATGTATATAAATATTAACTGGATCAGTTTGGCTGTGCAATGCCAGTCTGCAGTCCATAGAGATGATCAGGAGCCAGTGGGGCCAATAAATGACCCCCATGTGAAAAGATCTGCCGGCAGACAGCAAGGGCACTGCAGAAGAGCTGAGCAAATTCTTTGCATTGGCATTCACTGCGATGGAGACTCCGTGAATGGGGAGGGAGTCTCAGGAACCACCTCAAATGGAGGTGTTGGGAAAAGGCATGTTAGAACAAATTGATAAGCTAAACATTAACAAATTCTCAGCACCAGATGGTGTTTACCCAGGAGTCCTGAAAAAACACACACCACAAATAAGAAATTTCTGAATTACTAACTGTGTGTAATCTGGCACTACAATCAGCTCTGGGTTTGGAGGGATGGAAGTGGGAATGCGATGCCAGGCTTTGAACAGGGCTGGGAGCTAGCGGTCAGTCAAGGCTTTCATTTGTGGCGGTCATAGATTTGGCTGGACGTTTGAGAAGAAATGTGGGTGTTGAGAGAAAGATCAGTCCTGACAGCCACAAGAACTCTTGGAAGGATTTCATGAGCATACAGATTGTGCTTGTCTGGGCTATGTAGCTTTCAATACAGCCTTAAGGAAGCAAGAAAGCCACCTAACAAAAAGACATTTGTTACGGAACAGGAGAGGTTACCCTCTGAGCTACCCCAGGAGAGGTTACCTGTGGGTTAAACCCCGGAAAAGGAGGGTTGGAAGAAGCGGTCACTTCGTACGTCAGGAGGTCCTACAGACACCGGTCCTGGGACTGCTGTTCAGCATCTTCCTAAATGGCCTGGAGAAGGTGGTACAAGCAAATAGTGACAGTTTACAACCAATGAAATGTTATTCAGGATAACCAAAACTAGTGCTGACTCTGAAAAGATGCTGAAATAGCTCATTGCACTAAAATGAAATTCTGTGTTGGGGCTGTCATGGAAAAGTGACTACATATACAAAATTATGATCTCTTAGCTCAGGAAAAAATGAAAGACAGCTTGAGTCATTGTGGAGGGTTTGCTAAAAGCATCCAAGTGCTGCTCAGTGGGCAAGCTGGTTACCAGATTTGAAGCAGAGACAGGGAAGTGCTTCTTCATGTGATGCAGAATTGCACTGTTGCCCCTGTGTATTGGGGATGCCGGAGTACCAAAGCGTGCAGGGAAGGGTAAGTAAACCAAAGGAGGATGATTGCAGGGAGGAAGTCAAACCGGGCAGCATGGCTACACCCTACAGCACAGCCAAGACCTAAACTGGGGGCAGCATGGAAGCAAGGGAGAGGTGCTTGCCCTCTCTCATGTACCCCTACGAAGCCCTCACTGCCAGCCTCATCTGGCTGCAGTTTGTGGGCTAAACAGGGCTTTGGTGTGACGTTTCTTAAAGGAATCCCAAATTACCAGGGTTTCAAGGGTTTGCAATGTGTCGTTATTACACCCAGGAGAACAGAATCAAATTGGTGGTGGGTAGTGGGGTCTGTCACAGCTTACGCCCATGGCTGGGCAGCTATGGTTGAGGGATTGTGAGACATACCTAACCAGCTCCTAGACAGAGGGGTTTTTTGCCGGCACTTGTTTTACATGCTGGGACTTGAACCTGGATTAGGTGCACTCCAGGGTGCCCTGTCTTATCTTCCTCCCCTCCCCATCTGAAAATAGCATTGCTTTTCTCCCTGGAGAAGTGAGATTCGGCTCTCTGCTGTCCTTGTATTACCCACATGAATTTAAAAAAGACCAAAATGAACAATGAATGTAGCTGCTTTTTCCAATTATTCTGTATATGATTTATTGCCTTATTTTTGAGACATGAAGAATGCTGTTAATGAGAGTATATTGGTTGCAACAGCTTATTGTTTTTATCCTGGTGACTTTCTCTTTTTATCATGAGAGAGAGCAGTGGATTTGCATCTATTTGACATTTGAAATGTTTTGCCTTTGGTTGATCTGCAGCTCCGTGCAGCAGCATCCAGACTAAGAAAAGCCCATTTCAGTTCTTAGGACAGGTGCAAGATTAAGCATCAAGCATCTCACTTCCAAAATTGCTTGTGATTGTTTTCTCCTCCACAAATGTCTGCATAGCTAGCAATTAACTGCATCCAGAGATCAAAAGCTAAATTGTCTCAGACAGGAATAGCTATATCAGAGCCTAGTGCTACTTGTACTGTACTTTAAGCAATCAGGCACTTCCACTGATCTTTCTTTGCTGAAGGTGAAACAGCAAGCTGGGCTTGCTCTGCAGCCAGAGACAATAGAAAGGGAAAAGACTGCATAGGAAGATGGGGAGAAGCACGGCTTTTACGGTGCTGGGATTGTAACACCGCGGGAAACTGTTGCTGTTCCCTCTGTAGGGCTAGAAGAGTGAGAGGGGGGCTCCTCGCCAGAAACTCAGGCTGTGGCCCTGGCTAAGTGCAGTGGGTGCCCTCTGCATGGCGGTGGGGGTAGACCCTGGGCTGGGTGTCCTCTGGCACAGCGGTGCCCGGATGGGGCTGGGCATCTCCTTGCAAGACATGCAGGCGCGAGGGAGGCGACAGCTCCGTCGTCTGCCCAGCTGGGGAGAGGAGGCCCGAGCGTGCCCCCCCAGCCCCACTGCGGGCAATGTGGGCTCAGGCAAGCAGAGGGCTCGGTGTCTTGGCAACTTTCTCACTGTGATTTGGAGGGAAGACCCTGGTGCCTTTGCCCTTAATTGCCTTAATTGGTCCATTACCCTCCTCTAGGGGAATTTTCTCCAGAAAGAGAAGAGACGTCATCCCTTGAAACATTTGACTGGTAGACCAGAAACTCCACTGTCAGCTTTTTTCTTTTGTTAATATATTTTAAATTGAACTATCATATTGACAAATTAGCATCTAATCCTATTGCTCTAATTCGGTCATTTGCCTGTGCATTAGGATAAGAATGATTTGCATAACAGTCTTCAGTCTTCTGTTTAGAAACAAAATATTTTGATATTTGCTTGCGCTAAGTGGGATCAAACTGCGAACAGGCTGGCGAGTAGTCCCAGGGGATCTGCACTGACTCTGGCACTGCCGGGCAGCCGTGGCTGCTCCCATTCCCTGCAAGCTGCCTCTCAGGGAGCTGAAGCCTGCTGGTAAATGTCTCTCCTTGGGAAATTTAAAGAAAAAAGAGAAAAATGGCTTGCCTGCCTGAGTCAGGAGTGGTTAGACTCCACTTGCCTGCATTTATCACGGGCTGCACAACTGATAATGATTGTTTTGGCAAGTCAGCCTTTATGCACAGTGTTTTCCTTCTTCAGAGCAAAATAGGTCTGTAAATGAGTTGTAAAGCTTTCATTGGACTGGCAGTTTTGTACTTTAATGGGGATGGTCGCCAAACAGACCACTGTACCCGATTTTCCTGGTGAGAGCTGGAAGTGTTTTTTCCTTGTCTGATGACTGGAGGGCTCGGCGTGGGTCAGAGTTGCCGCAGGTCCTTTTACTGAGCCTGTTACTGAGCGGTGGATGCCCCTGCCTGTTGCCCAAACAACCCTTCTCCCACAAGCTTCATTAAGCAGTACGCTAAAGTGCGTCACCCCACCTTCCCTATACATCGCTTTGAAATTCTGCAGATGTCATTCTTCTACTTCACCCACTTTTTCAGTTTCTTCTACTAGGAATTTCTATTTTTCTTTAGTAGCTAGATTTTATATATAGCATCGAGCACTCCATAGAAATTTGACATTCATTTCCTGTGGCTGGCAGATAATGTTTTCCCAATTGATTAAGTATCCAGACTCTTACAAAGGTAGAGCTGCCATGCCACATGCCGTATATGACTTTAGGCACCTGCAAAGTTGTAGTCCCTTGTGGCAGATCAGTAACTTCAGATCAATAGGAAAATCACTTTTTCTCCTCCCTTTTTTTTTTATACCTTTATTTTCCAGTGTCCAGATGCTTCTCAGGGAGTAATTTTCAGAGAGCTGTCATTCCTCTAACACAAACTTGTATTATCAAAGTAGTTCTTTAGGTAGTACTATGAAAATACTGAAATGAAATGCAAATCTAGACATTAAAGTCAGCGTCCTTAATAACTGATGGTAGAATTCTTTAAGCTTTCCTTTTTAGAATTGTACTTCTTTTCCTAGGAAAGAATATGGAGATAAAGGAATATTTCTACAAAGAGCCTGTTTTTATAAGCCTCCCTCTACTGTAGTACATCTCCTCCTGAGGAGGTCAGTGAGATCACACCATCAGCAGATGTCCACACTGTATCATGTTCTCCATTGTATTTTAATATATATTTTTTTATTAGGATGTGTTCTATGTATTTAATTCAAATTAATACTCTGTGAGGGAAAAACGCCTGAGGATGTTTTAATTTTCCAGAGGCTGTCAATAGCTTGTGGTTTGCCTATTGGAAGAATGTATTTCAATGTTTACTCCTCTCTGCTGCTATATTGTATAGAAACACTCCCTCCGAAGCTGAGTAAACTCCATTTTTCATTTTGAAGATAGTGCTGGGGTGTCTCTGTCTGCATGTCATCCCTTCCATGAATTCCCCCCTGCTGGTATTGTGGCATCTCCCCTGTAGTGTGAGGTGGAAGAGTAGGAGCAGCCGACCAGCCCCGGGCCGGGCAGCCCTGCAGAAGGCAGTCTGGCTCAGGGGCTCGGGGACTGCCTGCTGCATGTGCGGTATGGGGGGTTCAGGGCTTCATCCCGCTGTTGGCTCACTCTGTGCTCCTGAGTGAGGACAGGAGCAGAGAAGGTGACAGGGTCTTTTCTGAAGCCCTGTGCCTTCCCAGCGGATATTGTGGCATTTAATACCCCCGTCTCTCATCTAATACCTCTGGTGCTTTCAGCTGCGGGAACTGCTGTGTCTGGACAGTGGGGAAGCCGGCTCTGCAGTGGGCTCTGGGTGTTCCCGGCACCGATCCTGCTCGTTGCATGACCAGCACTGATGGCATGTGTTAATACATCTCATTGTTCCAGGTGGGAAGCAGCCAGGTCCCGCCACGTCCCAGGCTCAGGCCTTCAGGTGCATTACATAAATTAATCCCTGTGCGTGGATCACTACCATTTTTGTTCTGCACTAGAACCTATACAGAAACAGAAAGCAGCCCCTCTGGTTTGTAAAGGGTTAATATTTTCAGTCCCAGGCCCTTTATTTTATTTTCATAGCCTTAGTCAATACTATAAAGGCCCCAAACCACTGGCAGTCTTTACAGAGATAACTGCACAATGAACCTATCTGCACATCAGGTAAAGCCGACAGTAAATTTAAAAGTACTCTGTGGGACATGGGGCCTCCTTGCTGATAACCAGCTTTGTCATCGAATAGGAGCTGCACATTTATGCCTGCTTTGTTGTGGTTGTTTTTTTTTTTTCCCTACAGATAACAGCTCATTGTGGGAAAAGGCAAGGACTACTGCCGGAGCACGCTCAGCGCCCTTGAAAACACATCTGTACTCTGTCAGCTCTCCCACCTAGTTTAGTCTGCTCTGGTGTTTGTTCCTCTCTCTTTTTGTGCCTCTCCTCCCTTGCCTCAGCTAATCCATTTCACAGCTTCTCTGTGTCTTACAGACCAGAGATAATTTCTATTGAAACTGGTGGAGTTGCACCAATTACGAGATGTTTTTCCCTGGCGCTCTGGGTTTAATCTGCGTTGATGTCAAGATCCTCATCTCTGCCGAGTGCTTGCTGGGGTGTGAAGTGTCTGCTTAGCTGTTATGTAAAGAAATACATATTAAGGTGGTTAACGTAATCATATAATCTTGACAGACATTGGTGGCACAGTCACAATTCTGTTTTTTGTGAAGACGGAGGGTACGTAAACAGGCAGGCAGCAAAGGGAAGGCAGGCCATGTTCCCGCTGCTGAGGGGCTTGTTGTCAGGACTGTGTTTCCAAAGTCGGGTTTTGGAAACAAACGTACGGGCGTTAGCTATCTGTGAGCATAATGATTGAGGCGGGGGGGGATGATGGCTTTGTGTCCAGTGCTTCCCAGCTGAAGGGGCGGAGGGTGGCTTTGCAGGTGATGCAGTGCCCCGGGTAGGGACAGGGGCAGAACAGGGCTGCTGGGGTGGAGGGAGGTGCCAAGGACCCTCCACCCTCTAAGCTGGTGGGAGGTGGTGGTGTCCATGCGGGGGCAGGAACCATCCTGCAGCATGGCCAAAGCTGGATCGGGTTTGGCTGGGGGAGCAGGGGACCCCCAAGGCAGTGCAGGGAGGAGGGTGTCAAGAGGAGTTTTAGAGCATCCTCATTGAGGTGCTCGGTACTGAGTGGCTCCTGCAGGCACGGTTGGTGACCAACTGGCCATCTGAATTTGTTAGTGCCCTTGAATGGAAAGGAAATGTTTCGAGACCCTGTGCTGCTCGATCTGCAGCAGAGTTGATCCCAAATGTACACCGTTCTCAGCAGGATGCATGCAGGAGCAGGCACTGGGGGATGAGACCATATGGGGACACCCCTGTGAATGCACCCTTTGCAGGAGTCCCTCTGCCTACGCTGCCAAGCACTGCTGAGTTGTGGGACCTGCTGGTAATCTCTTCTGCAAGAGGAAATCTGAGAGATTTGAGTTCATTGTGCTCAGTTGCCCAAAGGGGAGGACTTTTCTCAAATCCTCTCAGTGTAGACTGCTGCCCAAGGCCACAGGCTTGCTTTGTTTGCCGCCCTACATGCAGGGGCTGGGTGCTGTCACCCCTAGCTCTCTGGATTCGCTTTATCCACAGAGATGCCAGCCCAGTGATGGGAATGATTTGCATTTGTGGGAGAGGTGCAGGCTAGAAATCTCTCTAAGCATTTTAGTCATGCAAAACTGCCACCTTTGATTTTCAGAAAGCTACTACCCCCTTACCATCTGCTTCTGGTGCCACTTCCCTCCCAGGAGACATCCAACAAAATAATAATATGGATTTTTGCATGTGAGGATGGAGATGATCAATAGCACTCCTTCCCACGGCAGCGGCACGGTACGAGAAGCACAATCTGTAGCATTAGAGTACCGGAGGCTCAAGAGAGGCAGGAGCAATGCCCTGAACTTCCTTGCTGCCCTGCTTGTCCTAAGATAAATCTCAATGCAACAGCAACCCAGAAACTCTCACTGCTGCGCTTGCGGTGTGTTTCCCCTGTTGCAAAATGAGAGCAGAAAAGGCTGACCTACCCGCCTGCTCTGAGGAAAGTGCTTGCTTACGGTGAATACGCCGGAAAAGAGTTTTCTTTCTGGTTCTTCTGTTTCTTAATGACCTCTGTTATACTGTCAAGGTCTGCAGTGATTTGCTATCTGAGTGCCAGTCAGGCCAGCTAAATCTATTGACTGCTTTATTGTACGCATCCAGGATGTCCTCCACCCGCAAAGGATGGAAGCAATTTTTATAATGTGAGTATGAGCAACTTCTTTGGACCAACTCTTTTATTTAGGTATTTCTGCCTCACCCGAACTCCCAGGATACATTGCCAATATTTCTGAGATTTCTGGAAGGGACAACATCAGCATTGAATAATTACACTGAAAAGCCCAGCACGTCTACATATTTTGTCTAAATTATGCAAGAATGCAAGAGTGTTTCATGCAGCATGAGTGAGCTCTGAATCTGTACATGTGTGAGCCTGCTGGCGTGATGGAGTAACGGTGCACAGAGCTTTTGGAGGAGTTGCTCCTATTTTCCTTAAGCTGTCACTGTTGATGATGAGAAGGCGAAAATATTTCTAATTTCTTTTTCACTTTGCTGGTGGTATAAAACAAGCCAACCCACCACCCCAAGATGCTTTTTCTCTGCTCCCCTGTCACAACAGAGGAATGAAACTGGAATACCTCAAACAGTAATATGAAATAGTCTCTCTTTCTCTCTCCTGTCAGAAGGTAGTCAGAGATGGCATCCAATTCTTTCCTCTCACACCATATTAAGCTCTTTTTGTGCTTGGAATTAATTGTGATAAGTTGACAGAGCTCCAGAGAATTCTGAAAAATACATCAAACATGTTGTCGGTTTGCTCTGAAATTTCCACACCTCTCCAGTGCATGTTGAAGCAAAGACCTTTTAAGTATGTTGTAATCTGGTATCAGACATTTCTCGAATTAGCATTTTCTGTAGCACTGTGTACGAATTAGAATTCCGTTGATACTTATTTTTATAGCTAAACCAGTTATACGTTACATTTAGGTGCCTGCCATTGTGTCCATTTGCGTGAATTTCTTTTCACCATGTAAAACGTACACAGCTTGAAGGATTTTTCTAGCTGATGATGTTCACTTTGGTATGCACGGATGCATAGTGGGGAAGGTGTCTTCTCATTTAAATGTATTACCCTTTGGATAGGTCTTAATTTGCTTCGCTCTGTATACAGGGCTTAAATACATCTCTAAGTAATTCTTTCACCAATCAAATCCTCTTAACAGCACAAAACCACATAATGAAATAATGGAAGTTTCAGTAAACCTATGTTAAAATTAGCATTAGCATTTCTAGAATGCCTTAACATTTCTGTGGTGCTTAGGTGGCACACTTCATGCCCTTACTTTCCATATTCTCACTTTCACCCTCCCAATAACATGTGTTACTGTTTTAGGGAAATTTACAGATGTGTCACAAGAGGATCTGTACTCTCAGTTCACCTTCCACATGCTGGGTAATAACATCAAAACAGCCTATGCTTGTGGAAATAACCTCACTTTCTGTTTAGAGCAATATTTACAGAGATGTGAAAACTGCAGCCAGCGCTGTCACCACATGCATGAGCATGGGCTTTCTGCTGCCTCTAGCTTCTCCCCTCCAGCACCTCCTGCTCTGACCTCCAAATTTTATCCAGTGCTCCAGCAAGAAGGGGGCTTTCCAGCTCTTTGAGCCTTGTGCATATGGACTAGTTTATGCTGCAGAGGCACAAATGTTCATTTATCCTCTTGCCTTGGTTTGGCCTGAAGAAAGCTGCTGTGGGAGGGTAAGCTCATGCTGCTGAGTGGCCAATTATAGCTGCAGCCAGCTGCAAGCCAGCATTGTGCTGTACACATCTATACCATACGGATATTGATGTTTGAGTGCATTTGTGGACATATGGACTAGTTTAAAATTTAAGGTGCAAGTGGGGAGAGACATGTCAAGCTGAGAGGTGAATGCTTTGAGGGTCAGGGAGTGCCTCCAAGAGTAGCTGATTAAATGGCCAATTCCAGGAGACAAGGCTTGGCATTGCAAAACTCTGTTTGTGTCTCTGAGGAGCTGAACAATGTTTGTTTTGATTACAGGGCGGCAGGACTATCTCAGGAACACGTTAAGGGGAGAAGGAAAGAGGCACAGATATACCAAAGGGAAGAATAGACCCCCTGGGAAGAGATTACCTGTAGGAGCTCCTGTGCTCTACCAACGTTGGGCGCTCTCCAGCCAGCTCTGGAGAAAGGCCAGAAAAGATGGAGAAACAGAGAGACCTTTCACATTTTACTAGCTGCTTGTTAAGCACATTTTCCCTTCCTTTCTTTCCCTACATCTTCAAAAGAATAAACTGAACCATTTATTTTGAAGGTTAAAGCAGGTTGATTTAAGGGTGATTTGAGAGTAACTGGACAACAAGCTGTCTTCCACCAAAGAGTTGCCAAATCCATCCTGGGACACAGTATCAAGTGTCCATCTCCCCTCTACGTGGCTTTTGCTTGGTACCCTTCATGTCAGCAGGGCTGAGGAGAGAAGAAAGTCCCTCCCCAACCGTGGTACCCAGGAAGGCTTTGTGGCACACCTTCTGCTCCCTCTGTGTGTGTGTGTGTGTGTGCGCGCGCATCCACGCCCCTGTCATGGTATTGCGTGACCATGGGGGCTCTCCCCAGGACAGGAATAGTGAGCTTCCTGGGCTGGCAGCCTCAGAGCAGCCAAGCCTAGCAGAAATCTTAGCTTTTCGTGCCTGTGCCTCGCGCTGACTGCTGGAAACGTACAGAAGACCCTTGCTGTGGCAATGTCTGCCATCATATTTGGCTATCCCTGGGGATGTGCATGGGCTCCTGTGAGGCTCCAGTTGCCATGTGGGGAGCTGATGGGCAGATTTTGTTCGTCATGAGGTAAAGGCAAAAACTGCACCTGCTTCAGCAGAACAGGGCTCATAGTTTGGTCTGAGCAATGTATCATCTGGCTCATTTTCCTGTCACAAGCGTGTGTCACTATGTATGGTATTTGCTCTGTCACCTAGTAGCTATCATTGGCAAGCTAAAATTGTGATATTGTGAAATGGTTGAAATGATAGTCAGAAAAGCATCTGGCAAACAATGGGCCCAGGGTGCGAGGTGACACCCCATGGGGTAGGTGAGAGCGGCTTCCTGGAGAACTTGACCGCTTTGGGGGTCGCTGCACTGGGGCAATGGGCTGCTGGGGGCTGTGCAACGCTTGCTATGGGGTGTTTGTAGCACAGCTGTGGGGATGTGCAAGCCGTATGATAGGATGGACTGGGGAAGGACCAGAGGTGGAAAAAGGGAGGGATCAAGGTGGATTAAGAAGGAATGAGTGTGGGAAAACAGGGAACAAGGGATAAAAGGGGTCAAGTGTGCGTGAACAGGACCAGTCAGTGCACTTTTCCTGGGTGATTGACTCACTTCTGCATGTGTGTGCGTGCACTGGGTGTGAGCATCAGCTGTGGGATTCAGAAAATGGTCATAGGGTCACCTGCCTGGCTGGGATAGTGGCACCTGGGGAGACCATAATGTGTGCACCTTTGCTTGGGGACTTGGGTGTGTCTTTGTGTCTGTGTGTGTCTGTGCATGAGGGGCTCTGAATACCAGGAGCTGGAGTGGGGCTGTGGCTTGTAAGGCAGCCAGGGAGGCTGGGGATCCAGGACCAGGTACAGCAGAGACTGCATGTCTAAGACCACTTACTGGAAGGAGACGAGGACCACAATCAGGCCATCTGCACGCTTCCCGTTTGGATGAGTGCTCTGTGCCTGTTGGGAATACATGCTCAGCCTTGCTGCTGGGTGGATCTGGGGACACAGAGGAGCAGCAGCCTTGCATCTGTCAAGTTACCTTTTCAGCAGCTCTGAACACTGGTACTATTCAGAGTAATCCACTGTTTACCTGAATATTGGACTAGTGATCATGCTTATCAGTGTTGCTGCAAGGAGGTTGAAAGTCTGGATTAGCATAGATAATGTTGAGAAATTACAGATAGTGACTGAAAAAAAAGAAATGATATAACTCAATAGGGATGAATCTAAGGTATGACATATAAGGAATAAACCTGCTGCACAAACAAGAGTGGGGGAAAATATGGCTTTCAATGGAAATAGACAGTAGTATGCAGACATAGTGTTAAGTGACAATCCACATGCCTACAGTACATGAAAAGGACTGAAAGGAGACAAGGCACACGATACACACCTGCTTTACACAGAAAATAGTTCCCTGAACTACTGGCTCCAATTTTGGACACTGCACCTCAAAAACAGGGTAGCTTACTTGATTATAGCCAAGAGGACAGTGGGAATAGTACAGTAGACTAGAAAACGTGAAAAGAATTGAACAAACTGTGCTGCTTTAGCCAGAGAAGAAAAGTCCAACTAGAGATAGGATGGCCTTGAATCCAAAACAAGTTGTGGCAAGGGGACTGTCTGCGCTTGATGTTCTTGAACAGGCAGGAAGAAACTGATTACCACAAGGCTAAACCTTAGAAGGAACAGAAACAGTAGGACATACGATGCCATGGGGGAGGCTGCCAGCCTTGGGGCTGGCGGGGTCTCCAGTGCCCCAGGACTGGTGCCATCAGGCAGGCATCTCCCAGTGGTGGCCCTGACACACACCATCTCTCACAGCCTATTGTCCTTCGCAGATGTCTTGAGGAGGTCATTTCCCCTAGTCTACACATGCCATTGCTGGAAACTCAGGCCAAGTGTCCCTGCCTTCACCAGCAGAAATGTACGGACCACAGCAAGGAAAGCAGCAGGAAAGCACCCAAACCTCCCAGGCTCGCCCAGGTCTGGGCTCACTGTCAGCCGAAGTCATGCCTTCCCTCTAAAACTTTGCCTATCTGATGCCTTGTGGGAAGGAAGGGGGTGTTGAAAAAGCTACTAGCAAGAGACGAATGCACAAAAGTGTTTGTCGCCTCCAGGCTTAGTATGTACATCGAGTACAAAGTACAGAGTTACTAACCCTTTGTAAATAAGTAATTAGGGCACTTAATGTAATTGAATAGCACAATGAATAGTAGCAGTAGAAATGAATTGCAAAATATTTCTGTCCTTCAGAGAAATGCATAGGTACGCAAAAAGCATTTGCTGGTATATGTTACCATGTTTGTCAGTGAAAGTAGTTATCAGAGAGACATAAAGAAATCTTAGGTTTTCCACTCAGGTGTCCTGCTGAGGCAGATTTGTTTCCAGCAATGCACTTTATAGTATTTTGTTACAAGAACTATCAAAGGTAGATGAAATATATACTTCTTAGACATAGGTCCAAGGGCCTCGGTGGGTGTAGGCTGACAGAGTGCCACTGAAGCCAGCAGAAGTGTGCTGAGTTATGTTGAATGAATTAGCTAATGCACACCCAGATCAGATCCTGCTGCATCCCCCACGCCTCTGCAAGCTAGGCCAGGACTGTGTCCTGCCTCCAGCTCTACCTCCAGCACCACCATTCCTTTCGGTTTCTCCTTGGCTCGCTCTCCTGGATGTGTAATGGGGTGGCATTGTCCTGCTGCAAAAGCTGTTGTTAAGGGTCAGTCCATTAAAAGGATCACGAAGTGATTGGGTATCACGAGGAAAGAAGCCATTTAATTATCTAATGTGAATCTATTGGAAGTCGTTGCTGGGTATCAGAGCGTTAGTTATAACAACTTCTGTACGTTGAAGTGTAAGGATGTGGCTCCTGGTATATAATTAATATTTATAGAAGTTTTCATACAGTAGCTCCCAAATTACTACGGGAGCCAAATGTTCATGAAGTATAGCCCTAAGGAAAGCAGAGTGTCCAGACAGTTAGTACTCTACCTTTTTCTTTAATTAAAAATTACCCTTTTCCCTGTCAATATTTTGTCTCCTGTGTTTGCTGAAGGCCTAATTCAGCTGCTCTTCAACTGGGTAGCATGCTCCTCATGCTTGGCTGTAATCAGTTCAGAGTAAGGAAGGATGGGGAATTTGGTCCCAAATGTGTCCTTCTGGTGGAAAACCAGAAGACGGTCCTTTTACCTGCAGAGAGGTCATAGCTGGGGTTACCCCTCAAACCTTGGCCCAGCTCTTTGCACACCTCTGAGCTGCTCACCAAGCCCACATGTACTCCAGGAGCCCAATATGTTGCTCCTCACAAGGACTAAGAACACCACAAGTGAGTTGACTGTGTAGTACATTTGGAGCTGTATTTTATGTGCTCATCTTTAATATAGTGCCCTAGGGTAATATATATAATGCTGGTTTATTTTATGTATAATCTGTGCAAACTACAATTGCAGGTTTCTGTACAGTTAAATAACGCAGTTATACAGCAGAACAATAAATAGTATCTGAGGGAGTGAGAAATTAAGAGGTACAGGTGAAGGAGAAAATATAAGTTTTCAGATGAGATTTGAAAAGAGATGGGGAGTCAATGGGGCATGTAAATGTATTCTTTAATCTTCATAAAGGACCTTGCTCTCCAGAAGGATTTTACCAGTTACTAGGGTTTCTCCTTCAGGCTACAGAGGATCAAAACCACCTGGTGTCCTGGGCTGTAGCCAGGCTGCAAGCAGTCATCCCACAACACTGTACGTCCTGGGGTTGCGCAGGAACAGAAGCAGCTTAAGAGATTTCAGAGCAGAGCAGGATATAAAAGAGATTCCTTGAATAAGAGATGCAATTTAGGGCAGAAAACCTCCTCCTGCTGAGCCTCTCCTTTCACCAGTGTGCAGTCTCATCACTGGGAGTCATCCCCAGAAAAGCATCACTCACTCTGGTCTCTTTGCTCTGGTCTCTAACAGTTTCGCGGTCAACATGAATGCAGCAGCTCACGTTGCAAAGATGGGGGAACACTCAAGCACATAAATCATGCGCACAAGCCCTGAACATATATTGAACTGCAGAAGACCGAAGAATGAATTTCTACAATTCAAATAATGACCATTTTATTTTTTAAAAAATCTAGCTTACCTGAGGTTTATTTGGACTGTTTAACAGCCAAAATAAAAAAATACGACGAAATAAAATTAAGACTGCTAAACACAACAGCATTTGGCAAATAGTCTGTTTTGTAAAACAAAGGGGTGGATAATTCCTATCTGACCCATAATTTTGGTCTAACAGGAAAGACTCAGTTAATTTAACACCAAGCTAATTCAAGATAGTTGTGAAGTGTAACAAACTAGGACTAAAAGTAGGGCTGTTTTCATGGAAGTATTCAAAGGAGTTAGTGGTTTTTTCTTCCTTCTTTTCAACTTTTATCTGAACATTGGCTAAGTATTTCAGGACTAGGTTAAACATTGTTTAAAATGTCCCTTTTTAAAGCTCTTCATCCCCTAGGTTTTTACTGTCATGTCTTTGAATGAGTGCAGTTTCTGCTTCTAAGTAAATGAGTTGTCTTTGAACTGCTCTTGTTGCATGGTTTGTGTGCTTTTATAGGTTAAAAGCTGTCTGCATTCACATCTAACTGTGCTGGAAATGTATTATTTTCCCTGAAATATGCTTAGACAAATGCTTTCTGTCCTCTCAAGCCTGGAGTCCCCCAGGTATTTTATCCTTTAAATAACCCCTCCCAGTGGATGAAACATGCCTTGTACCTTCCCAGCCAGGAGGGCTGGTGAGATTGTCTGGTGGGACCCAGGCACAGGAATTATCCCTTGCCTTGCGCCCCGTCCCCACCACCCTTGAGTCCCCAAGGGCAGGGGAGGACTGTGTCCCAGCACTTTGTGCAAGCCACTGCTGATGTCACAGGGCTTTGCGCGCTGTCACCACGTGCGTTTAGACATCCTCCTCCCGCCCATCTTCTGCTTTGTTTTTCTCCTTATGCTGGGACACCCCAAAAGACAGATGATGAGCCTTCTCATGACTCCCCGGGCTGCTTGGCAGGAGGTCCCCCGTGGGCTTTGCAGCCCCCAACTTCTGCCATCACTCCAGTGCTGACGGCAAGCAGCTACACAAAGCGCTTCCCTCTGTCACAGCCTGCAAGGAGAGGGCAGGCTGCAAGCCCGTGCAGGCAGGTGGCAAAACACACCCAGCAAAATGCATTTAAGCCCTCCAGGGACCAGAGATCTGGGTACGCGAACTACATAAATCCCCAGGTTTTCTTATCAGGAGCCTGGCCGCAGCTGCCTGTGCCTGCTCTCACAGTTTCCCCCTCCCTGTGGGATGTGGGAAAGGGGGGATGTGAGGCGGGGTGGTAGGGGGCTGCGAGCCTGCGTGTGCCTGCCCATGCGTGTGATGGTGGGGGACAGCACAGGGACGAGACCCATTAATGGCACGGGCACTGTGCGAAGGGCTTGCATTTCCAGTGATTTAGCCCAGGCAGCGTGATGCGATACAGAAAGCTGTGCCTCACCTAGCTGATGCTTTAATAGGCACTTTCCCAGCTCAGCTTTGCATGGTTAAACACACTTTGAACCCTATTACGTGACCTCTCGGGTCCTTGCCTGTCAATTGAGTTGCTTCCCACATGCTGCTCTCCCCATTTACAGCTAGCAGCAGACCTTGCCCTCTTCAAAAAGCATCGTGTGGATGTGACCTGCTGCTATTTTAAGTGAAACTCGTCTGTTACCAGCTATTCCTACCCACACCCCTCATTTACTGAGAGAACAGGCAAAACCAGATGTGATCACAACCTGCATTTTCCCTACCTTCCCCAAAGTGGCCTGAAACCCAAAACCTGGATTTATCTCCTCACCTATATACATACTGAGAAAGATAGATTATTGTTTCCAAATTAGTCCTACCCTGCTTATTTTGGCTTGCACCAGGCTGCAGCGCACTGTCGAGCACTATCTAAATTCAAGGCCATCGATACAGGCTGGCTGGGGGACAAAAGGGACACTTCTCTCTCTTATCTGTCCCTCGTGTTTTCAGGCCATAGATGCTTGCTCCCAGTGTGCAAAGGCGTGGAAAGAAGAAAGGAACCGGCTAGGAGACTGCTGGGGACCCATCCTCCTCTCCTCCTTTAGTCCTCCTTTGCTCCATCAGTTCCTGGTGTCCCTGTGCTGGGAATCACGCGTTGATTGTATGCTTTGCATTTCTGAAGGGCTGATGTTTGCATTATAAGGTCCTTCATGCCCTACTGCAATTTACATGTTAAATAGTAATAAGATAATGAATTAATGATGCTTATTCTTCCTATTACATGCAACACAATCATTCAAAAAGACCTAAGCAAATAAAGCCCTTTAATGTGGGAAAATTATAATTATATAGTTTGAAGTGAATTGTGGTCTTTTCAGTGAGTCTAGCAAAGGAATCTGAGAATATTTTAGGTACATATAGGTTTTACCTCTGAACGGCAAAATGAACAAGCCCCACAGTCATGTTTATTGCTTTTTTTGCACAGCTACAAGATGTTAATTGTAAGTAAAAATACTCTGGATTTGAAAACAAGCAGGAACATTTCTTCTGGTAACTGGTTCATTTGAGAGGCACAATAAATGCCAAAAGAAAGTAACTTTTCAACAGGAAAATTCCTGTTGTTGGATCTCCAGTATCTAATCGTTTGACCACGATCACTGTTTGTACTCATGCACAATGCAAAATGAAGTCAAGAGCACTTTTGCCTACTCTAACATACAGCATTGCTTGTCCAGCCCACAAAATGTTTGGTGTGTCAGAAGGATGCAGCTGACCCATTCTGGGATCCCCTCGGCATTGTTCCCTGTGGAGGAAAGCCTATGTGGCAAAAGTAGAGGAGACTGGTGTTTGCATCACTGTGCAATGTATTGCCTTATGTTCATGGGATGAAACAAAGTCCAGGGTTAACCTGTATATCAGTCCTATCTAAAATGTCTTCTAAAGGATGCATTTTTTTTTCTTTTTTTTTTTTTCTTTTCTTTTTTTCAGCTGCATGTTTTGGGAAGTGGGAACATGAATAACATGGCTCCTTTGGGTCTGAAAATCCCTGGTGCACTCCTGGCCCTGCAACTTTCTGTGTTTGGAGGAGCACCTCCTGTCCAAGGCAGAAGGCTGGGTCTCCACCTTATTTTAAATGAGCTGGCACAGTAGGCCTGTGTGGACGAAGAAGATGCAAATTTAAAGCTTTCTATATAATAAAAAAAACCCCAAAAGCTCCAAAAAATCATCAACAACCCTCTTAATGGCAAAGGTCACCTTGACTAGCAAATGAAGAATTGCTTTACAAGCTGCTGAAAACTACCATTGTATATAAGATACCCACTTGATTGCATAAACTTCATTAGAAGGTGGTTTTCTCTTCCAATGCTGCTGCTGCAAGAGGTCAAAGGCTCAGCTTGGGTGCAAGGCTGGGGTCAGGGGAAGTGGGTTCTGCTCTTGGCTTGGCCATTAACAGGATATAAAACCTGAACTAAGTCCCTTCATCTCTGTTTTGCCTTCCACCTCCTTGGATTTCTGACCTTGGTGGGTGCAGCTTTGGTGTAAGCAACAGCATTTCAGCAGAGCCCTGCAGAGTTTAAGTAATGAGCATTAAGTAATCTCAGCCTGGCCCCTAGTAAACCACAGGCTATTGAGTTGTCTGGTGGCCCCCCTGTGCATCCTGCAGGCAGAGGTTTTAGCTGGGCTGAGCCATCTCGCACCCCAAAGGCCACATCCCAGCAGCCAAACAACATGCAGCCTGCATGATGCAGAGGCGTTGGGATACTGTTGTGACATCCCTGGTGGCTGTACTATGTCCTTCAGCGAGGCCAAAAATTGCCTTTCTCCCCCTCCCACATGCATTGACCATGACCAAGGCTGTGTTTTCCTACAGAGACACAGCTACCACTACATCCCTTCAAGGTGGGGTGCACACTGAGCTCATATGGCACATGGGACCCAGGCTTTCCCTGGATCCCACCTAAGTTATCGCATTGGGGTGGTAGGTTCCTACATACCCAAAAAATCATTGAACCATGGCATTCAGCTCAGGTCAGTAAGCAGCCACAACCATCCTGCTCACTGCTCAGTGCTGGGTAACCAGTACAGCATCTGCAGACACTGCCGCCAAAGATTTTATGTCATCTTTTGGAGTATTGATTAAAACCAAATTAAACAATGTTGGCCCCAGACTCAGTCCTGTGAGAACCCTGCTGGATCTAGCCCCATTAGTAAATGTACTTCAGGATCTACCAGAGAGCCAGTTTGTAATTTATCTTCATACACATTTAATGCAATATGGTTTTGGAACCAAAATGCCCGTGTCTAGACTTTACTGGTGTTTGAAAATCCTGGAGGACGACTGGGAACTTTAGCATAAATCAGGATTGGTCTCGAGGCAAGACCTCCTTCCATGCTTTTATCACTCTCACAAAGATATGCGAATGTAAATACAGTGAGTGGCTGTATCAGATCTGCTAACAGTCACAATAGTCTGCACTGTGGTTAAATGAAGGCTAACTAACAGAGGGGAAAGTTCAGTACTTCTAACATTTTCTTGCAAAAAATCATGTTCTTTCAGGCTACTCTTTGGTATCTTGGTCTGACCTAAGAGATGCTGAAGGCTTGAACGATACTGATGTAAACCCTGCCAGGGACATTCAAGACACGAAATGTGTTGCCCATGTCTATGGACAGGACAAGTAAGGCTGCACAGCTGGCTGTGACATTTGGTGGAGGCTGTGCGGGACGCATGGGGCAGCAAGGGGGATGTATGGGGTGCGGGGGGATGCACAGGGCAGCAGGAGCCTGCAGACAGCGTGAGAACAGCACAGGAAGAGGAGTGTGAACCTTCCTCGCCTGTCTTAACGCTACAGTGTAATTAGGATCACATAAATGCCAGTGCTGTTAACAACCACGGTGATGACTGTTGTATCAGAAAAATCCACCCGCTGCCTGCCTCCCAGGTGTTTGCACTTACGTATCACGTCCCATTAAAATGGTCTGCAGCAAGTGCCAGGGGTGTCAGAGCTGGGTGATGGAATTGAATTAGTTTGAATAACTGAATAAGTTTTAGATCTTGGACTGACAGCTTGTTCATATACATTTTAAATGCCCAGCAGCAGCTGCATAATTTGCTTTACCCAGGCATGGCTGTTCACAGCGGCATGGCAGAGCTGTACGTGGCTGCTGCTTACTTTGAACCTCGCTGTCCTCAGGATCCCTTCCTTGCAGGGGCACTCTGAAAGACACAAACTCCAATGGTGTAACAGCAAATAATCAACTTCCACAGTCCTTCCTTCCTTCCTTCCTTCCTTCCTTCCTTCCTTCCTTCCTTCCTTTCTCTCTTTCTTTCTCTTTCTTTCTTTCTTTCTTTCTTTCTTTCTTTCTTTCTTTCTTTCTTTCTTTCTTTCTTTCTTTCTTTCTTTCTTTCTTTCTTTCTTTCTTTCTTTCTTTCTTTCTTTCTTTCTTTCTCCCTCTCCCTCCTTCCTTCCTTCCTTCCTTCCTTCCTTCCTTCCTTCCTTCCTTCCTTCCTTCCTTCCTTCCTTCCTTCTTGAATTTGAGAGAACTGAGAGACTTGTAAAGTTTCTCAGGTACAGGGTGGCTTCAGGTCACCTGGGAAGTGTCTCTGCTGTGCCTTGCAGAAAATGAGGTATATTCTGATATATTCTGATTCTGCCTTATCCCACACAGCACAGGCATGGCAGCGAGGGCAAAGTTTCATAAAGGCATTTTGTATATCTCGCTTTGAAATCTGGTATCAGTAGATGAAACAAAGACTGAGCAAGCAGATTTTGAAGAAAAAATTAATAATTTATGATGTACTTGGCACTTGTATAGCACCTTTCATCCGTGGTTCTTAAAAGACTTCAGAGATGTCAATAAATGATACAAACATAATAATGTCTTATTATAATAAAGCCATTTTGCATGTCCATAAACAGGAAGAAGAGGCATTCCTAGCAAGATGAATTGTTTTATCTGTAACCAAAAAAGGGACTGTGTAAGAAAGTGGGACATAAAAGCAGAAATCTTTGTTTCTATCTCTTCCTTGTAAACTTTTTGAGGAAATTCGTAGCTTTAGGCAGAAGAATTATTTCATACTTTACCAAAAATACCTGCTTAACTGGCATTTATTATCCACAGTGCTTGTAAGGCCTCCTACACATGGTGGATGTTTGCCCAGCTTGGTAGCCTGCCAGCAGAAAGGGTTTCACCTCTGTATAAAGCAGCAATGTGAAGCCTCTGTCTCTGTGATTAGGCTCATCTGCAAATATTTTCTTTTATACATTACCAATAAATAAGATATTGTCTGTAAAGTCTTTTTCCCCCAAATGCAAAACAGGTGATGGATGGCCGTGAACATCAGAGTCACCGTAACCCCAGTCTCCCTGGAGTTTCTTTTTTTTTTTATAAAGATCGTGTTATTTGCCTCCATCATCTAAAGTATACATGGGCAAGCGTTTGAGGTTTTAAAGACAAAATTTCCAACAGGTCTTTTAACTTACAGACAGGAGTTTAGGCTTTAATAAGGCATAAAGCAACACAGAGGGAGGAAGGCTGAGGCTCAGTGCATGATACTGCCGAGCAGCGTGCACTACCCAGGGCAACTGGTCTCATTCACTTGGTGCTGCTCTGTCCTATAGAAATGTCCTTTAACAGATGGCAAGTACAACAGCAGTTCATCAATTGGCAATGTGGTGGATGTAGCTATGGAGGTGGGTTCAGAAAAGCTCTAAAAAAATCCAAATGGCCTTCAGTGAGATTTTGAGACTGTAATTCTTTACCTTAAGCAGAGAATAATAAAAACACCTGACTCTGCCTTGTGCATATTTCTACTCCACATCGAATTAAATGAAACTGCAGAAATTAAATGGACCTATTCAGAAAGAAAATTCCTTAATGCACAAAGGTCTTCAAGTGAGACTATTACACGCAGTACTTACCATTAAAAACAGTGTTATTCACCAGTGCTTACCACATAGTGGCATCTGAGATGTTATTCTGATAAGCTATTCTAAACAGATGGGTTAACTGTGGTTTCTTCGAAAATGCACGGTTTTTAATTGCAGTAACATTACCTGCACTAATGGACATGGTAGGATGTGGGTGAATGTGTACATGTACTTAAGGCTGTCCAATATTTTCCACTGCAAGAAGCTATTTGATGCTGTTTACAGAATCATCAGGCTTTGTCCAGCAGGAATGCGAGGGACTCAGCTAGGTGGGTGTTTCAAACCGATGTTGCTTCTCAAGTGCCAAAAGTAGTGGTTTGTGCAGCCATGGTGAGGTAACTTCTCCCTGCCCCATCTGAAAGCCTCTAACGCATTCTTATTTCGAAGTTTCGGGCGTGCTTTACAATAGTGCAAGCTTTTGAAATGGAGTGGGGGATTAGGCTGGTGTTAGCCCAGTGGAAATCCTTTTCGCTTTGACTGAAACACACGCTTTAGGAGATATGTAAATATATGATCCGAGAAAGTTTGTTAGCATCTGACAACAAATCTGCTTGATGCTCTCATATGCAGACAGACAAGCTAACTACATATTTTACCATGTAGCTTTGCATTCCACTTTTGTTTTCTTGGCAGTTTGCCTCTTTTCCTTTATGTGTTATTTGGCTCGGCTCGTGCTTCTCTTACAGAAGCCCTCTTTTATTTTTCTATTAAACATAGGGTATTACAAAATACATATAAATATACACATACCTGATGGGAGGGAGCCAGGCTTTTCTCAGTGTTACGCAGTGACAGGGTAAGTGGCAATGGGCACACGCTAAGATACAGGAAATTCTGTTTAAACGTAAGAAAACCCTTTTTTTACTGTGGAAGTGATCTAACACTGGAAGAGATTGCCAAGAGAGGCTGTGGTGTCTCCATCCGTGGAGATACCCAAAACCCAAGTGGACACAGTCCTGAGCAGCCTGCTGTAGCTGACACTGCTTGAACAGGGGGCTTGGACGAGGTGGCCTCTGGAGGTGCCTGCCAGCCTCAGCTGTTCTGTGAGCCTGTGCATACATCTAGATTCTGTAACATGCACAAATATACATTCAAAAATGATGGCTTCAGGATGTGGCCAGCGAGCTGGGCGTGTCTCCACCAGCCCATGCTGCTGGCCGGTGGAGCTCGCCCAGCCTGTGTGGGGGTGTTACAGCTCTCCAGCACTTCCTCTCTGGCACAGCCAGGGTCACAGCGGGGACCAAAAACATCCTGAGATGAGAGGAAGAAGGAAAAGGATGTGGTCCTGCTCCAAGTTGCTGAGACTGAAGATCTTCCAGGCCTCCTTGGCAGAGCTGACGGTCGGGGACGGCAGGCAGCCTCCTCCCCTGCCCCGGCGCTGAGGCACGAGGCTCAGCGCCACACACGGCAGCAAAGGAGAGCAGGAAAAGAAAGGCATTGCCATGTGCATTGTGCCAGTCATGCAGACAGACTGCTGGCACTTCATCTGCAGGACCTTCCCAGCCCGCTCTAGCTGGGAGCACAGAACAGCCCTGGGAAAGGGACGGCAGACGAAATAGCTGTGCATGGTAGGTAGCCCTTCCATTCTGGCTCTAGCTTCCACTTAAAATAAAAATAAACCCATACAAACCCTCCATAAATAAACAGAGAGAAAGGCTAAGTGAAGAGCATCCAAGCTACTTTGACAGCAGCAGTACAGCTGATGACTGATTAGAGAGGTAGCTCACTGAAGCCCAATTATAATCTAGTGTTTAATTGCTCCTGGCCAGCGCCGGCCCCCTGGGCAGGAGGCAGCTGGCTGCCTGCAGTCCTCATACCCTGGAGGAGAAGAGGAAACAACTTTGCTGGCTCTGTGGGTTTTTTGTCTTTGGCACAATTTGGAAACAAATCACTCATCATTTTTATTGCTGTAAATGTTACACTTTTTTTTTTTTTTCTTTTACGTGAGGCAACCTTTAATTAGCTGCATGAGTAAGACCACATCATCTCTCTTAAATTACTTAAATTCTATCCTCATAAGGTTATTTCTTTTGTGGGAAGCTAGCAGGTTTTTCAGTGCCATCTACTCCTACCTTCCTCGTGGTAGAGCCCGCTGCTGTGCCCTCCCCTGCCCCCTAACATTGCTACCTTCCGCGGCCATGACCTTCACACTTCTTTTCTGGGGGAGAGGTGGGGTCTCTGAGACCCCTGGGCACCTTGCTGTGCCTCACCCCAGCAGCACGGCTGCTCCCTGGGGAGGGAGCCCCCACCTCGGACCTGCCACCCCTGGGCTGCAGCACTGGGGCAGGTCCCTGCGGCCCCCCCCCCTCCAAGCAGCCCTGTGCTTTCCTGGTAAAGCCACGTGGAGCTAAAAAAGCTGCAAAGGGCTACTTTCTGCCAGATTTTATAAAACTATCAAACCCCGCTTTTGAAGGGACCGGGAGAGGAGGGAGAAAGGATTGGTGATCGTCAGCTCTTGAAAAACAAACTTCACAAATTACCGCTGCTCCGAACAAATTGCTGTACCAAGAACTGAATATAAGCAGTTAATTTGTTGCATACTATCAAGCTGAGTATTGTTTTTAATATATAAAAAAATATATGTAGCGTACATGTAATATAATATAATAATCTTATATATCACAACGGTAAATTATATAAATATTTATATTATTATTACCTTTTAAAATATATATATATCAGTAAAGTTGAAGTTTTATGGTCAAATTGCTGCAGAATGGTTTCTGATAGTGGAAATGCCATGGTGCTGGGGGCATCCCCTTTGCTTGCCCTCCCCTCAGCAGCTGGCCGTGCCCTGAGCAGCAGCAAGGGCCGGGCAGGAACTGCAGGGCACAAGAGGGCTTGTGCAAGCTGGTGGTTCAGCTGGTGCCCAGTCCATCACCCACGGGTGGCAAAGCAGTGAGGTGCTCTGTGGAGATCCCCCCCCAGAGCGACCTGCAGCCCTCGCCCCCCAGGACAGCACACTGCTTTCCTTCCCTGCTCTCACACCAGCAGCTTCCCTTTTTATTCTTCTTCTGCCCTTCCAGAAGAGACATTTTTTGTTCCTGGCTCCTTTTGCTTGAAACAGGAGTTCCCCTCTGCCTGCCCTATTTGGCAATTCTTGACAAAAGACAATTCTTTTTTCTTTCAAACGCACTTTTTTTTTCTCTGTTTCTGCCACCTGACTCTGTGGGCTCTGGAGCTGTGCCTTTCCTCAAAGCTGCCGGTTAATCCAGGCAATTTGGAGGAGAACGTGGAAGAGAGTGACCTGGGACCTTGTGACTGCCCCTTGTACCTGCTGCTGGTTTGCAGGTAGCCTGGGACAAACTGGCTTCAGTCCCCACTTTGCCTGCTCATAAAATGGGTCAATCCAGCCTATTCTGCATCAAAGTAGTCCAGTTGGGCAGGTAGCGAGATGAGGGGAAAAGGAGAGAAAGGAACATTTGAGAAAGGAACAGCCCGATTCAAACTCCTTTTGAACTACATGAAGGTTCCCTGCATTCTCCAAATCAGGTTGAAAGCACCTGTGGATGCCCACAGACTTCCAGGCTGGAAGACAGCAAGACCTGCTTTTGTGCAACCACTGCAGAGGACTGCGAGCATCCTTGCTGGTGGCAGATCCTTGCACCCACAGCCACCCTCCTCCCTGCAGCGCTCACAGCACACCCGTGTTGTGCAGTGCCAGCCACAGGAGCAGCCGCGACTCTCTGGCCTTCCCCATCCCATAGAGGGAATGTCCCACAGAGATGACAAATCGTGTTGGTCACAACTGCAGTACCGGCAATGTTCACAGAAGTCAGGAAAGACATCACACTAGAGCGCTGCCTGGGTGATCAGCACTAAAGGGACAGCTTTTTATTTCCATTTTTAAAGCAATAGGCAAAAGGCCATATACACCTTTATCTAGACTGGGGACTAGTTTAGCCTTTCTCTTATATGATGTAGTCACAGAATCCAAAGAGGATAAATTGGTTTTTATTGCTTTTAGGCCAACTCTTAATTATGAGTAAAGTCCTTCCCAGCACTGTAGCAGCTAGCAGTGCAGTCTTCAGGTAGACTTGTTTTTCTTACTTTCATTGAAAAATTAAGACAAAAAAGTTACTGAGTTGCATTTATTATATAAAATGGCATGTTTGTTTAAAGGCAAATACTCTGGAGACCACTTAGTTTTCTGCCAGTTGGCCTAATGGATTTCATATTCTGTGTTCAAGTATCACAGAAGATATTGTATCATCTATTATTATGGATGAGACTGGCTTCTGGCCAGTCTAAATAAACTATGTGGTGACCTGGTTGTACTGGGAGACAAAGCCAAAGCCCCGGCATCGCAGGCTGACTAACTCATGACTCTTTTCGATCTCCAAAAGCCCCTGCCTGAAAGTCGGGTTTCCCTGCATTGACTAATATTTAGTATGAATTACATCCGGAAATGTGTTTGTCCATATGGGGTTTTTAATCTCTAAATGCAGATGTACTACAGTTAGGAGGTATTTAAACATACAAGTTACACTAAAGGAGAGCTCTTTGAATGTAGATGTGAATTATTGAAATCTTCAGTAACTGGGCACCCAGAATAAACAGTTTAGGACAGTGGAGAAGTGGGATGCATTTCTACTCGGAAAGTATTTATATAACCATAGTGCATCTCTGTGGGCTTGATCACCTGCTGGTCTTAAAGATGAAATCGCATTTAAATGCATTTTAATCCTATTAGTAGAGCAGAGACAGTACAGCAGAGGATGAACAAAACCGTGTTAGAGGTTGCAACAGCCAAGCCCTATTCCGCTACCCTCGGTGTTTCCAACATACCCCTGAGGACAGCCGGTGAGTACCACACAGCATAACTGGTACGTCCACACAGCGTTAGTGGGAGCAAGGAGAGTGGAAGCAAGTCCCACACCTGTAATTTACCTTCATTGGCAAGGCACTGCTTTATGGCTGTTCAGCTCTGTCAGGTAACTCCTTGAGGTTTCCTGGCTTGAAGGCGGTTGCTCTTATGAAGGATGCACAGCTGTCTGCTCTGTGTTGGTTTGGAAGAAGCTCAGCGCCATTCTCAACGTGGTTAGCATGCTTTCTTCAGAAGGGACCCTGGGGCCTTGCCCAGAAAACCTGTCGCTTGAGCCCATCTTTAAACCCGGGAGCTCACTGGATTAAATAATCCTTCAAGTCAAGTGTTTCCCTGGGTCAGCACCTGTGTTGCTGGCAGGAATGCACTCCAGCTCTTCCAGGGTGGACATCTGGATCCAAACACTGCTCTCTCCTTTACATTCTGGTCACCCTGCCGAACTCAGTAGTTCCCCAAAATTCACATTTCTGCACTGACACTAAACGTCAACACTTAATCCACCTGCTGCTTGGGATATGCTGTGCTTATAGAGGTGAGCGAACATCTCAGGACTTTTTTCTGTGATATTTTCCCCCTGTTTGTCAGCTACCTGTGGCACAGAAACACTCCAGGGACCTTCCCCAGGACCAGATCCAGACACACCACGGTGCACACTGCTGTTTGCCACTGCCCCAGGCCCTGCTCGAGGCACAAAGGGCCATCTACTGCAACACGGTGGTAAAATCCAGCAGTTGGGGTGGGAAGGCAGCACCAGGGATCAGTACACGGGGTGTGTGCTTCTCAAAGACGCAGCCTGGTTAACTCAGGGAGGTTCCCTGGCTGAGGCTGCCTGTGACAGCCGGTGCTGCCGCTGTCATCTATAAACGATGCTCTGCTTAAACTAAACAGTATTATTTCTGAAATACTGGCTTGCCCCTTCTCCAAACCAGGCAAAGGGAGTCCTGGGATCCAGTTCCTATGCCCAGCCCAGTTCAAAACTTTTATCCAGTGATGGTCTGTTGCAAAGCAACTTCTTGTAAAACATCTTGCAAGAAATCAGTCATGCTCTCACCGCTAGCCATGCTGAGGTTTGGGGCCTGTCAGTCCGGCCCTATTGCTTTGTATGCACTGTCATAGTGCTTCTGCAGTCGGGCCAGCATATTTTTTTAATTGGACATAATGCTGGGCAGAACTGCATGGGTCTGGGTGCCCAGGTCACAGCTGGGAAGATGAAGGACATGTTAGCAGCACTGCATAGGGTCATGTATTGTCTACCTAAGGACTTCGGTGTATCCGGGCCTTGAGAATAGTCAGAGCTGGGGGAAAGGGTTTCATACATCAATATTTCTGCACTCTTTTAACATGCATAAGAAACGCACCTAATGCCATGTCGCTGTCGTCATCTATGAGAGCAGTACAACTAATGAAAGAGGCATGCAGTCAGGTAAATTCAGACATTGTCATCTCTTGTTTGGATAAACAGCTGAGTTGTCCCAGTTAGAAACTGTGTTTCTGGGGACACACTGCTTGCACATAGGGAAGCGCAAAGTACGTCTCTCAGATGGGCAGATTATTAGGCTTTAATTAAAAGGAAGGTTGGGACATGTGTCTGATCTTCCTGTGACACACGCCCAGATCTCTCATTAGCATTGCAGGGTGTTGGTTTCTGCTTTACTCCCACCAATTTATGTTGTGCAGTGTAGGCTCCATACAGACAAGAAAATACACCGGGTCAGGCATGACGACTGTCTGAAACCTGAAATTTGGCTTTGGGAATTTTCAGTCATTGTTTTTTCCTTATTCTGAAACCATGGTGCTACAGATGAAAAGACTTGGTTTTGATCAAAATTTTTCTTTTCTGTTTAGAGAAGACATTTGATTATCAAAAAGAAAAATGTCCTTCAGATTGTGGTTTACTGCGGTACAGGCTTGTTCTGTTCTTGTGATACCATGAAAAGGTAAAACTGGCCAGCGATACCATACACCAACCAAAAAAAAAAAAAAAAAGGGTCAGGAGAAACATGTGCTTGCACACATAAGTCCTTGAACTTCCACAAAGAGATATCACGTTACATTTTGCAGTGTTTCCTAGGAAACCATTTTAGTGTAAAAGGAACTCTTTGTCTCCTGCTCTTTGCAAAATTGTTTGAACCACCATATCTCATAAAAGGTTGCTTCACAGGCAATTTATGCAGCATTAAAAAAAGCTCAATCCGCAGTTTGCTGCACCATCAGAGGCAATACCTTTATCAGCAGCCTGAATACTTTAGATTGTATTTGTTGAGAATTTATAAGATTATGTCATAATTTCTAAAAGTCAGAGAAATAAAATCATCTTGGTTTTTTTTTTTTTTTAATGTCTTTTCCGAATTGGATTCCCTTTCTTT